>JAHRHZ010000140.1:27286013-27338104 GCA_024137785.1 Ginglymostoma cirratum
TGAAGAAGGGTCTCGACCCGAAACGTCAGCTTTCCTGCTCCTCTGATGCTGCTTGGCCTGCTGTGTTCATCCAGCTCTACACCTTGTTATCTCGGATTCTCCAGCATCGGCAGTTCCTACTATCTCTGTACTACTATACTAGGGACCTGGATTTGAATCCTGTCGTGGCAGATGATGGAATTAAGAGTCTAATGATGACCGTGAATCCATTCTGGATAGTTGGAAAAACCTATCTGGTTCAGTAATGTCCTGCAGGGAAGGAAACTGCTATCTTTACCTGGTCGGGGCTACATGTGACTCCAGACCCACAGCAATGTGGTTGACTCTCAATTGCCTTCTGGGCAATTAGGGATGGACAATAAACGCTGCCTAGCCAGTGATGCCCTCGTGAATGAATAAAGAATAAAGCCACATCTTGCTGCATTTGGCCATAGGCTGCTGGTATCTGGTGGCTTTCCATGAAATGCAAATATAACAGAAACGTGTTGCAAATAATTTAAAATGTGTCAGGTGGTACGTTGCATTATATGGAGGGTTACATTTTTTTTAAAAATGGGATATATGTTTGAAATATAATTTGACAAGAATGCATTAGGAAAGAACTCGTCAGCCTGTTGAGCAAACTCAGATTACAGATTAAAGTGTGTTCTAAGTGTGTACAAAAGTCACTTTTGGACTACTGCTACTTGTGCATCAATTCAACGTAGTCAAAGAAATATGTGTTGGAGGGGATATATGATGCAAAGAGGTTGCAAAGGTTGGTATGAGGTTGTGGAATGGTTTAAAGATGGTTACAGATATTTGAAATGAAATATAGTGGTGGACAATATAGACCTATTTGGAAGGAGAAGCACAGGACTTAGTGGTATGTTGTTGTCAGCTGAATTGGAGTCTGTAATGGGTGGTAGATGAGAGGTCTTTGGAGAAATGAAGACCAGATTGACAAAAATGAATAAAGCTTTCAGCAGTGGAAGGACTGAGTTAATGCAGATGCTGGCAATGATACTGAAGAACCTAGAGACTATGTCTGCAGGAAGTGTGTTTGGATGCAAATCCTTTCGGTTTGCGTGGAGCGTCAGTTAGAGGCAGTGAGGAATTGACAGGATCCAGGCATGGTGTGATGGATGGCAGTTTCAGAAATGTAGAAAAACTGCAGATGCAGTCAGGTAGATTGGTTATGTCTAGGAGAGGTGGGCAGGTAGTGCAGGAGTCTCCTGTGGCTATCCCCATCTCAAACAAGTATGCTGTTTTGGATAATGTTGGGGGTGATGGCATCTCAGGGGAGTGTAGTATTGACGGCCAGGCTTCTGGAGCTGAGACTGGCTCCATTGTAATTTGGGATACATCAGGTTCCAAGCAATTAATTGTGATAGGGGACTCTCTTGTCGAGGGCAGAGGCAGACATTTCTGTGACCGACAGCAAGGCATCAGGATAGTGTGTTGTCTCGGTGAGGGTGCAGAATATTCTCAAAAGGGGAGATGGGCAGCAGAAGGTCATTGTATATATTGGTACAAGTGACATAGGAGGAGAAAGGGACAAGGTTCTGCAGAGAGAATATGGGCAATTAGACAGGAGGTTAAAAAGTAGCTCCTCGAGGATAGTAATATCTAGATTACTCCCGATGCCATGCGCTAGTGAGAATAGAAATAGGAGGATAGGGCACATGAAAGCGTGGCTGAGGAACTAGTGCAGGGGGCAGGGATTCACGTTTTTGGATATTTCAGATCTCTTCTGGGGTAGAAGTTGGATGTGTGGGACACAAAGAGAGAAGTCTGAGGCTAGCACTGTAGAGAAGAGGAGCAAATTAAATATTTGAGGCAGGCAAGAGCAAGGCAGAGAACAAGGTTAGACTGATGAATTAAACTGCGTTTATTTCAATGCAAGAGGCCTGACTGCTAAGGCAGATAAACTCAGGGCATGTTTGGGAACATGGGACTAAGATATCATAGCTATTACAGTGATTATAGAATCCCTACAGTGTGGAAACAGGCCTTTCAGCCCACCAAGTCCACACCGACCCTCAGTGCATCCCACCCAGACCCATTCCCCCTATAATCCACCTAATCTACACATCCCTGAACACTATGGGCAATTTAGCACGGCCAATCCACCTACCTTCACATCTTTGGACTGTGGGAGGAAACCGGAGCACCCAAAAGAAACCCATGCAGGCACGGGGGGAATGTGTAAACTCCACACAGACAGACGCCCGAAGGTGTAATTGAACCTGGGTCCCTGGCACCGTGAGGCAGCAGTGCTAACCACTGAGCCACCGTGCTGCTGTGACTTGGGGAGGGGCAGGATAGCAGCATATGTTGCAGGGTATAAATGTTACAGCATGGATAGAAAGGGGGACAAGAGAGGAAGGGGAATGGTGTTTTTGGTTAAGGATGACGTTAGAGATGTTCTTAGGATATTTCTGGGAGAACATCCAGTGAAGTTAGATGGGTTAAACTGCGAAATAGGAAAGAGATGATCATCTTACTGGGATTGTACTATAGGCCCCCAATAGTCAGCAGAAAAATATATTTGGAGATCTTAAATATCTGTAAAAATAATAAAGTTGTCATGGTCGTGGATTTTAACATTCCAAACATAGATGGGACTGCCATAGTGTTAGGGATTGGATGGAGAGAAATTTGTGAAGGGTGTACAAGAAAATGTGCTTATTCAGTATGGTAAATGTACCCACTGAAAAGGAGCAAAACTTGATCTTCTCTTGGAAAATAAGGCAGGGCAAGTGACTGAGGTGTCAGTATGGGAGCATTTTGGGCCAATAGTTCATAATTATACTCGTCTTAAAATACTTATGGAAAAGGATAGACCTGATCTAAAAGTTAAAGTTCTAAGTTGGAGGAAGGCCATTTTTTCTGATGGTATTGGGCAAGAACATTCAAAAATTGATTGGGGGCAGATATTTGCAGGTAAAGGGATGGTTGGAAAGTGGGAGGCCTTGAAAAATGAGATAATGAGAGTTTAGAGACGGGGTGTTTGTTTTGAGAAATGGATCTTTCCTCTCACAATTGATCTTCGAATGATGAGAAGTTTTAACAAAGAAGAGCAACAGTTGGTAGTGTTCAATGTTGTAGAATCAACTTGGATGTAGATCGCTGGATGGGTTGTAAAACCCCATGGAGCTTCAGGGCAAGTAATTTTAGTCTTAGTGGGGAAATAAGGAATTCATAAGACTGTGAAACCTGAAATTAGCACTGTATTTATTTGAAAGTGCAACTGTACAGAAACTTGAGCATAATGAAGTATTGTGAATATGAATGGCATGAAATGAGACAGAACGAGCTGTACAATGAAATGTTACACAGAAAAGTGATCAAATTCGGTGAGCTGGGAAACTTCCTTTGAAATCTGTGACATCAGCACATTCTCAATAACTGGAAGGGCTTGTGAGCGAAACAATATCTCGTCACAGTATTCCCAGGGATGCAGTAGTCCATTGTTTATTGTTTATAAGGAAGTAGTTTCCACTGTGTTTCTGTGAACACTGAAAAAATAAACATTGAAAATTGAAAGCATTTTCTTCTGGCTTAATGTTGACCAAACCCGAGCCCTTCCTAACATCACTTGTCTCACTTGCATGAACCTTCCTGTGTGCTGCTTCTAGCTGAAATGGATTATGTGGAAACTTGACCATTAACAGATTGATCCCTCTGTTCTCATCCTCATCTACAACATTCCCTTTGATTATATTTTCTGCCTAGTAACTTTACATAGCTGAGTTTCTGACTACCTCCTGTCACCAAAACCTGAGCCCATTGTTTCATTGCCTCAAAATCCAACTTCTAACACATTCAAAGTTGGACTTGTTCTCACTGTTGCAACACCTTTTGCCTTCATCTGTTGACAAGCTGTCCATGCTCCTTTGATCTGCATTTAGAATTCTCGTTCTTACCTTCAAATCCTGACCTTGATGATGTTCTCCTGCTTTACGTCTCTGTGAACACACCTTTTCGATCAGTATTTACTATTTTATGCTCTTGTTGTAAAGTTGTTTGTAATGTCTTTCTACATATTAGGTGATCTGTATAAATATTATTTGTACTGTTCTTCTGCCAGTAGATAAGTATGTAAATTCTTTATAATTCTACTTCCATGGTTCTCTGAACTGACAGCTAACTGAAGAACAGTAGAGTAAATCTATACGGAAGTAGCACAAGGGGCCATTCAGCCCCCAATATGCCATCTCTTTGCGAGATCAATCTTGAACAAAAAAACAGCCAAAGAACTGTAGATGTGGAAATCAGAAACAAAAGCAGAAATTGCTGGAAAAACTCAGCAGGTGTGGCAGCTTTGCCTCCATAAATGCCCCAAGACCTGCTCAGTTTTTTTTTTCAGCAATATCTGCAATCTTGAACTAATCCTTGTTTTCTTCACATAGATTTGTGTTTTCCACTACTTCAGTAAGATGAACTGGTCACTGCCTGAACCATTTACTACATATAACATAGACTGCAGATAAACATTCATAACTCAGAGGAATTAACAACAGCAATTGGAAGCATGCATTTTCCATTAACAGTATGATATTACTGTAGTAAGTCTTTGCTTTTTTGGAAGGTGGGCTGTCTGAAACCCCTATTCAGCCATAGCTCTGTTTACCAGTACTTCACATTTCTTTCCTGATAGCCTGCCCATTGAGAGGGATTCCATATGAAAAGCAAAGAAATGTTGGAGTTTTACAACATCCTGTTGTTGGTTTGGTATAGTGCATCTGTTAGCAGAACTTTAAACAAGGAACATGGGACATTAACAAAAGACCAGCAAGGACTATCCCCAAGAAGGCAGTAGGAGCAGCTGGCCAATATGTGCCCAGACAAAACCCTGCAGAGCTGTAATAATGCCAAGATCACAGGAAAACCAGCAAGGGGCATGTTGGTTACACAAATACTCCCATAAAGTAATCTAGCACCAGGGAGCCCCACATTTGTTAATTATCTGCCAAGTCTGAAACATTCTTTCTGGTTAAAAAAGATCAGTGAATCTGCCTTGGTTGTAATTAACCTAAGTTGACCCCAACCGACAGAATGCAAACCATATTCCGTTCCTGATTCCCAAACCAGAGCTACAAGAGTAAGGTTACAACAAATCTTATCTTGTTTTTCCTGATGGCAGATGGAAGAAGGTACTTGGCATTTTTTGACTTGTTTATATGGAAAACCCACTGATTTCATAAAGGCTGGTAGCTCTGTGATTCCAGTCTCAAAATCCCAACTACTAGGTGTTTTTAGTTGTTAAGGGTGTAAACTATATGTCCTAAATAATAATTTTAAATGGAAGCCCAGATGGACGGGAATAGACGAGTTGAGTAAACTTAAGGCAAATGCTGTCCATCTAGAATGAGAAGGCTGTATGCGTAAACCAAAATAAACACATTCCTAAACGAATGAATGTTTAATAGTTTGGCATAGATGCACAACAGTGATTTCCTTTCTTCGTCATGATCTCAGCTGGCACTGCCAAATATGTCCTATCCCAATGACTAAACAAATTTAACTTAGAATGTTTTAAAACTAACATTGACCAATTAAACCTGTTTGAAAGTATGTGAGATTTTTCAGCTTTGATAAAGATACTAGATGGGAAAAAATATTTTGATAAAATACTTCCTTTCAGGGAGTACGTTGGACAGGCAATGATTTCTCTTTGGACATTAGTCATTATCCATTGTGAGCATGGATTACTGAATATTGCCACATCACAGCTGACTCAGATTCTGTACCTGCCTGTGTATTATTTTACAGTATAAGCTAACATTAATTCATATGTAATGGATATCCATGGTTTCATCATATTTGTGATAACATTCTTTACATGGATCTGTTTTAAAGAATAGTTGCATACTCGTGAGAGTTCACCCTCTCTTAGCGAATGACTATATATTGTGCCTCTGAATTCCTTGCATACCTCTAACTGAAAGCTATCAGGCTGCCTAAAAGAATTTCTGAAGAAGGGTCCAGTCCCGAAACGTCAGCTTTCCTGCATCTCTGATGCTGCTTGGCCTGCTGTGTTCGTCCAGCTCTACACTTTGTTGTCTCTACCTAAAAGAATGACCAGATTGAAAACACATCTAAGAACCAGTAAGCTTGTGCAGTCAGGAGTGTATTGTGTAGATTTCTTGTTCCATCTCTAATTGTGTACTGTTTAAACTATGTGGAAAAAGAAGTGAGAGAAAACCATTTAATCGATTCGAATATCTCAACCGTAAGCTGGTGCAATCTCATATACAGTTGGTTCTGCTTTAATGCGTGTTCCAGCAACACGAATTCGCTATAACGCAACTGACGAATAGAGGAATGCTATTTCTAAAGCGCGAACTTGTGTTGGCTATAATGTGATTTCATCGATGCGCGGAGGAGTACGCATCAACATCACATGATTGTTTTGCAGGATTTGTCCTGAATACGTTCAGTGTTACCTTAAGTCTACTCTAGATGCCTACTTTAGGTCAAGCAAAAGAGGTTGGATAACAGGGCAAATTTTTTCTGACTTTATTACTGATGTTTTGAATGATGTTTTTCTAAAGTATTGCAGAAAAAAAGTTGGATTTCGAGATTCTCCTCATCTTGGATAATGCGCCAAGCCATCCTCCCACCACTAGTGAGCTTTTTGAAAACATCAAAGTGCTATTTCTACCCCCAAACACAACCTTTCTCCTTCAACCCATGGATCAGGGTGCAATAGCAGCTTTTAAAGCTTATTATTTGAGGGGCACATTTAAGAAGCTGATTGCAGCCACTGAGGGGGATAAGGACAGTGTTCTTCAAATTTGGAAGAGCTTTAACATCAAGAATGCAATTGTCGTTATTGTGGAGGCCTGGGGTGATGTCAGTACAGACTACTTGCATGTAGTTTGACAGAAGCTTCTTCCAGATCTTTTTTCAAAATTTTAAAAGCTTTTGTCCATCAGAAGAGCTCCCAAGAATCAAAGAACATTGTGTTGATCTTGCAAAGCAAGTTGGATTTGAAGAACTGAAGAGTGAGAATGTTGAAGAGCTGCTCGAATCCAACTGTTAAGATCTCTCTACAGCCGATCTACAACAACTTGTCGCTGAGGGGGAAGAAGAAGAAGAAGTAGTAGTAGTCCAGGATGCAACACCATGAGAGCTTTCCATTTCTGTTTTGTCTTCTTTCCTGAGGGAACTTGAGAAGCAGTTGCAGCTCTTAGAGGACAACGATTACAATGCAGAACGTAGCAAAGTAGCAGTTCATGGAATAAGATCCTATTTGGCACCCTATGAATAGCTTCTTCAAGAAAGAAGAAAAAAGGCAAAGCAGCATAAACTGGATGTTCTTTTTTTTTAAGCAAACCCCCAAGAAACAGTCTGAAAACAACGAGCTACACCCATCCACTTCTGGATTAACTGTTTTTCACCCTAACTCTACGACCATAACTGCACCTGAAGGTGATGATGCTGACCCTCAGCCCCTACATTAACAACAGAGCAACCTCAAAATCTCCCTTATCAAGTTATCTTGACATTTTTTTCAAGGTAAGGTGTTAAATTTACTTTATTCATATCTAATAATGAAATAAAACATAATTTCACACTGTTCTAAACTTTGTGTTAGGCTTTTGAATGACTTTTGAGTGACCTTTTTTTGGTGGTCTGCCCCGACCCTACTTTTCCCATCAGCCCCATTATTTCTGTAGCGCAATTTTCTAGAAAGCAGTGTTGCACACGAATGCAACGATTGCGTCATAGCAGAACCGACTGTATTATCCTAAGTAATGCTAACAGCAGAGAGACAGGTAAGCACCCTGTGACTGGTTAATGGCAAAATCTGAGTCTGGGAGAAACGATCGAAAAATTGATTGAGTTAGCTCAAAGAAACAGTAACACATTGCACATAACTGAATTTTTTTTTCCTCCTCTCAGACACCAAATGTTCTGATTTCTTTAAGAACATTGTCATTACTGGTATGCTTAGTCACTATACACAGCTTCTGACACCATTTACCTGGAAACTGATCCAGCACCCAGTTACAATTTACACCATTATCCACTGAATGACCTTCATTGAAGGATCTAGTATTTACCTCCCTCCACAAAAGCAAATCATGTCTTAACTGTATATTCCGAATTTCTAATCTAGAACTTCCAACCAATATCCCAGTGTTTTCCTAACTCTTCCCCACTGTGACTGAAATTTGAGGCTTGGGAATGGTAGTGACCCTTCAGTGAGCACAGTGAAGAAGGTGAAAGGGTTGATGCTGTTAGTGTAGGTGATCTGTCTATTTGAGTCAGAGTGCAGCTGTTATAATTCGGTCAGAGCTCCACAACAAACCCTCAAAACTCTATCTCACTATCCCTACAGGGGGAAACCATGCAATATTCCCTGGTGCTTAACAAAAAAAAAAAAAATCCTTGAGCCAATTTTTTTGCCCACTTGAAGATCTTGCATGTTTGGAGTCCTCTTTTAAGATGCATTTTTTTTTTTAAACCAGACATGAACATTTTTTAATATCCTTCATGTTACTTCATAGGTCAGGTGCCCACCCCCAATTATCAGTTGAGACTCCTTTCGTGCTGTTTTCAGGGCTTGGAAGTTTCCTCTTAGTTTTTCGCACAGAGCTATAATCAATACTGCAGTTGAGAAAGACCATTGTTTTACATAGGCTAACTATCATTGGACATGCGTTCTATTCCCAAATGCTTTATTGCCCTTTACATCATATCTGCATGCTGTATTGATGGTTTGAAGGCTTCTCAACTGAAACTCTCAGATCCCTTGTCTGTCACTGTTCCTCTGCTGTGTTTCTTCCTCAGCTTTATCACTTATCACTTTTAAACATTTCTCCTTTCAGTGTAATTCCCTTACTTTGCCAATGCTCTCCATAGCAGGTTAGAATCATGGAATTTTACAGTACATAAGGAGCCCATTCAACCCATTGTGTCCGTACCAGCACCTGAAAGACCTACCCTGCCAGTTCCGCTCTCCAGCCCTACCTGTGTAGGCTCTAACTTGATCCCTTTCAGATATATATCCAGCTCTCTTTTGAAATCTCGTATAGAATCCAGCACCACCACTCTGCCAGGCAGCACACTCCAAATCCTAACAACACTCCGAGTAAAGAAATTTCTCCTTGTCTTACTCCTAGCTCTGTTGCTGACAATCTGAAAGTTGTGACTCTCCGTTGCTTACATACTAACTAGTGGAAATACAATATCCTTCTTCACCCTGTCAAAATTGTTAATGATTTTGAACACCTTAATAAGGTCACCTCTTAATCTTCCCCACTGCAAGGAGAACGAGCCCAATCTATCTAATAGAGTCAAACAGTCAGAGATGTGCAACATGGAAACAGACCCTTCAGTCCTACTCATCCATGCTGACCAGATATCCTAACTAAATCTAGTCCCAGTTGCCAGCATTTCGCTCATATCCCTCTAAACCCTTCCTATTGCCCATCCAGGTGCCTTTTAAATGTAATTGTACTAGTCTTAACCACTCCCTCTGGCAGCTCATTCCATACATGCACCACCCTCTGTGTGGAAAAAGTTGCCCCTTAGGTTCCTTTTAAATCTTTTCCTTCTCATGTTAATCCTATGCCCCTCATGATTTTATAAACCTCTATAAGGTCACACCTCAGCCTCCGACACTCCAGGAAAAATAGCCCCAGTCTGTTCAGCCTCTCCCTATAGCTCACACCCTCCAACCCTGGCAAAATCCTTGTAAATCTTTTCTGAACCCTTTCGAGTTTAACAATATCCTTCCTATAGCAGGGAGATGAGAATTGAATGCAGTATTCCAGAAGTGGCCTCACCAATGTCCTGTACAGCCACAACATGACCTCCCAACTCCTGTACTCAATGCATTGACCAATAAAGGCAAACACACCAAACGCTGCCTTCACTATTCTATCTACATGCAACTCCACTTTTAAGGAATTATGAACCTGCACTCCAAGGTCTTTTTGTTCAGCAATACTCCCCAGAAATTTACTATTAAGTGTATAAGTCCTACCCTGATTTGCCTTTCCAAAATGCAGCACTACCTATTTATCTAAATTAATCTTCATCTGCCACTTCTCGACCCATTGGCCCATCTGATCAATGTCCTGTTGTGCTCTTTGTTGTCTACTACTGCTCCAATTTTGGTGCCATCTGCAAACTTAGTAACCATACCTCATATCCCAATCATTTATATAAATGACAAAAAGCAGTGGACCCAGCAATGATCCCTTTGGCACACTGCTGGTTCCAGGCCTCCAATCTGAAAAGCAACCCTCTACCACCACCTTCCGCCTTCTACCTTCAAGTCACTTCCGTATCCAGGGTACCAAGGTGTAGAACTGGATGAACACAGCAGGCGAAGCAGCATCAGAGGAGCAGGAAGGCTGACGTTTCGGGCTGAGATCCTTCTTCAGAAATGGGGGAGGGGAAGGAGGTTCTGAAATAGAGAGAGAGAGAGGGGGAGGCAGAAAGAAGATGGATAGAGGAGAAGATAGGTGGAGAGGAGACAGACAGATCAGAGGCGGGCACGGAGCCAGTAAAGGTGAGTGTAAGTGGGGAGTTGGGGAGGGGATAGGTCAGTCCAGGGAGGACGGACAGGTCAAGGGGGCGGGATGAGGTTGGTAGGTAGGAGATGGGGGTGTGGCTTGAGGTGGGAGGAGGGGATAGGTGGGAGGAAGGACAGGTTAGGGAGGCGGGGATGAGCTGGGCTGGTTTTGGGATGCAGTAGGGGAAGCTTGTGAAGTCCACATTGTTACCATTGGGCTGCAGGGTTCCCAAGCGGAAGATGAGTGGCTGTTACTGCAACCTTCGGGTGGCATCGTTGTGGCACTGCAGGAGGCCCAGGATGGACATGTCGTCTGAGGAATGGGAGGGGGAGTTGAAATGGTTCGCGACTGGGAGGTGCAGTTGTTTAGTGCGAACAGAGGGTAGGTGTTCTGCAAAGCAGTCCCCAAGCCTCCGCTTGGTTTCCCCGATGTAGAGGAGGCCACAACGGGAACAGCGGATGCAGTATATCACATTGGCAGATGTGCAGGTGAACATCTGCTTGATGTGGAAAGTCTTCTTGGGTCCTGGGATGGGGGTGAAGGGGGAGGTTCCTCTGACACTTCCGCCATCTGCAATCCAACCCCACCACCAAAGACATTTTTCCCACCCCACCCTTAACTGCTTTCCGGAGGGACCACTCTCTCCGTGACTCCCTTGTCCGCTCCACACTCCCCTCCAGCCCCACCACACCCGGCACTTTTCCCTGCAACCGCAGGAAGTGCTACATCTGCTGCTACATCAAGCAGATGTTCACCTGCACATCTGCTAATGTGGTATACTGCATCCACTGTTCCCGTTGTGGCCTCCTTTACATCGGGGAAACCAAGCGGAGGCTGGGGGACCGCTTTGCAGAACACCTACCCTCTGTTCGCACTAAACAACTGCACCTCCCAGTCGCGAACCATTTCAACTCCCCCTCCCATTCCTCAGACGACATGTCTATCCTGGGCCTCCTGCAGTGCCACAACGATGCCACCCGAAGGTTGCAGTGACAGCCACTCATCTTCCGCTTGGGAACCCTGCAGCCCAATGGTATCAATGTGGACTTCACAAGCTTCAAAATCTCCCCTCCCCCTACCGCATCCCAAAACCAGCCCAGATCATCCCTGCCTCCCTAACCTGTCCTTCTTCCCACCTATCCCCTCCTCCCACATCAAGCCACACCCCCATCTCCTACCTACCAACCTCATCCCGCCCCCTTGACCTGTCCGTCCTCCCTGGACTGACCTATCCCCTCCCCAACTCCCCACTTACACTCACCTTTACTGGCTCCGTGCCCGCCTCTGATCTGTCTGTCTCCTCTCCACCTATCTTCTCCTCTATCCATCTTCGATCCGCCTCCCTCTCTCTCCCTATTTATTTCAGAACCCTCTTCCCCTCCCCCATTTCTGAAGAAGGGTCTAGGCCCAAAACGTCAGCCTTCCTGCTCCTCTGATGCTGCTTGGCCTGCTGTGTTCATCCAGCTCTACACCTTGTTATCTCAGATTCTCCAGCATCTGCAGTTCCTACTATCTCCTGAATCCAAATGGCCAGTTCTCCCTGCACTCCATGTGATCTAACATTGCTAACCAGTCTATCATGAGGAACCTTGTCGACAACCTTAGTGAAGTCCATAAAGATGATGTCCACCACTCTTCCCTCATCAATCTTCTTTGTTACTTCTTCAAAAAACTCAATTAATTTAGTGAGACATGATTTCCTATGCACAAAGCCATGTTGACTATCCCTAATCAGTCCTTGCCTTTCCAAATTACGTGTAAATCCGTCCCTCAGGATTCCATCCATCTAGAGGTCCCTGGCTTTTACTACCACTTTTCTTAAATAGTGGCACTGAGGTTAGCCAACCTCCTGTTTCCCAGTATCTCACCTGTAGCTATCGATGATACCAATATCTCAGCAAACAGCCTAGCAATCACTTCCCTAGCTTCCCACAGAGCTCTAGGGTACACCAGATCAGGGCCCGGGGATTTATCCACCTTTATGTATTTGAAGATATCCAGCACGACCATGTCTGTAATATGGACATTTTTTAAGATGTCGCTATTTATTTCCCCACGTTCTCTATCTTCCGCATCCTTCTCCACAGTAAACATTGACACAAAATACTCGTTTAGTGTCACCCCCATCTCTTGCCATTCCGTACATAGGTGGCCTTACTAATCTTTAAGGGGCCCTATTCTCTCTCTCTCGTTACACTTTTGTCCTTAACGTATCTGTAGAAACCCTTTAGATTCTCCTTAACCCTATTTGCCGAAGCTTTTCCATATCCCCTTTTTGCCCTCCTGATTTCCCTTTTAATTATATACCTACTGCCTTTGTACCCTTCACTCGAACTCTGCCATCTATACCTGACATATGCTTCCTTCTTTCTCTTGATCAAAGCCTCAATTTCTCTAGTCATCTAGCATTCCCTACACCTACCAGCCTTGTCCTTCACAGTAACAGAAACATACTTTCTCTGGACTCTTGTTATCTCATTTGTGAACGCTTCCTATTTTCCGGCTGTCCCTTTATCTGTAAACCTCTGACCCCCAATCAACTTTTGAAAGTTCTTGCCTAATACCATCAAAATTGGCCTTCCTCTAATTTAGATTTTTAACTTTAATTTCAGGTCTACCCTTTTCCATCACTACTATAAAACAAAACAATTATGGTCACTGGCCCCAAAGTGCTCTCCCTCTGACATCCCAGTCAACTGCCTTGCCTTACTTGCTAAGTGAAGGTCAGGTTTTGCACCTTCTGTAGGAGGTACATCCACATACTGAATCAGAAAATATTCTTGTGCGCACTTAACAAATTCTTCTCCATCCAAGCCTTTAACACTACGGCAATCCCAGTCAATGTTTGGAAAGTTAAATATCCCTACCATAGCCATCCTATTATTTTTACAGATAACCGAGACCTCCCAACAAATGTGTTCCTCAATTTCCCACTGACTACTGGGGGGGGGGGGATCCTAATAAGGTGATCAGCCCTTTCTTGTTTCTCAATTCCACCCAAATAACCTTCCTGGATGTATTCCCAGGAACATCCTCCTTAAGCTCAGTCATAATGTTATCCCTAATCAAAAGTGCCACTCCCCCTCTTCTCTTCCTGCAACTGCCATCCACCACACCCCTGAGCTCCTGTAAGTTCCTCATTACTTCTAACTGCTGCTCCAACTGATCCATGCGATCTGATAGGATTTGCAACCAAACACAACTTCCTGCAAACATAATCATCAGTAACATGGAAACTCTCCCTATTCTCCCACATCCGACAGGAAGAGCACATCACTCTACTAAAGGTCATCTTTGCACCTTAACGATCTACAGACCCAGAAAACAGCACAGTTTTACTGCTCTTAAAAAAAAACACTGCTCCAAGCTAGCCTAATACCTATATTTTATATTTTTAACATTTAATCAAGAGACAGATCACAATGAAATATATAATCAAAAATAACCACTCTACTCACCTTTTGTAGATTTACAAAAAATAGTAAGTTTACCATGTAAAAAGCCACTTATCTGTTCCCCTGCTATGAGCTTTCCCACACAGGTTTCTCCAAGGTCAGCTGTGAATTTTGCTGTTTGTTACTTTTTCCTTAGATGACTCTGTCTAGAGATACTTGAAATCAAACAGTAGAACAGCCAGCTGTGCAGATTCTCTGCTGGGTCAGAAAGCAGTACAGGTTTATTTCTCTGAGATTGTAAAAACTGCCGATGCTGGAGTCAGAGATAGCACCGTGTGGAGCTGGAGGAATGCAACAGGCCAGGTAGCATCAGAGGATCAGGAAAGATGATGTTTCTGAAGAAAGGTCCTGAACCCAAACATCACCTTTCCTGCTCCTCTGATACTGCCTGGTCTGCTGTGCTCCCTCCACACTTTGTTATCCCAGGTTTATTTCTCTGTTTGATTCACTTCCCATGTGATCACTGCCTTTGTCTGTCTGTCTTCCTTTTTAAAGTGCTATTGTCTTGATCTTTTTTCACCAAAGTCCAAAACAATGCAACAACGTATAAAACGGTAATTATTGCTCCTGGAATCCAAGGAAATCGGTTCCAGCACTGAACATACCTTTAAAAAAGGAGCTGCTCTTACAGCCACAATAATTTCCTGTCCTCCATCTTGTATTACCCAGAATGTTTCCTTATATCTAACATCCTTCATTCCTGGTATCATTATCATAATCTGTCCAGTGCTTTAACATCCTTCCATAGATAAGATGCCCAGAAGTGAACACAATACTCCAAATGTGGTCTGACCAATGATTTGTAGAGGTGTAGCCAAACTTCCTTGCTTTTATATTCTATACCACTATCCATAAAACCAAGGATTTTATAAGCGTTTTTCGAGCTATAAATAGTAGAGGTTTTATCTACTATTTTTAGGTCCTCCCCAGTGTTTGAAGTTTTCGAGAAGATTTGTAGCTCGGGTTGTGGATGAGGTTGTAGACCGCCAAGCTGGTGGGCTTGATTGTAGATATTCTGTCACCCTGCTAGGTAACATGGTCAGTGCGCCTCTGGTGAAGTGTTGGTGTTCTGTCCCACTTATTATTTATATGTTGGGGTGTTTGGTACTGCTTCTGGCTCTGTTTCTTGGTGGTTTGTAGATGGGGTCTAATTTAATGTGTTTGATGGAATTCTGGTTAGAATACCAAGCCTCCAGGAACTCCCTGGTGTGTCTCTGTCTGGCTTGTGCGATTATAGACGTGTTGTCCCAGTCGAATTCGTGCCCCTCTTTGCCCGTGTGTCGTGAGACAAGTGAGAATTGGTTGTGTCTCCTTGGTGGCTAGTTGGAGTTCGTGTATCCGTACTGTCAGTTTTCTTCCAGTTTGGCCTGTGTAGTGTTTCTCATAGTCCTTGCATGGTATTTTGTATATTATCCCAGTTTTGCTGGTTTTGGGTATGGGATCCTTTATGTTCGTAAGTAGCTGTCGTAGGGTGGTTGTCGGTTTGTGGGCTACACTGATACCTAGGGGTCTGAGTAGTCTTGTGGTCATCTGTAAAATGTCCTTGATGTATGATAGGGTGATTAGTGATTCTGGTCGTATTGTGGTTCCTCTTGGAGGTAACGGCAGATCGTGCTTTTTGGGTATCCAGTCCTTTTGAAGACTCCATATAGGTGCTCCTGTTGTGCTTTGCATAGTTCCGTAATTCCAACAAACTGAGGCATCTGAATAACAAGTGGGACAGAACACCAACACTTCACTGGAAGTGCACTGATGATGTTGCCTAGCAGGTGACGAAACATTTGCAACCAAACCCACCAGCTTGGTGAGCATGTCTAGGAACTCCTCTCGGTGTTTTACAATTAACAAATTTGGAGAGTTTTGTGTGAAACTCTGTCCCCTCCCACCCCTCAAAATATTCGTAAACCTCAAAACAACTGATGGAGAATGTACACTGAATGATGCATGAGTTTTTCACAGGAAGTTTTTCACTGTGTATCCTTATTGTGAAATGCTGACAATAGAAACATGTAGGAGGGTTTGGAGATTGCTGACACTCATGAACCAAATTCCAAGATTAAACCAAATAAACAAATAAGATCCACATTGATTTAAAACCAAAATGATTTATCTGACCGTTTATGCTGCTACTTTTGGAACATAAATCCTGTGGCTTACTCCTGTTCCAAGTCTACTCCACCGTTCAGTTAGATCCCAGATGATCATCTATCTCAGTGCCACTTTCCTGCATTATATCCCTTAACATCCTTGGCCTCTAGAAATCTATTGATTTTATATCTTGAAGATGCTGCATGGTTCAGCTTCCACAGTTCTCTGGGTACAGAATTCGAAAGATTCACTAAGTGAAGAAATTCCTCCTCCCCTCAGCCTTAAATGGCTGTGAGATTATGGCCCCAGTTCTAGACTCAGCCAGAGGAAATGTTTACATTCACCCTGTCATTGCCCTGAAAGAATTTTGGAAGTGAACACACTTTTCATTCGTCAAAACTCCAGGGAATCCAGACTTTGTTTACTCAGTCTCTCGACAGGAGACAATCCATCATCCCAGGGATAAATCTGGTGAATCTCCATTGCACTCTCTCGAAGGGAACGTATATCCTTCTTGAGATAAGGAAATCAAAACCATACCTAGTGCTCCAGCTGTGACCTCACCAAGGTTCTGTATGATTGCGGCAAGATAGCTTTACTCCTATACTCAAATCCCCCTGCAATGAAGGCCAACATATAATTACTAATTGCTTGCTGTGTCTGCAGGATAGCTTTTAGCAGCTCATGGAATCAGCTTACTGTTGTGGTTTCCTGGTAAAGCAGGAGTATGCTGAGCCACATATATTTTGAGTGGCAATATATTTCAGGTGCTTGATGAGAAAATACCTTGTGTATTAAACTGATCACATAACAGAAACATTTTTAACTATCGTACTTCATGTTAGTGCTCTAAATGTATGCTTTAAAACGAAAGTCCAAGTCACCTGATGTGTAATTGGGTCATAGATAATCCAACTACACCATCTAATTTTAAAACTGGATAGAATATTGCAATAATAGTGTCTGTGATACATTACACAAGTTTGGAATTGTGTAACATTCTAGTTGTGTAATGGATTGTGAAAAGATTAACATGGAATTAAAGAAGGCAGTTATTATGGAACTAACTTTGGAGAGAGCAATATAACAAACATCTCATCTTGAAAATAGCACATTTCTACACTCAGGGCCCCACAGGTGAGAATAAATTAGTTGTTGGTCAAGCTCTGTGTTCTAAGGTGTGAAACTTTGATCTGAGGTTATGTCAGGATGATTCCGGGAGGTAATGTCTTGGAATTTTGAATTTTAATTTTGGGTTGGGGAAGGGGTGCAGATATGGGATTTGTGGCTGCCGACTGTGAAAAGTGTTTGGAAACAGCCACAGGGGTGCCAACGTAGGGATGAGTTGATTGAGTGGCCCACCTCGGTGCTCCAGCCTTCGTCCTCACCCCCAACACCATGCATATCCAATCCATGCCAACCTGTGCCCTACTACTCACCTCTGTCGCCCTCATTCCCAAACTATGCCCTGTCTATCTGTATCCCAAGGTGCCTCATACCTTTTGTTCCACCCTATACCCCTCTAGTCAACCCACGTGTCTCCTTGTAACCTCTGTGCCAACTGACACCAATCCATGTGCCCAAATCACCACGCTTTGCCCTTATAGCTAACGTGCCAACTATTATATGGGTTAATTTGGCAAATTGATAGAGGTCAGGAGAATGGGAAATGGTTGTTTATTTAGTATACTCATATGGAGAGAAGTTTTAACACAAGATCAAAACACAATCTGCCAAATTATGGAACACCTTCAAACTTTAGACAAACTATAGCATGCACATTACAAGTCCTACAGTTCAAGATCCATGTATCCCATAAGAAAAGTCAGAGCAGACTGAGACAGGTGTCTCTGAACCATGGATGTGTAAATTACTCACCTGCAAAAAGTGGCGGGGCGGTGGTGTGGGAAGGTGCCAGTGGGGGGCAGTTGGGAGCAGGTTTCAGTATTCAGGATTCATGATTCACTAAGATGGACAGTCTCCCTCTGCGCACATATTCAGGTCCAAGTTGTGGTAATTCAATTTTTGTTTCTTTAAATACGTAAGGCTGTGTTTTAGAGATTTATTGAGAAAGTAAGTTTACATAGGAGTATGATTTGTGAAAGGCTTTGTTTTCTGCCTCTTTGTTAATATCCTGTTGCTTCCTTTCCAATTCTGGTCACCACAGTTTAGAAAACATGAAGTTCTTCTACACAGTGCAGAAGAGATTTAAGAGAATGGCTCTAGGGATGAGAGACTTCAGTTATGTGGTTGGATAGGTAAATCTCAATGTTTTCTTCAAGGAGAAAATGTTGAGAGGTGATTTGCTAAAAGTGAGAGGTCTGAATAGAGGAGATAGGAAAAAACTGATTCCATTAATGGACAGTGCATCCTCTAACTTTTCTACAGTACGCACACTTCCAAAGTCCATGCTTCCAAAACCAGAATCTCAGGAACCTCAGCGGCTGCTTAGAGGGAATATTATTAGTGGAGGGAACCTGAACGAGAGGACACCAATTTAAGGTAATTCACAAATAAGCAAGAGCTGACCTGGAGGGAATAGGATCTAACATAAATATATTTAAAATTTTCTTTTTAGTTATGCCACTGATCAAAGTCTTAGGTTCTATGAAGAAACAGAAAAGTTGCTTGTTGAAGAAGCAATTCATCTGCTAATTTAGTCAATGAAATATCTGAACTCAAAGAAAAGCGAGAACTGTTCAGAAACGGTAGAATGATAAGATAAACTTTAAGGTTTCAGGTCAAAACCTGACCTTTGGCGAGAAGTGGCTATGACAACGAAGCTAAAGTTTAGAGATTTTGACTGACCGTGAATATTCAACAATGTCTGACCATACTGTTGCTGTTTACAACAACATATCTTGGTGAGCTAGTGCTGAACATGAGAAACAACAGGAGTGAGGGCTTGTCAGTGGAGCAAAATTTTCAGGTGGCTTCTCATCAATTCCTCCCCAGATCCAAAGGCTGTGCATGCACCAGCATGCCCAGGTTTCCCAATAACCTGGTAAACTGCAATTTACTCTTCTTTTGAGTTTTGTTAGTGAATAGTGAGAAATAATGAGGTTGAGCAAACTTTGAAAGTGTCTCTACTTGCAGTCAAAGACCAGTTGTTTTTTTTTTAAATTTTCAGCAGTGGATTTGAAACATAAAACTTTTGATCCTTCTTTAGCTTATTTTATGCACTATGTGGTAAACCTCTCTAGATAGACCATACTATAGTAAATGTAATTAAAAGTGGCAATTGTGAACAACCAATTCATCTGGAAAAAGTGGGTATGCTGTAGAATTGTTTGTCTCATTGAAGTATGTCTTATTACTGGAAAGGTTGGAATAGGGTGCCATTCTCTTGTCCTGCCCTTTCAGTGAGGATGTGTGAAATACACCAGTAAGTAACATTTCCTTGTAGAAAGTACCTTAAGTAATCAGTTCAGTTCAGTATTCTACATGTAGCAGAAGCTGGATGGATTGGAGACAAGCTAACTCTTAACTTGAAACCTACTTGTGTTATGTGGTGTGGATTAGATACATTTGAGAATCGTTCTTTGAGAAATTATTGTAGTTGGAAGTGGTAGTTTCTCCACACTTCACACTAAGCACAAACCTGATTTTAAATTGCAATTCATGGGATCAATTTTCAATGAAATCAAGTGCTAGAATCTAGACTGTTACACTCTGGATTTGTATTCATGTTTACCATAGGTGACCCTGTGTAAATCATAACACTCCAGGTTGGCCTGATTGTTGTGCGCAGACTTTGTACCTCCAAGGAAATCGGCTGCACCCGTGATTGTGGAACTTCAGTTTCCTGCTTGAATTGTTCCGATGAAGTTTGGACTTAATATGATCCAAAGCATTTTGTAAATCCCTTCTGTGTTTAGGTATTTGTATCCACGACTACTACTTTCTGAGATCACTGTTTTTGTACAATTTTTTTTTTTGCAAAGTAAGAGGTCTTAGTGCTAATAAATTGAACATTTTCCCTATAACTGGTGTCTTGTTCGAGAATTACGTGGTTTCAGGTGAGATGTAGCAGTGTGCGTTTCATTCCAATTTGCCCAGCCTTTGAGCACTCTTTGTTGTGTCTGTGTGGCACTTTTGTTCCATTTCCACTTCACTTGTTCTGTGCTATCTCTGAATTTCGTTATCAAACTGGAGATGATTTTGTGCTTCGCACACAGACAGACCTAATTGCACAGTAGTCCCTTACAGATGAAGGATGTTTTTCACAATCGGAACAGGAGTTACTCAATTCCGTTGCCAGATTTTACATGTTCCTGTTTACTGCTAATGACACGGAGAGCTTCTGGATGTGGCTCGGAGCAGTAAGCTGTGTTATTAGTTTGACACATAGGATTAAAGCAAAGTTATTCTGAAGTCTTAACCAAGTACTGCTGCCTAGTTAAATATTCCAACTGGGGAATATTTGCATTCTTCAACATTGTGCAAAAACTGAGCATCTCTTCTGTCACATCCAGCTGGCAACTGAAAAAGATTGAATTTGTCCAAAATTCTTTCATTGATGTCAATCACTCACAACATCCAAATACCCATGGCTTAAAGGGGTCATGGGATTTAGATTTACACAAGGTCAGTTGGGATGTGCAGTAATTGTCATAATGCTTACCTGTTCTGGGGCAATAACAAATGCTTTTCATTATTTGCACATGACTGAGCGTGGCAGATGCTGACAGCCAGCAGATGTGTAGAATTCTGGGTGATTTGTAAGGAGTTGCACATCTGACGCTCAGTAATTGCATTGTGGGGCATCATCAGACTGTTGACCTGTTAGGGCGAGGTAAAGGTCAGTTCAAAGCAGTCTTGTAGTGGCTAAGCTACAGATCTTCAACCAACTTTTAAACTCCTCTGACTGTCCTTCATTTTATATGATGATGATGAGTGGCTGTACAGGCAGTTAATACAGCATTTCCATGGATTAGCCAGCATTGTACAACGTGGTTTGAGATGGAATGGATCACTTTGTGTTTGCCTCATGCACTGAACATAGTCTCTTTCCAAGTTTTGGGGAGATGCAGGTAGCTGGAGACCAGAGTGTACCCTCTTCCCCTGAATAATCGTGGAATGATCTGGATAATTTATAGAATAACGTTGTTCAGGACCTGGGAACATGTTATGTGGTCAGTCACCCATTCAGTTTGGAAAAGGAATTCTGTGTGCTTAAGAAATCTAAAGAAAAGGGAAAATAATCTTTCAGAAATTAGTCCAGGGCAAGGGATATGTTTATATTTGGTTCTTTACAATTGTTTCAGCTCTAAAATCACTCGTACTTTGACAGTGAATTTGTCAGAGAATGTACTGTATTTTATACTTCATAGTAGTAACAGTAAGTGACATCATTTGCCCCCACCCCTATCCATTCCTAACCCCAGACTTTGTTGAATTTCTGTTATCAATGGCACAGTGGAAATGGTCTATGTACGTGGATGAGCAGAATATGGTACAGGGAAGAAAGCAGAGTGACTTCAATTCTTTTAATTTTTTTTTTAAACAAATCAAATGAAAACTTTAGTGTTGGTTACTAGATTTCTCCTTTTTTAAAATTCATTATTTAATCATAGAATGTAGGCATTGTTGTCTAGGACAGCATTTAATGCCCATCCTTAATAATTAAGAGTGAGCCACGTTGCTGTGGGTCTGTAGTCATACTATAGGCCAGACCAGATAAGGATGGCAGATTTCCTTCCCTAAAGGAAATTAGTAAACAAGGCGGAACCAGAACCTGATGATCGGCACTGGTTTCATGGTCACCATTAGACTCGTAATTCCAGATTTTAAAAAAAAATTAAGTTCAAGTTCCACCATCTGTCACGGTAGGATAGGAACTCCGGTCCGAGACCATTATCTGTGTCTCTGGATTAATAGTCTAGCAATAATATCACTATCAGGATTAAGCACGGCCATTCTCAAGTCAGTTGCAGAACAGGCAGATACAAAATTCTCACTATTATAATCCAACAATATGCCTCAATCTGCATCTTGAAAGTTCACCTCTACTGTATCAACATGACATATATATTCTATTTTCTACTAGAGATAAAAGGTACTGCAGATGCTGGAGAATCCGAGATAACAAGCATGGGGCTGGATGAACACAGCAGGTCAAGCAGCATCATAGGAGCAGGAAAACTTGACGTTTCGGGCCTAAACCCTTCATCAGAAATGGGGGAGGGGAAGAGGGTTCTGAAATAAATAGGGAGAGAGGGGGAGGCGGATAGAAGATGGATAGAGGAGAGGATAGGTGGAGAGGAGGCAGACAAGTCGAAGAGGCGGGGATGGAGCCAGTAAGGGTGAGTGTAGGTAGGGGGGTAGGGAGGAGATAGGTCAGTCCAGGGAGGACGGACAGGTCAAGGGGGCGGGATGATGTTAGCATCCCGCACATCTCAAATGTCCTCATTCTTCAAGGACCGCAACTTCCCCCCCCACAGTGGTCGAGAACGCCCTCGACCGTGTCTCCTGCATTTCCCGGAACACATCCCTCACGCCCCGTCCCCGCAACAATAACCAAAAAAGAATCCCCCTCGTCCTCACATACCACCCCACCAACCTCCGGATCCAGCGCACCATCCTCCGACACTTCCGCCATCTGCAGTCAGACCCCACCACCAAAGACATCTTTCCCTCCCCACCCTTATCTGCCTTCCGGAGGGACCACTCCCTCCGCGACTCCCTTGTCCGCTCCACACTCCCCTCCAGCCCCACCACACCCGGCACTTTTCCCTGCAACCGCAGGAAGTGCTACACCTGCCCCCACACCACCTCCCTCACCCCAATCCCAGGCCCCAAGAAGACTTTCCACATCAGGCAGAGGTTCACCTGCACATCTGCCAATGTGGTATACTGCATCCGCTGTACCCGTTGTGGCTTCCTCTACATCGGGGAAACCAAGCGGAGGCTTGGGGACCGCTTTGCAGAACACCTGCGCTCAGTTCGCAACAAACAACTGCACCTCCCAGTCGCGAACCATTTCAACTCCCCCTCCCATTCCTCAGATGACCTGTCCATCCTTGGCCTCCTACACTGCCACAGTGATGCCACCCGAAGGCTGCAGGAACAGCAAATCATATTCAGCCTGGGAACCCTGCAGCCCAATGGCATCAATGTGGATTTCACAAGCTTCAAAATCTCCCTTCCCGCAACCGCATCCCAAAACCAGCCCAGCTCATCTCCACCTCCCTAACCGGTTTTTCCTCTCACCCCAAGCCACACCCCCACCTCCTATCTGCTAACATCATCCCGCCCCCTTGACCTGTCCGTCCTCCCTGGACTGACCTATCTCCTCCCTACCCCCCTACCTACACTCACCTTTACTGGTTCCATCCCCGCCTCTTCGACTTGTCTGCCTCCTCTCCACCTATCCTCTCCTCTATCCATCTTCTATCCGCCTCCCCCTCTCTCCCTTTTTATTTCGGAACCCTCTTCCCCTCTCCCATTTCTGATGAAGGGTTTAGGCCCGAAACGTCGAGTTTTCCTGCTCCTATGATGCTGCTTGACCTGCTGTGTTCATCCAGCCCCATGCTTGTTATCTCTTCTATTTTCTACTCATTCATTCCGAAGATGAGTGAAATTTCCAATTATTTCCAGATTAGAACAGGATGTGAGCTTCATAGAAACGAGGATACAGAGCAGATTTCCATCCTATCAGTCCAAGCTGGATTGGAACCCAGAGCCAAATGCTAGTATTTCGCCCACGGCAACACACAATTGCTTTGTATAATCATTGTAAAGCCACAGTCTAATACCTCCTAACCGGTTTTAGAGAAGCAATGATGATCTGGCAAAACATTAGTTTCCTCTCTGCTTTTCAGGGTATGTAAAGAGCAAAAAAAGATCCGAAAGGAGAAAATACTATAAACCACCTTTATAGCAAACCAAATAAATCCCTAATTAATTAGTTGATTCTCCTTCCACCTCTCAGACCTGGATTTCAATTCAGAGGAGATGCAGGCAATCGAGGGCCATCTGAAATGAGCTTGTGAACAGTCCAAACAAAACTTCTTGAGATTGCAGAGCATGCTTCTCAATTGCCCATGGTATGCAAATAGTAGTTTGCATCACAAGAGCTGAATGGTAGTGTCCCTACCTCTGAGCTGAAGGCCTAGGTTCGAGACCCATCTGCTCCAAAGATGTGTCATAACACGTCCGAGCAGGCCGGTTACAATATCTACAGTAGGCAGTTTTAACTGGAACCCTCAAGGATGGCTTAGTGTTGGAAATGGAAGAATTGATAATGTAGAGTTGACACTATAGATATCACCCATCTTTTATCTTGTGTAGAAAAGGATAATTTGGAAACATTTTCAGAACATGCCTTTTATTAGCTTTGGATACATCACACTTAAATAGAATTGAACATGGAGTCAACAGCAAGGATTGTTCTGTGTGGCCCAATCAATACTGTGTACAATGCTGTAAGAATGCAAGGTTCTTCATATCAAACCAAAATCTTTTATTTTTATACTGACCTTAATTTTGTCAGCATATCCAAGTGCCTTGGACTTTACTCACTAGGCATTGAAGTCTCATGGTAGAAAATGAACAGAAGGATGACTGCCATTATAAACTTATCTTTTAAAACAATTTGAGTTGTCTTCTGTGAGGCAGCCTGCGAGCTATATTTGCACCTTAGGGAAACCAGCTTTCCCTGGGTGTTGGCTTTTATAGGGCAAAGGGAGTAACAACAACAACAACTCATGCATGGCTGATCATTTCTGGGAATTAAGTTTACAACTAAATAGTACAGCACGGTGGCTCAGTGGTTAGCAGTGCTGCCTCACAGCACCAGCGACCCGGATTCGATTCCAGTCTTGAGCGGCTGTCTGTGTGGAGTTTGCACATTCTCCCTGTGTCTGCATGGGTTTTCTCCAGATGCTCTGGTTTCCTTCCACAGTCCAAAGATGTCCAGGTTAGATGGATTGGCCGTGCTAAATTGCCCAGGGATGTTTAGATTAGTTGGGTTAGACTAGGGGAATGAGTCTAGGTGGGATGCTCTTCAGAGGGGCAGTGTGCACTTGATGGGCCGAATGGCTTGTTTTCACACTGTAGGGATTCTATGATGACCTACTAAGGAACTATCATTTCAAAGTTAACTTACAAACTCTTTTGGTAGTTTGTTTTAATGCATGACAGTGTACTCCCTGTTCCACAGCAGTCTTATAACACTCTGCAACCCAGACAAACCTGAAATTCAAAATGTGAACCTAAGGATGAGTGCTATTGAAAATTCCATCCTTGAGAGTATCGTTTGAGTCCCTTCCATCTCTCATTCTGTAAACATCAGCACCAAATGTTGTGTCATGCTTTGCTGAAGGAGTAAAGATAAAGCTCAAAATTACATTTTTGACTGTAAACATTGGGTGCAAGATTTATAATTTCAAAAGCTGACTGTTTAAATTGTATGTTTTATCCCTGAATGTCTAGAATCAAAAGTCCATGAATTTTGATGATGATGATAATTATGTTCTAACTTACAGATAATTATCACCTTTTGTTACATGTTTTCTTCTAAAATCTCTGCATTTGTGATATGCTCTGTGTCTTTAAACAAAAAGCCAAATTCTCTTGCTGGAAAATGTTTAAAAAACATCTGTAAGCGAAGAAAGGTTGAACTTTTGGTGGCACCTCAACTGATGACAACCTTTACTTTCACTTTCCTGCCAGGGGTTTCCAGTACATTGTTTTAACTTGTACTGGTGATATTCTTTTAATAGCTTTTTTATTCTATTCACTGGTGTTGATTTGTTGTGAGGTGGTTCTGCCCTAATTATCAGAACAAATGCGTGTTCAAAATAATTAGCTGTATTTGACTCGATATGCAAACACAAACTTGGTGAAAGTGAAAGTTCTAGCAGATGTCAACTGTAGTTATCCAGAGGGAGCATGTGTTGTGCATTACCCTTACAAGGTCAAAGGATAATTCATTATCACTGATTAGCCCCATGACAGTCTCTCTAGTTATTCAGTCAATTGCATCAGTAAATTAAGAGAAGCTCTCCTGTGAAAAATGAAATTACTTCACAATTTAGAACAATGGAGATATATTGGTAATGTAAATGTGACCGTTAATTGTAGCATTATATTAATGGCCCTGAATGAACTAAAAAAGCTTTCTGTATGAAGGGCAATTACCTCTAACTGTAATTGATAATTCTCACTCACTGTAATTAGCTAAGATAAATAGTGCTAAAGAAACTGATCATCAGTCTCATTAAGAAAGACCTGTTAAGTCATGCACTTTTTTTTGTTGCTCAGATCACAGACTGACGTGCTTTCCAACACAAACATTGATAAAATACAATAGTTTTGTTATCTAAGGGTTGTTTAATATTCACAATGGAATATTTGGAATATTTAAGAAGAGTTCAGTCATTAGAAACTTGTTAAATAACAAACTTAACTGTTTTTGGTTGTCGACTTGAATTCTAATAATAAAATACATTTTCCCATTCCTAAAATGCAAAACTACGTTGTTTTCAGCTGTGAGCTGGATTTGATTTTTTTTGTTTTTCAAATAATTTATAGTTATATATTTTAGTGAATTTCCTTTAAAAGGAGATTGGGGATGTGAATGATGTGAACACTGGAACAGAATCTGTTCAGCCCATTACTCCTGCTTCACCATTCAATACGATCATGGCTGGTCAAATACTTCTTTACCCACCCCATCCCCATACCCCTGTACCCCATCAGTAATCCGAAATGCCCAGAAATCTATCAACCATTACCATAAGCATACTCAAAGATTGACCTTCCACAGGCCTCTGTGGTAGAGAATTTGAAATGCTTACACCCTCCAAGTAAAAAGATTTCTCCTCGCATCAAACCTAACTGTTACCCCCTTATTTTAAAGTTGTGTCTACTGCTTCTAGAATCCCCAAAATGGAAATATCTTAACCTGCGTCTATCATATCTATCACTTCAAGTATTTTGTATTTTCCACGCGATCACCTCTCATCCTTCAAAATGCGAGAGAAGAGAGGCCCCATACACCCAATCTCTCTTCAGAAGACGGACCTGCTATCCCAGGAACGTGTCTGGTGAACCATTGTTGCATTTGCTCTGTGGCAAAAATATCTCTCCTAAGATAAATAAACCAAAACTACAAACTGTACTTCATGAGTGATCTCACCAAGTTCCTACACAATTAAAGCAAGACTGCATTACCACTGCACTTAACTCCTCTTGCAATAAAGACTAACATTACATTAGTTTTTTTTAAATTTCAAAAATATACTTTATTCATAAAAAACCTAATGTGTGTATATACACTGTCACAAAAGCAGTTCGATTCTGCACAGTTGCATATCAAGTAAGTAAACAAAACATTGGACTTTGACTCTATCTAAAAAGCCAAAGACCTCTCTTACGCATACAATATGAATATTTACATTAGTCTTCCTAATAGCTTGCTGTACTTCTTGATAGACTTCCAATCCAGCATGCCTAATGCCTAATGTAGCATTTCCCCCTTTTTTGGTATATGTTTACTGTAAAATATTGTTGTTCAGAGCAACACCCTGCATGAACTGAATTAGAATAATTCTTGAGATCAATTAGCGTGTGAGATGAGTTACAACCTGCAAGTGGAACTTAAACTGTTGACTGGCATCAATCCAATTGATAGGAATAACAAATAGCACTGTATTTTGCAGACATTTTAACCTCTAATCTTACCATGTGTTAAATTCAAGATAGTCAGCACTTAGTGGCCCTTTGGCAATATTGTATCATTGTTTTATGGTGCTTGATGTCACCTACTGAATGTTGATCATGCGTCATGTATCCCACCTTCCAGGACAAAAGAGTAGAATTATCAGTGATATGTGACTGAATTATTGGCATGAATTTTTGGGCCCCAGCAGACTGGAAGGAAATGGGATTGGGAAAACACTAGCACTGGACAATGGGCCAGTTTGTCAATGCCTTTCTCATCTCGAGTCGTTTTAGCAGAGACAGGTTTGGGGCTAGTAGAGTTACCTATCCCCACAAGGAAGAGTGCCAGTAAGGTTGGCTTGGAGCCTTGTTAGCAGCAATTACAGGAAGCCAACTGGAATTTCTCAGACAGCGTCTAGTTTCCCAAAGTGGCAGAGGCAGTTTAATTATGTGGAGAGTGGCAGCAGCAACAGCCGGGTGGCAAGCTCTGTAGGCAGAGTCAGAGTCTGTGTTCTGTCCCTGTTTGGATATGCGTGCAGCCACAGGCAGATTCCCTGCCTCATGTTGATGGTGCATCTGCCAGATCCATCTTTTTATGTAGATTTTCACGGGTATTGGTGACTGACGATTTCCATGTTGAAACACCTCTCTATGATTTGCCCCATTGCAGCCTGCTGCTCCTCTGAGGCTACAACGCCTGGCATCTGATGGGTTCTCCAGTTCCTCGGACCCACCCATTTGCTTCAGTTGGACAGGAATCTACTGTGTGAGCCAAGGAGATTTCTCTGTTAAAATCCCCAAAACTGTCTGTACCCACCCCCCAACTGCTGAGGCCAAGTTTGGGAAACAGGAACAGCCCCTAACTCTGTTGCAGTTCCTGAAGAGAAAATCCTGACTGTTGAGTTTGGTTCATTATTTGCATTGAAATAACAAATCACATCATATCTCCCATCATGTACAACACCTGTGTATTCTGTCCGTAAGTACAAACAACTTTCCCTAGTCTCCCTTTAATCTTTCTTCTTGCCATGTATTCAAAACACCCTCCAGCCATTCCCATCTCTGGTGGTGAATGAACTATCTTTAGCAAAGGGCTCAGTTTTATCCCACTATGACCCCATTTTACTAAGTCTCAAGCTTGAAATCGTATTGAGTTTTTCTTCCATTGCCTTCATCTACATGCTTTCATTTGTCTCCAGGGTTCTCCCTAACCTTGGACCACACGCCTGGGTTTTGCTATCTCAGTTTCTCTGCCTCCCTAATGCACATGAGCCTGTCTTCCTCAGAACTTGCTATACTGTTTTCTTGGGTTTAATACAGACATTGTTACCAAACCAGCCAACAAGGGATGGGGCATTGTTGTCTGGTGACTGACCTCGACCTTGCAGAGGTTGAATTTATGAGTCTCCATCCATTTCTCCTTCTACCTTCCCAGATCATGATCCCATCAACCACCTTCAAGCTATTGTCACAACTGCATCTTTTCTGGTGGTCTTTCCTCCATAGCTTTTTACCTCCGAGTTCCACAAACCCAGACAGCTTGTTTTTACCTCCCTCCAAGGTCCACAAACGTGACTGCACTGGCAGACCTATCTCGTTTCCTCACCTGAGAAAACCTCCCCCCAGCATGGTTGACAGAATCGTTGACTGTGTTCAATCTGTTTCCCGTACTTCTGAGTTCACCCCTTCCTCCCTCTCCAAGAACCACGATAGAGTTCCTGTTGACCACAACTGCCTCCGTATACAACACTCAGTGCATAATTTCCGATTTTCCCACCACCTCCAGCGTGTTGTCACCAACAAACACATCTCCCTCTCCCTTTCCAGCATTCTGAATGGAATGTCTTCTCCATGATACCCTGGTTCGTTCCTCACTCAGCCCAAAAGGCATTTTTCCCTTCCCAAGGCATCCATTCATGTAGGTGCAGGAGATGCAGCATCTAGTCCTTCAGCTCCTCTTTCTTCACTGTCCATAGACCCAAATACCCCTTAGAGGTGAAGTGGCAATTTAGGTATATTTCTTTTCACAAGTTTCACTGTGTTTGCTGCTCTGTGTTGGTGGTACACTGAAGATTGAGTAACTACTTTACAGAGAATCTCCATTCAGTCCACAAGTGTGACCTTGAGTTTCTAGTGGCCTGTCATTAAGTTTCCAACTTCCTGTCATGCTAACATCCCTGTTCTTGATCTGCTGCATTGTTCCAGTGATGTTTAATGTAAACTTGAGGAACAGCTCCTCATCTTTTGATTATGCATTTTATCACCTTCCATCCTCAACAGTGCATACAACAATTTCAGGCCATAATTTCTGCTTCTCCAGTTTTTGTTTCCTTTTTCTTTCTTTCTTTTTTCCCTTTTGATTTTTCACTTTCGGGCAGCAGGACATCTGCTCCAGATGCATCTTTTCTTATTTTCCGCCTTTGTCTTTCACCATTCCCTTTGGCCCTGTGACAAAATCTTCTGTCGTTCAATCTGTCCCGTCTTTCACCTATCCCTTGGTCAAATCCAGTTACGTCTAGTAATATTTCCTGAAGAAAAGTTATCAACCAGAAATGTTAACTCTACTTCTGTCTCCAAAGGTGTGACCAGACCTGCTGAGTATTTCCATAATATTTGGATTTTATTTCGATCCCCAGTGTCTGCTCTATTCTACTTTTTCCTAGTCTTGTCTTGTGTTTGATATGAAATTGGAAATCCTGGTGCATTGGAGGGAGTACCACAAAGTTTCACTGGATCTGTTCTCAGGATGACAGGTCTGTCCTATGAAGATAGATTGGGTCATTGGGCCTGTATTCTCTAGAGATTTGAAGAACAAGAGATAATCTCATTGAAACTTACAAAATACTTAAAAGGGTTGGACAGAATAATTGTAGGTAAGATGTTTCTCTGGTTGGGCAGTCTAGAACCAGATGATACAACTTTAAAAATTAAGGAGATGGCATTTAGTTCTGAAATCAGGAGAATTTTTTTTTAACCAGAAGGTTGAAAGCCTTTGGAATTCTCTACCCAAGAGGTCTGTGAAAGCTCAATCTTTGTGTATGTTTAAGGTAGAAGTGTGATAAATTTATAATTACCAATGGCGTAAAGAGTTAGGGGGATAGTGTGGGTACAAACTATTGAGGCGGTCAATCAGCCATGATCGTGTTGAATGGTTCAAAGGGCTGAATGCCCTACTCCTGTTCCTATGTAGTTACTGATGAAAGATAGGAATTATCATTAGTCATATTAATCATGCCCTTTTGTTACATTTTAATGCTTGCATTGAAACTTGATTCAACTGTCCGGCAAGACCACTATCTTTGGAGTAAGTTATGGAAAGCGCTGAGAAATTTAAGAAGCATCAGATCTTTCTATTTGCAATCATTTCATTCAGTTGGTCAAGTTCTGCCAGCATGGCACAAGTTCAAGACTCAATTAGACATGTTCTTGGTGTCTGGCTGACACTGTTAACAGTGTTGATACAGCGAGGAAATCTTACATAATGCTCCAGAGCAGGTTATTTATTACACTTCTTTTACCTCAGTTTTAATTCTGGTAAACATCAGCATTGATTGAAAACATGATTTAAATGTAAATGGTTTACTTTCTTTGGTGCAGAATCAAAGAGGCCGATTTAAAGGTGCGTTTTTGCACCAACGAAACTCAGGCCACCCGGGAGAAGTTTGTGGCGAAGTTGCAAAACCTGGGGTTTGATATCACTTTCGGTGAAGTCTTTGCTCCTGCCCCCGCTGCTTGTCAAATTTTGAAGGAACGTGGACTTAGACCACACCTCCTTGTGCATGATGGTTAGTGTTCAAATATTCTCCTTTTTCTTTATTTACCACCAAATTTATAGGTGCTAAGCATAGTCCTTAATGAATAACATATTTTATTGTTGTGAAATTATTTGAGATCTTCTTTGTTTTGCTTCCTTTTAATAGGCAAATGCTAGTTGTGTGTGGGAGCTGTCATTGATTTACTTGACAAAACTTCGTACATTTGATCGACTTCTGTTATATGGGTACATCAGGAAGTTATTAACAGACATGTCTCTTCTATTGAAACTAGAACATTGAGGAGTGACCTAATAAGTGTTTAAAATTTGTGAACTTTTTTTCCCTTATGATAACATGGATGCAGAAATAATGAGCCAGACATTCCCATAAGAAGATGATGGTTGCAGCAGTGTAGTCAGGAGTTACATGTTAGCACTATTCAGTCTCAAATCAGCTGACTGTACGGAAATTGCCCTCAAAGTTTCAACTTTTTCAGATTCTGACATACGGTTACCTGTGTGATGATGCTGTGGCTTTCAAAGTTATTTTTGTACTCTTAAAAAGAGGGTTTGTAAGGTGGAGGTGCCAAACAGTTGAGGGTATTGTAAACGGCTTGGGAGGCCTTGGGATTTTATTTTTAAGCAGCCTGAATGGGTATGTCCAGCTCTCGTAGATCCAGAATTCTAGGTTTTGGTTTTTCAGTAGAGGTAGAAGCTGTTGGGATCTCAAGAGAGTTGCAAGCTTCAATGAATGTCTCCTGGCTGCTATTCTCTCTAAATCTTCTCTTGATGTTATGCCCTCCTGGATGGGAGAACTGCCTGTGGGAATCTGTGTCTGAATTTTCCGTTTTGCCAAGGGATGTGTTTACGGGATGTTACTATGTTGGAACAGTTAATTAGTAATTAGTACTGTATCTATTATTCTGTTAAGCTTTCCAGTAGAGTTAATTATTCCAATTTCTTCTTTCTTTTGTTGTATTTTAACTCTGGAGTTTAAATTGCGTTTTGCTTAACATCAAGTAGTTTGACCAGTTGCATTACATCTGGAACACGGCACTTTCACATTTGCCTTTAAAATGTGAAAAAGTTAGGGTCTAGGCTACCTTCTTAAAATATTTTGAGGGAATCTGGTTTGGTCCATAACACTTGGCATTTGGAACTCTTTGAAGAGGTGATGTTGTAGACGTGCTCACTGAGCCAGTAGGTTTGGTTGCAAACATTTCATCGCCCTGTTAGGCAACATCGTCGGTGCGCCTCCGGTGAAGCGTCAGTGCTCTGTCCCGCTTGTTATTTATGTGCCTTGGTTTGCTGGGCTGTTTGGCATTACTTCCGGTTCTGTTTCTCAGTGGTTTGTACACAGAAGTCGATCAAATGTACCAAGTTTAGTCAAGTAAATCAATGACAGCTCCCACATGCAATTAGCATTTGCCTATTAAAAAGAAGCAAAACAAAGGAGATCTCAAATAATTCAATGTCACATCCATAATCGCACGAGCCGAGCAGAGACATGCCAGGGAATTCCTGGAGCCCTGGTATTCCAAGCGGAACTCCATCAACAAACACATTGAAATGGACCCAACATACAAACCACTGAGAAACAGACCCAGAAGTAATGCCAACCACCGCAGCAAACCGAGGCATACAAACAACAAGCGGGACAGAACACCAACGCCTCACCGGAGGCGCACTGACAATGTTACCTAGGGTGACAAAACGTCTGCAACCAAACACACTGGCTCGGCGAGCAAGTCTACAACCTCATCCACAACCAGAGCTACAAATCTTCTCCAAACCTTTGAAGAAGTCCCCAAATCTGAGTTAGAGTAGAACAGTACGGAGGGTTCTGTCATACTTATTTTAGTAGTTACCCAGACAATGTTAGAGGAACTTTAAACCTGTTCAAATACCCATTAAATTGAATCACCATTGATTTCTCCCTCCACCAATCCCCTCCCCTCCCCTCCCTGGTCCAGCATACCGTTTAGCCCCAGTCCCCACCCCAACACTCTGATCCCTGCTGCAGACACCTGGCAGCCCCATAGCTGACAAGCTCAACTCTCCTATCTTCCTATTCCCATACCCAACTAAACTCCTGACTATCCTCTCTCTGTAGTGTTTGGTGCTGCCCTTAATGGGTGTCCTCAGGTCCTCTGGTGTCATGGCTGGTGTGGTCCCACCTGCACTGTGCTGAGACAAACCCTATACAGTAGGTTATCATGGAGGCAATCAGGAGCAGCCAGGTTGGGAAGTCTGATCAGACACTGGTTCCTTTGGTGGGGAAAAATGCATAACTTGAGTTTGTCAGTACACAATGGCCACTACAAAATCCAATGAGGAGTCTGAAAAAACTTCTTTAGCCAAAACATTGGTGAAAATGAGAAATGCTGTATGCAGAAAGGATTTACCAGGATGTTACCAGGAATGGAGGATTTGAATTTTCAGGAGAGGCTGGATAGACTGGAACTTTTTCCACTGGAGTGTAGGACGTTGAAGGGTAAACCTTTATAAAGGTTTACAAAATGAGGGGCATAGATAAGGTGAGTAGCAAATGTCTTTTCCCTAGGGTGGGGTAGTTCAAAACTTGGAGGGCATAACTCCACCGTGAGAGGAGAAAGATTTGAAAGGGATCTGAAGGGTAACCTTTTCACGTAGAGGTGGTTTGTATGTGGACTGAACTGTCAGAGGAAGCGGTACTTGCAGATACAGTTACAATGTTTAAAAGACGTTTGGATAAGTATATGAAAAAGAAAGGTTTAGAGGGATGTGGGTCAAATGTAGGTAAATGGCGTTGGTTTAGTTTGGGTAACTTGGTCAGCATGAACGCGAGGGATCTGTTTCCATGTTGTATACACTTGACTCTAGGGAGTTGGTAGAAGCAAATATTATAGATGTGTTTAAGGAGAAATTGGATAAGGATGTGAAGAAGAAGAAGAAGAAGAAGGTGGTTATTATGGTAGAATTAGGAGGAAAAAGGCATGAGAAGTTGTGATTAGAGCATAGAGACTGGCATGGACTCATTGGGCTGAATGGCTTGTCTCTATTGTCTTGTATCCAGTTTTCCAAAGTCTGCTTACCTGATAACTCTGGGACTTCTGAAGAGACAGGTTGATGTCCTTCATGAGTCTTTTTTATTGAAAGGGAGAAGTCCTGTCATACAAAGTTGAAATAATAATCCTTCCAGAATGTTTCTCTGACCATTTTCCTCTTTGACCAAATTGTCTGTTGTATGAAGAAGAGAATAGGAAATGGCAAGTTAGGAATGTCGTGTGAAAGCTGGCTAATGAATGAAAATGTTCAAAGCATGAAAGTCAGATTACTATCAAATGTTCAGCTCACTATGGAATGACAAAAAGCATATTTATGTACAAGGTCTAATTGGGAATTTTTACTTGCATCGAGAAGTAAAATCCAGGTGCACTGGATTGTACAGGGTCGCAAAAGACCAATTTGGTCCATTTACCCAGAAGACAGTTGACTGCCTACACGATCTGATTGAGTTTCCCACCAAATATCCATCATTCAACCACCAGCCCCACTAGCCAGCGCATGTAAATTTGTGTTATTGTTTCAGTTGCATCCTTAACAGGCCATTTATAAGCATTTATTGCTCACAATTTGAAGTTCTATCTATTCTGTTGGGTCAACTACATAGCAAACTCACTTTTATTCTGTGGTATAAAAACATTTTGAAGTGTTTTTGTAGCTTGAACATTAAGGAGCATGAGAGAACATTTGCACGAAAATTGAATGCAGTTCAATTCTGCCTCAGTTGGCAGGCTTTACTGTTTAATGAAAGCAGTATTTGAAATGCAAACTGCTTGCATAGAGCTGGAGTAGAATGCCTCAATTGTACACTTGGAAAATATGCCTGAGTTGTGCAGCATTTGCAGATTAGGAGTTTTAGACTTTTCATAAGTATTATAGTTAGCTATGCTGAATAAAATCTGGAATTTTTTTGACATTTGCAGCAAAGGTTTCCCACCGTTTGTAACTCCATTTTAAAATGAGTGTGCTAGGAACATTGTTTATTTATCATTTGGTTTGGGGACGTGGGTGACATTTTATTCCCAATTTGCTAGCTTCCCTGAAAAGGTAGTGTCGGGTTGCAATTTTTAGATGTGACGCTGAGTGCTGGTGGTGCTTACATGATGCTGTTTGAGTCAGAAACTGCAGGTAGTTTTAAAAAAAAATGGCAGTAAGGCTTAGACTCTTGTGTGAGCATATTTGCACATTCTGAAATTTGTACCCAACCCTTGACCAGGGGGTTTGCCTTTTCAAAGGGGTCAGGCTTGCAGTGTATTTCAGGAGCTACAATGGCCTATGCGAGGGGTCTGGTATGGAGGCAAGCCATTTAGAATGCCCACCTCGGTTCTCCAAAAAAGCAGCTCAGCTCCCAACATTGTTTAAAGGTGTCCCATTTCCATTTCGGGACAGAATGCCTGTCAATCAATGGTGGGAAGCAGGTGCAGAGGTTTTATCTTTAACTTTGAAAAACAATATTTCGTTAACAGTCAGCAATATCAATCAGTTTAAAGCATAAAATGAAACATGACGACAAAGACTGACTGAATTGTACTTTACATTTTTAATGCATTATGATGTGCTTAAAAATTGGAAACTTATTGCAATGTAAGTTGGCAATTGAGCAATGTAAGGATCAACTGCTGAAAGCAATCAGTGTAATGTGATGATAAAGACTAAGAGTGGGTGAGAATGAGTAGGCTGTGCTAAAAGCAACCACTGTCATGATTGGACCAGGGTGTGGGGTTAGTTAAAAACATGGAAGGAATTGTTCAGGCTGTAAACTTATTGAATTCTATATTGCCTCCTAGAGACTGCAGGGACCCCAACGGTATAATGAGATGTTGTTCTTTGAGCTTGTGCTGAGGCTTACTGGAACACTGCAATAAGCCAATAAGCCTGAGACAGAAATGTTGGCTGGGAAGCACTGTGATGTGTTGAAGTGGCAGGCAACAGGAAGGTCAGGATCATTTTCACAGACAGAATGTTCTGGAAAGCTGTCACTGCATTTCATCTCCCCATTAAAGAGGAGACCCCACTGTGAGCAGCACAGGAAATTGTTTACCAGCAGAACAAAATAAATTTCAATATTTCACAACCAGGCCTGATATATTGGATTCAGAATGGTGTGTGCTTGAAAAGGAACTCGTCATTTGTAGTGGAATGTTATTGTTCTTGGCCTTTTTAGTTCATTTCACTGGAAGGTGCTGTTTAAATAAGCCTGGTGGTTATTGGTTCTGCATATTGAGTATAGCAGCAAAGATATCATTGAAATGCATGGTTCTGGATGGTCTCGGATTTCTCGAAAGTTATAGCTGCACCCGTGTGAGCGTTCCACCATATTGCTGATTTGAGCCTTTGTATCTCACAGGCTTGGAGGGTCAAAAAAGGAGTCATTTATCATCTCCATCTTTGTAGCCAGTTAAATGATCTGGTTTGTACAGTTGACGTCTCCACATCATTGTTGGTCAGGAACTGAGCAGTGACATCCTATGATAGTTAAAAGTTGGACTTTTTGTTGTTACAGATGATAATTGCATATGATGGACTCAGCTGAACCCTGCACCTTGTGCAGCTCTCCACGTAGGCTGGCAACATTCTTTTATTTTCAAATAGTTCAGGTCCTATTTTGAAAATATATGTACCATGAGATTTTGCACTTTTATTTTCAAGAACTGAGTGATTGTATGTAGATGTGTGTCAGCTTTTTTTCAGATCATTTGCAGTCCAAGGTATTTCTTTATCACCCATAGAGATATGAGTTTTGTATATGGCTAAAAAGGTATTTGTAAGGATCTTTAAAAGTGATAAAAATTGTTATACTGATGTGTTTCTTAAATCTTCTCTAGTAGAATTCCCATTATAATCATTAACTCTTAATATTTGATCTAACAAAGCTAATTGGTAAAATGGTAAAATTTTGAATATGACTTTGTTCTTCAATTCAATTCCAGGTCTTCTACCAGAGTTTAACCAGATTGACCAATCAAATCCCAACTGTGTTCTGATTGGAGATGCTGCAGATAATTTTTCTTACAAGAACCTGAATGAGGCTTTTCAAGTTCTGATAGGACTGGAAAAACCTGTGCTGCTATCTCTTGGCAGAGGGTAAGAAGCTTTTTCCTGTTGGATACAAAGGCCTTAAAAACCACGTACATTGCTGCCGTATGAATAATTCTGTTTGAGGCTGTGTAAATAGAGGAAAAATCGATGAATCTTCCCTCATGAGATCAATGCTGTGATTACCAGAGGTTATTCTGACAATGTGCTCAGAACAGGACTGTAAAGTGGAATGCCCCATAACAAGACTTTAGTGGTTATTTGTACATTTCAATTCACATATTTTGTTCGTTTATCCTTTTTGATGCGAACACAAACTTCCCGTGACCCACTAGGGTGCCTCTAGGACTGCTGATACAATTAGTCCTCTAGAATGTCTGCTCTCAAGGCTTTTGTAAACAGGGTTTTGTATCTTTCTAATCAATCTCCAATAATACTCATACATAGAAGCAAAACCAATGGGGACATTTCAGCCATGGGGTGGGAGTGCAAAATTGTGGTAGGGGTGCAAATGAGTGGGAAAGGGCGAGCTGACGGCAGTAAAGAAAGCGGCTAATTCAAGGGAGGAGGATTGATGACCAATTTGGTGAGAATTGTAGGCCTGCAGATATGCAGAACTCCACTTGGCCCTAGTATTTGGTGATTGTGAGCTCTACAGTGCAAGGTGAAGTTATTAATTCAGAACTTGATGCAGTGAAATGCATTTGGTTGAATTTACTGGAGGTGGGTGAGCTATTCTGGTTGCATTGACAATGTCGTAAGTCATGGCAAGTAATGAATGAATAAGACCCACCATCATGATTTAGTTGGGGAATTAGCTGAACTGAGGTTATTTCAGGGTCTGTGTGGGGAATTGCTGTTGGGGAATAGGAAAGAATAGGAATGACTGACAGACTGAAATTCTTACTGAACAGATTGACCTTCTGGTCAGTCAGTGGTTTTTAGTTAGGGAGAAATCAAACAAAAATGGATCGGTTTCAGGTGCTTGCAATTCATTAACATTTGAAAAAACTAAAATCTCACTTCTGTCATGTTTAACATAACTCAAGTTAGTGCAGAGTCACCCAGTGGCCAGAACAGGGAATTGCAGAGGGGGCTCAAACCAAGTTTTATAGTCTGGAAATGTTCCTTCAAAACTTCTGACCCCCTCCATTCCCGTTAATTACATGGATTGTCACAGACCATCCTATTCCTGGACTTTTTCTTCTTTTCTTTCATTATCATTTCCATTTCCTGACATCAATTCGAAAGCAGCAGCGTTTTGGGTATATCTTTTCTCATCCAATTTTCTCTCGTGCTCCCTCCTCTGATAGATGAAGAGGGGACCGTGGAGGATGTTATGCATACAGGACATCTACAGGAGCTCCTTTTTCTAACTGACCTTCATTCTGGCATGATGTATCAAGCTGCTTAATTTTGCTGCGTAGGGGAGGGAATGGCCTGGTAGTATTATCACAAGTCTAATAATCCAGGAACTCGAGTAATGAGCTGGGACCAGGGTTCAAATTCTGCCATGGCAGATGGAGGAACTTGGATTCAGTTAAAAATCTGGAGCGGAGAGTCTGATGATGACCATGAAATCTGTGTGGAAAAACCTACCTGGTTCACTAATGTCCTTTAGAGAAGGAAACTGCCATTCTTACCTGATCTGGCCTATACATGACTCCAGACCCACAGCAGTGCTCTCTGAGCAATAAATATGGCCTAGCCAGTGACACCCACTTCGTGCGAATGATTAAAAGAAAAGCTGCACTGAGCTAAGTAAGTTAGACTGTCAAGCAAAAGTGTGGTCTGTGGCTGACAAGGTCATTGTGCTGCTTGACTTGTATGCAGTGGGCTGATAGGACCTCCTCTCAGGCTGGTATCTCCCAGTTTGCTGTTCAGAAGTATATTTTAAAAATCATCAAGCCTAATTATCCTAAGGGATCCATATCACTGATGCTAATGGACAGAGTGAAGCAGAATGACAGGATTGGACTTTTCCCAAATTGCAGATGACCCCAGAGGGAAAAAAAAGGGCCAGAGACTGAACCTTCAGTGCCTTGCATGCTCAACAGCATGATGGAGGCATCTTTGTTACCAGAAAATTAGTTCATGATTCAACCCATGTGAGACCAATAGGCCTCATTGATGATCTGTACTTGGATTTCTGGCAGCAGTCAACACTCCACATTCATTCTCTGCCAAAGCTTTGTGTTACCTTTGCTTCAGTAAGGGGATGAAGTCAGCTTCTGACTCTGTGTGACAAAAGATATTTCCTCCAGATCTAGTCCATGACTCCTGTCACAAATTGATTGCACGCCATTTCTGTGACTGGCTATAGGGCCATGATGCCAACAGAAATATAACTGCGCAGACGGAAATTATGCACATGCATCACTATTGCTGGGCTGTTTGGGATGAAGTTTATAGTTACCACTTACTATGTTTCTGGGCTTCGAAACAGAGGAGCAAGAGCTTACCCGCTTGTGCTTCAAATCGGTCAAACTGTTCCCTGACAAAAGTGTATTTTCTCAGTCTTGAAAATTGCAATGGACCCAGCCTTTTGTGGCGTAAATTCCAGATTTCCACTGACCTTTTGGATGTACAATATTTCCTGATTTCTATCTTAAATGACTTGATTCTTAAGGTTATGTTTATGCCTCCTCATTCTTGATTCTGCCTTTACCGCAGTTAATCTTTTGAAACCTTGATAATCATTGAATCGCTATGGTGTAAAAGCAGGCCATTCGGCCCAAGGAGTTCACACTGACCCTCTGAAGAGCATCCCATCCAGACCCATCCCCCACACCTTACCCTATAACCCTGCATTTCCCATGACTAATCCAACTAGCCTACACATCTCTGGACATCGTGGGCAATTTAGCATGGCCAATCCACCTAATCTGCACATCTTCAGACAGTGGGAGGAAACCGGAGCACCCAGAGGAAACCCACACGACACAGGCAGAGTGTGCGGAGTCCGGACAGAGACCCAGCTGAAGGTGGAATCGAACCTGGGTCCCTGGTGCTGTGAGGCAGCAGTGCTGATCTTTGAGCTACTCTGCAGCCCCGAAGGGATAATGTGATAAGATCACCTTCCAAACCTAAAACACAAGGGAATGTGATCCAAACATATGCAACCTGTCTTCATAATTTAACACTTTAAAACCTGGTATGTTTCTTATTATGCTGCCTTCTGTATAACTTCTGTATGACAAGAGACTAGTCTTTACTTTGTAACCCTGGTTGAAAACACAAAAGCAAATAGGTTCAGCCTATTCACTTGTTTTAGTCTGAATTATTTGGCTCCCCACCTTTTTGGATGGACTGAAGTTCATGCTGTGCAATCTCTGTTGCAAAATAACTCTGTCATGAGCTGATTTGTTAATGTTGTGATTCATTAAATATTTGAACATCTGTCAATGGAGGCAAATTTCTGATCATGAAAGCTGGGGATGAAACTGCGTGAACACTTAAAACTTGGAAGAAAGCTTTAGTTTTGATGAGAGGTCACATTACCATTACTCAAACATTTCTCCTCCGAACCAGAAGGCAGTATCAAAGAAGCTGATGAAAAGAAAGGAGGGATGGAAAGAACAACTGCAAATTGTCAAGTTCATCAAGGAATAAAAAGGGAGAACAATGAGAAGGGGTGGGGTAATTACAAGCAAAAAAAAAATGGACGTTTGTCAATAAAAATCCCTAATTAGAAATTCCATTATGCTGGGCACAAAAGCATAAACATTCCCATTAAAAATTGGTCAGTAAAGAAGGAATTTTTGCACACAGATGGATGTCGTACGCATCTAGATTGATAAAAGTACAATGTGACTCCAGAACGAAGTCCAAATTGGCAAGACTAATCTATACTTCAGTCAGTAAATGAGAAGTTAGAAGTTATGCCAGCATGACGGAATTACTTGGAGTCTCCTCTGAATATATTGATTTACATTCAGCATCTATTTTAGATGGGATATGGAATTGGCAGTGTAATTTCTCTGGTCATGCCAGTGTCAGAAAATTAAGCTGCTTACTCTAGCCTGTGGAAGGTTAATGGTTGCTCAAGCAGAGGTCAAGTGGTCATTTGAGAGAGAGGCTTTGATGTATAATTGAAAATGGCAGAAAGATAAACCATAAAAACCATGTCCAACCATGTTGCACATTTCTCATCTGCTGTCTGAGACCTTAATACAGTCCATCTGGCATGGAGCAGAAATAGTTCTGAAAAAATGATTTGCTCAATAACTCTGTCACTCAGCTGACATTATCTGCTTGAGTGAAGGTGAATTACATTTAAGTGAGAGAACAATATGAATTTTTTTTGAAGTTTATTTAGCTGGCAATAGATTGAAAGACATTTAATATTTCATCGTTCTCCATTAGCCTACAGATTTTCCTCATGTTTTTTCTCTATTGCAGGGTTACTGTGAAAATCTTCACACAACACTCTGCTCCTCATATTGAAAATGAAATATTCGATCACTTTGTTTCTCTTGACATGCATGTATTGACATACAGGAAGAAGCTATTTAACCCATTGTGTCTCAGCTGAGGATGGTTTCATACTGGAGTTTTAAAAAAATAGAACTAAAGAATGAGTATGGTACATAAGGAGGCCATTCAGCCCACCAAGTCTGTGTGGCTGTCGGCAAAACAATCTCAGCTAGTCCAATTTCACCACCCTTTCCCCATAGCCTTTTAAGATATTTTCCAAATTCCTTTTGGTTGAATCTGTCTCCACTGCATTTTGAGAAAGTTACATTCCAGTTCCTAACTCCTGGCTGTACAAAAATGATTTTCCTCATGTCACTGATGCTTGTTTTGCTATTCATCTTGATTTGTGTTATGTGGTTCATGACTGTTTCACCGAGGGAACCATTTCTCCAAATATTCTCTATCTAAATCTCTCAAGGTTTTGAACACCTTTGTCAAATCCCCTCAGTCTTCTGTTCTCTAAGGAAAACAACTCCACCTTCTCCAATGTCTCCACATAACTGAATTCTCTACTCCATGGAATCGTTTTCATGACTCTTTTCTGCATCCTATCTAAAATTTGCACTTCCTTGCCAAATTGCAGTGTCCAGAATTGGACATAAAACTCCTGTTGAGGCCAAACAGCGTTCAGTAAAGGTTTAGTATAGTTTCCTTGCTTATGTACTCTGGGCTTCCGTTTTACAAGCCCACAGCCTTGTATGCGTCTTTAACACTTTCAACCTGCCCTGCCACCTTCATCGCTAAGTGAACCTGTATCCCAGGTCCTCTGTTGCTGCATCCTATTTGGAATTGTACTCTTAATTTTGTATTGCTCCCCTCATTCTTCCTATCAAATTGTCTCACTTTTTTCACTTTTCTGCATCGGAAGGATTTATTTTCTGTCAGAAATCAATACTTCAGTAATATTTGCAAAATTAAAGAGTGTTAGCCCTCAGTATTATGCTTACGATCTAATTTATATTCATTGTGGTAATAATGAAGAAACAACACAAGATGAGCTTTTCTAACATGTTGGACACTACATCCAAGCTTTCTATATGTCCTCCAAAGATCGCTTTGCAAAGGGGCCTTCTATATTATATATTTTTGATTGTATTGACCTCTTGATGTTTCCGTACTCTAGGCGATATTATAAGGAAACCGATGGAATGAAACTCGATGTTGGAGCTTACATGAAGGCATTGGAGGTATTCTAATGTTTATGCTTCCTTTTCTGTCCTCCAAGTACAATGGTATTGGCTAATGTAATATTATGCCTCAAAGTATTCCATTTGTTTCGTGTTCTTTTTATTCATGTGACGTGGGTTTCATTGGGTAGCATCCCAACTGCCCTTGAAAAGAGGTGGGCAATAAATGCTGGTGTTAAATTAAAAATGTTACTAGATCACCAATTAGAACCAGAAATATGTCATACTTAAAAGTTCTATGACTCCAAAATTGGAAGATATGCGATGCAGAATATGAAGAATGGGTAAATGCCCTGTAAATTACCAAAAACGATAAAATCAAAACTGTTCTTAATGGATTCCTTGATTATGTTTAATTAATTACTATCCTTTGTAAAATGTGTTTTTTCTTTGCTTGTTATACCGCTTCCAAATTGCCTGTTCCCACCCCATTTTGAAACAATATTGAGGTATGTTTCAAAGATGCTGTTAAATACTTCTGCCGAAGTCCTCAACTGTAGGGCACATTACAGATTAACTCATCTGTACCTGGGCTGAAATTCTGATCTGTGCATACCAGCTAGAAATAGGCACCCCTAGGCTTTCCTCTTGTCTCTCTTCCCCACTCCCACACACTACTCCAATATCCCTGTCACCATCCTGATGGAGGTCAGCTCATTCAGTGAAAACTGAGAATAGAATGAATTCAACACTTTCCTTACCAGTGCAGGTCTGCTACTTCCAGATAAAGTCCTAATAGGATAGTCTTCAATGGAACACCATTGACTATTCAAAAGCAGGCATTGTATGTTAGGGCAGTATGTTTCTGTATGTGTGCAGATATCTTGATAATAACTCAAAATCTATTCAAGGTAGAAAAAAACATGTTTTGAGAAGATGAGGGTATAAGGGATGGTACTAGTTCATGGCAGGGATTATGTTATTCGAGATATGAAAGCCACAGGTAATTTTTTTTTTTTTAAATTGTTGTTCCACTGTCGGTAGCAGAAATGGTCTACTCTTCCTCGGATAACTCTACCAGGAATTGCAGGTGAAATCTAATTATAAAGCTGTCAAAGTTAATTGGGCAGAACTTGAGGCTGGAAGAGTATTAATCCAAGGAATTCTTTACCACAGAGGACTTTTGAGGCTTCGTCATTATAATATTCAAGGTTGAGATATGCAGATTTTTTTTATCAGTAACGGAATTAAGTGTCATGGAGAAAAGACAACAAAGTGGAGTTGAGGATTATCAGATCTGACTGAATGGTGGAGCAGACTCAATGGGCTGAATGGCCTACACTGCACCTGTGCTTTATACTCTTATTATAGAAACAGTCACACCCAGAAAATAATTTTCACTTCTCATCAGATTTTGTTTTTGCTGGGCCACCTTTCTTAAAAGGAACTCTGAAGCATAGAAGGCGAAACACTGCATGGTACCATTTTAAAATGGAACTCGGATGACAAATGGAATCTGGATGATCTGCGACAATTCCAGTAGCAAAATTCAATTAATTATCAGGAAATTATGGAAAGTACAAGAGAGAATTGAAGCTGCTAATACGTGACAAAGAGACTGTGAGAAAAGCAGGCCATTAAAACAAACTCTTAAAATATAGGATAAAACGTTGTGGAGCTGGATGAACGTTTCTGATGAATTCATTTCTGAAGAAGGGTCTCGACCTGAAACGTCAACTTTCCTGCTCCTCTGATGCTGCTTGGCCTGCTGTGTTCATCCAGCTCCACAATGTTTTATCTCAGATTCTTCAGCATCAGCAGTTCCTACTATCTCTTAAAATATAGGGCACAATTTTCCCCTCTCAACATGGTGAGAAGGACAAACAGTTGGGTAAACTGTTCCAGGAGAGATACTCATCCCTTCTGGGTATCAATTAGGAATTTCCAGCAATTCAGGCCCTTAAGTGGGCAATTAACAGATGCTGAAAGCCACCCTTTCCCTTTTCCTCTGACCCTCCTGACGAGGAAAAGGCCTACCTTCTTGCTGTTGTATCCCTTGAAGAAGACCTCTGTCAATAATTTTTAGGATTCAGAAGCTATTGTCCTGTGATCAGCAGGCAGTTTCTGGTGAGGTGGGACTTCAACGTTGGGGCCTGTGATTCAACTGGAGACTGGTCAGTTCTGAACAAGCTAATGCTCAATCTAATCCAGTGAGCTTTCTCGCTGGAAAGTGAATCAGGCAGCACTGAACATGCCTGCTCACACACTTAGATTCCAAAATGGAAAATCTCTGCTATAAAATGTGAACGATTTACTTGGGAAAGTAAATTGAGGACCCAGAATTGATACCTGGAAGAATTGCATGTTGATGAAAGAGGACCTCGACCAGCAATCAAAAACAAAGACACAGGCCAGGAAATTTTACAAGGACAAGGTGATAAGAAATGGGAAGGCACCATGGCAAGATGAATTAATAGTAGAGATTATTGAAGCAATGGAGTAGCTTGGAATTGAAAAAAATATTGTTGCCTACACGATCTACAGCATTAGCATCATCCTTGAAGATCTCCCCAAATCTCCTTTTATCTGTCAAAGAAACTTGGCTCAGTAGGATACAAGATAGCATGGAGAAACAGCTGAACAATTCAAGTCAGAAAGATTGTTCTCGAAATCCTAATGCCCAGAATGATGGAAAATTAAATCAGAGCTTTCAGACTTTTTGGTGTGACTCTGGCAAAGATAAAGGAGCGCAAAATGCAATCCATCTTTTTAAAAAAAATCAACTTAATCCATCCAAATGTCCATTGCCCATCAGGATGGTCTTGGCTCTGCACCTCTTCCTGGAAAAATGACATGAACCATTCCCATGCACCTGCACCCTCCTCTGCCTGGCTATGCTCATCCTCATTCTGAACAATTTCTCCATTTAACTCCTCTCACTTTCTTCAGATCGAAAGTGTGGCCTTGGGAACCCGCATGGGCCCTAGCTTTGCCTGTTTCTTTGCGGGCTATGCCGAACATTGCTTGAACCAATCCTATTCAGATCGCTCCCAATAGTTCTTTCTCTGGTGCATTGATGATATCACCTGTGCTGCTTCTCTCCCGTCTGGAATTGGAAAAGTTTATCTATTTTGCTTCCAATTTCTGTCTTTCTCTCTCTCTCTCACCTGAGCCATCTGACTCCTCCCTTCCCTTCCTCAACATCTCTGTTTCCATTTCTGGGGATAGGCTGGCCACCATTACAAACCCACAGAGTTCCATGTTTACCTTGATCATACATCCTCACACCCTGCTTTTATAATGACTTTATCCTATTCTCTGGGTTCCTGTCTCCACATCTATTTTCTTAATACCACCTCAGCAGGAGGCCTCAGAAATTGCCACCCTTTTCCTCAATCAAAAATTCCTTGCCACTTGGGTTGTCGGGGCCCTTTACCATGTCTGACTACCTCTGCCACTTGTGCTGTCACCCTTTCCCTCCCTTCCCACAACAATGACAGGGTCCCCCTGGTTTTCACTTTCCAACCCACTAGCATCCACGCCTAAATCATAAGCTGCCATTTCTGTCAGCACCAGCAGGATGCCACCGCCAGACACATAGTCCCCTCCCTTCCCTTGTCGGCCTACTGCAAGGACCGTTCCCTCCATGACACCCTGTTTCCCTCTTCCTCTACTCCCAACATGTCTCCATATCCCCATAGATCCCTCCCGTCCAATACTACCCAATGACCTTCCCACTATTCAAGGTCCCAGACACTCCTTCCACATGAGGCCGCAATTTACCTGCCAGCCATTTGATTTAGTCCATTGTATTCGCTGCTCACAATGCAATCTTCTGTACATGGGGGAGACAACGCATGGACTGGGTGACTGCTTTGCTGAACACCTACACTTTTTCTACCATCATGATCCCTAGCCAGCCCTTCTGTCTCAGATCTTCAGTGCTCCAGCAAGGCTTAATGGAGGTACAACACCTCATATATTCCACCTAGGTACCTTTTTATAACCATCAGAACTCAACATTGACAATTTCAGAAGGTGAACACCCTCCTCCTTCATTACCATTTCCCCCACACCCCTTGTTCCTGTTCTGCACGGGTTTCTCCCAGCATAGCCAACACATTCAACTATTTATACACAGCATTCCTGCCTTGCCTTGTCTTTGTCTGCTTTGTACCCTCAACCAGAAATACCAGGCTCATATTACTCCTACCTTGTTTTGCTGTTTCGAACTGACAAACAGGCAGGAAGCTTGTTATTGTTATAGGCAGGCCTCTGTCAAATAAAGAAGGATTGCCTTCACTTGGGGTCTTGGCACAGTAAGTTGAGGGCAGTCTCTGATACCAGTCCAAGGGCTTGGACATGATTTATCAGCCGCTCAGGGTAGTCAGAATCAGGATGCTACCCATTCAAGGGGTAAGGAGCCGAATGTCAGACAGCCCTCCACCCATCTTGACTCTCTTTGCCCTCATGTTGGCTGTTTGTCTCCTGGAATAAGAGAAAGGCAAGTATGATGGGAGATGAATGTGGGTGGCGCAGCTGTTTCTCTTGATGCAAGTGAGGAGGTGTCCCAAGCAAGTAGGCAGCGCGCAGGACAGGCAGGGGAGTGAGGAAAGATGTTGCAGACAATGGTGAGCATGGTAGAGCATGAGCCTTAGTGGGAGGTGGGTACAGAAGCAAAGATAGAGTGAGTGTGAAGTATCAAAGAGAAGATGATGCCTGTTATGCTGGGCACACAGAGAAGGACATTGGTGCTGGCTATTTCTCCTGAAAGCTGAGACCACTTTAATCTGGATGATAACCTCAGACCAGGCTGACATGCTCCAGTGTCATGGCCTCCACTGCCAGTCCTGGGGAAAGGGGAATCTCTTGTTTGTTCCACATTGTAAAGCAGGGCTTCCAAGTCCCTGCGTCTAAACTTGGGCACCAGTATCCCCTGTTTTCCAAGTCCAGGGCAGTGTCAGGAACCATGCAGGGCAGCTCCACACAGACAATGCTTGACCAGTTTCTGGGAACAGCATGTAGCAAGATGTGGCTAGACCCAGGATGACTTGAAGAAAGCCACTGGGGCAGGATATGAAGTTAATTTGGTGTGTTTTGTCAGGTACAATGAGAAATCTTGCTTGGCCTGAGGTTGAGAATCCCTTCTAAAAACTTCATGCAAATTTTATTTAGCCCAACAAATGTAAGATTCAGCCCAATGTTTTGAGTCCAGAATAAGTTCTTTGGAGCCTCATGCCAGCCAAACTAATATGTTATAGGGAAAATGCTAAAATCTGTTATTGATGAATTTATAGCAGTCACCAAATACTGATGCATTCAACCAGAGTCAACATAATTTTGTGAAAGGAAAATTGTGTTTGACTAATATATTTGAATGCTTTGAGGAATTAAGAACTACTGTGGATAAAGGTAAATGAGTAGATGTAGTGTATTTGGATTTCCAAAATATATTTGAGATCCCACATTAAAGCCTATTACACAAAATAAGAGCGTCAGATGGAGGTTCAGTTAGCCAACAGGAAGACGAAGGCAGTAATAAATTTTTAATTTTCTGTTTGGTAAAGTGCAACATGTGGAGTATCAGAAGGGGCTTCGACTTTTCACAATGTACGTGAACAAATTGGATGAAGGGGCCAAGTGTATAATTGCTAAGTTTTGCTGATGCCACTAAGTTAGGTAGGGAAGTAAGTCATGAAGAGCACATAAAGAGCCTGCAAAGCTATGGATGGATTAAAAGACTGGGCAAAAATTTGGCAGGTGGAGAATAATGCAAACTTGTCCAATTTGACAGGAAAAATAGAAAATGCATTCCTTAAATCTCTATGATACTGAGGCATCTGTATATGAATCACAGAAAGTTAGTATATGGCACCGTAAGTGATTTGGAAGGCAAACGAAACATAGTCATCTGTTGCAAGGGGAATGGAATATGAAAGCAGGAAAGTTTGATACAGGACACCGGTGAAACCATATTAAGAGTACTGTGTACAGTTTTGGTCTTCCTTAAAGGGTATAATTACATTAGAAGCAGTTTAGACTGATTCCTTGGGATTAAGGGATTATTTTGAGGAAAGGTTGGACACCCAGGGCTTGTACCAACGGAGTTCAGAAGAATGAACGATAACCTCATGTAAAATCCTGAGGGGACTTGATAGGATCTGAGAAGATACTTTCCCTTATAAAACCAGGAGACACAAATTAAAAATAAGGTGCCTCCCTTTTCAGTCAGAGATTTGGAGAATATTTTTTAATCTGTCAGAGCATTGTTAATCTGTGGATTTATCTACCTTTGAAACCAATGGAGGTAGAGCCATTAATTTTTTTTATGGGTAAATTAGATTCTTGATTAACAAAGAAGGTTATCAGAACAGACAAAGTTAAATTGAGGTGCTATGACCCACTGCAGTAACCCACCATAAATTTAGCCCTGCTATTGCCAAAGTCATACTGAATGTTAAAGTTTATTTTTTAATATGCTCAGTACCCCAGTTTTCCTGACTTTCAGACCAAAGTTGATTTAAAAATCATGGACCAGGTATCTGTATGAAACAAAAGTTGTTATTTATTATAAGTAATTAGATTATAGCTACAAATAGACAAAGTTGAAGATCTCAGATACTCATTAAAAATATAAAACCACAGGATTCCATGGTTTAGAACAAGGAAACTAAACTTTATAATGCAAGTTGGAAAGTAAAACAATCTGCAAGATATTTACAACTTACACATTTAAGACTAACATGAAGTTAATCTGAGTTAACAGGTAATTTATGGTTGAACATTGCAGACTGCATTTTAAATGGATGCTGCTGTTGAGATTAACCCCACAAAGCTAAGACTGATCCTACCCAACTATTTATGACATTGTGGGTCTGGACGTCTAATTAAAATTCTTCCTCTTTTGCAATGGATCTCAATTTCAAATTTTCATTTTGAAGATCCAGCTTTGGAAACTCCCTCACAGACTGTCTGACTCAGACCGCCCTAACAGCTGCTCTCAACTTTGTAGTTCGGTCGCTTCTCCCAATCTCCTGGAGGATTCTTGAGACCATTCCCAAGCATCTAATCACTGACACGATTTCATCTTTTATCACACAGCTGTCTTCATTGAGCTGTCACTGAATTTCTCCAATTTCTCGGCGACATGAAGCAAATACTGTTTGTGGGCTTCCTTTGCCCCTTCGGCTGCACTGAACTATTCTGCAACTACTTCCTTGGACCTTTCTAGAGTCTTAACTGTATGAATTCACTTCTTTCGTATGAGTATTCCCTCCACTGCACTCCAAACTGCGACCAACGTCTTCCTGCAATTGGACAGATAAGTTGAAACCGGAGAACCTTCTTAAGCTATACCCATCTCCATAAAGCTTAGGAAACAAAACAGAAATTGCTGGGAAAGCTCAGCAGGTCTGGCAGCATCTGTGAAGGAGAAAACAGTTAATGTTTTGGGTCCAGTGACCCTGCCTCAGAGCACCGGATCCAAAACGTTACCTCAGTTTTTTTCCTTCACAAGTGCTGCCAGACCTGCTGAGCTTTTCCAACAGTTTCCGTTTTGTTTCCTGATTTACAGCGTCCGCAGTCTTTTCATTTTTTTTTTTTTGTTTAATTCCATAAAGCTGAGCTTGATCTGAGCTATCCCTTAGCCTGACCTTTTAAGTTAAATATCCCTCATGTATAATATTTTCCTTGATCTGAAGAAGTAAATGAGTTTTACTGTCTTTGAGTTCACTGAATAATTTTAACTATTGCTGTTTAAATTCTAAAACAAACAATCCCTCTGGACTGTCATTACTGAAAGCAGTATAGACATGATGGTTGAAACCTTCTAAGGAGTGGTGATCACTGTTCTATTGTTATTCTGCTCCTCATGGTGTACATTGGAACCTAAGTCCACATTTCTCACCAGCACTTCCCAAATTCAGAAATGTGGGGCTATCTGAAATCAAAATGGTTCCTCATACTGCAGGCAAGATTGGGAAGTCAAATAATGCCTTCTTTTTCACAGCAGAAGGTGGTGTATTTTGTTAAGTTACTATAAATAGTTGTGTTCTACAATTACTCATCGTCCCATGGATGGTATTTCTTTGTGTATTGCGAAGACCTGACTAACTGCAAGGCACACACCACCAATACCATTAAAAGGTATTTGAGGATGAGGAACCTATAGGATCATGGACTAAATCAGAATCTACGACCAAATAGGACTGCACTTTTAAAGAACCATCTTGTATGATGAGCTGAATGGCCTTGTTTTGTGTTTTAATCTCCATTATCTAACATTGTATATTGGGTTGGTAACCACATCAAGTGCCATCTCCACATGGCAGTTGTACTGCATTTCTTAGAGGAAAACTGCAAGGGTGCTCGCTTTTGCTGGCCTGTGATTTTTCCTCTGGGCTCTTTTCTCAGCCAGCTGAGCTTTCCATTCCTGTATTGTGTGTGTGTGTGATATACAATATGTTACAAATACACAGCTTAAGATTTAATAAACATGAAGAATCAATCTCAGCAAGATCAACATATATTTTTTCCCTACTCCAATATATTACCTGAGGGTCATTATTGTGTTTCAGAATACAGAAAAGTACAGAGTTTGATTCATGTTCCAGCTGAAGTGGACTTTTTTGCTCTGTCCCATATTAAAAGCATGATACAAACATAGTTAAAAAACGATCAAGGATACTACTTGGAGAAGAAGTAGCATGCTGTCAAATTTACTGCTCCAAATCATCCCAGCCTAGTCAGTAATAACATCAATCCCAGAGCTATGCTCCCTCTGCTGATGGATATAGAATTGTACAATGAGCCACAAGCATCACATTTTCAGGAATTGTCGTGCCAGAAACAACATTTGATACCCCTTTATAACAAGCATGGGGCTGGATGAACACAGCAGGTCAAGCAGCATCATAGGAGCAGGAAA
>JAHRHZ010000140.1:27338504-27359621 GCA_024137785.1 Ginglymostoma cirratum
TGTGTTCATCCAGCCCCATGCTTGTTATCTCGGATTCTCCAGCATCTGCAGTACCTTTTATCTCTGATACCCCTTTATTGTAATTTATACTTGTGTTATTTAATTACTCATAACCTGAGAAAATTAAAAGGAAAGGCAGTCCTGCAAATGGATTGAATGTCAGGCTAAAAAGGATAAAAACTGGAATGCCCCATTTTCTCATTTCTGTCGCTCCTGTGATACATGAAACATAACATTACTGTACCTACCTTAGCTGTACATGATATCTGTAGTTAGGTGCATCATCACTTGGATAAAATGATTCTTTGGGCCTGACATTTTTTGATCAAGTTTCTGAACTAAAATGCAGAGTGACCCAATTGGTATTGGAATGTTACTGCTTCCCCCAAAGAAATAAGATCCCTTTATTTCAAAAAATAGAATCAAAATAGCTTTCAGCATGCATATTTGTAGATTTAGCCATCAAAGATGCTACTTACTGCCTGCTGCACATTTGACAAGAAACGTTTAAATTAACCAGAATTTTATTGCTGTTCTTACGTTGCTAAAAATTCAAATGCTTAGTTGTCTTTAATATAGAGTTATATTCTGCCTTGAAGTCTCAGGTGCCTTTTTCTGTCAAGAACTACATATGAATTTGAAACCATTTGAAGCAAATTTTGTTTCTGACTTACAGTATCCACAGTTTGTTTTTTTTTTTTGATTTTTTTTATGCACGAATCTGATTTTATTTTCATTCCCTCCTCCCAGTATGCCTGTGATATTGAAGCTGAAGTGATAGGAAAGCCAGCAAAAATGTTTTTCCTTTCAGCTTTATCCGACATGGACTTAGAGCCAGATCAGGTAAGAGCTAGTCTTTCATGCCGGATACTTGTTCTGTTATCTGTTGAATAAAAATAACTTGTTTAAATTGTTTCTTTTCATTTTGGTTCATTTGATTTGTCAAATGGCTATGGATTTTTCTTCCAGGAATTGTTAGTTACAGCTTAATTTGAATGAAATACAAATGTTAGAATTATTGCTGTGTTTATAGCAAGTGACAATATAACAAAATTTTGAATGTTCATGAAGGATAATTAAGTATAGAATAAACAGACTTTTTCTTCTGATAACTTGCAGCAGAGAAAAAAAAATCTAACTCGTGTCATTCTTTTCTATTCATTTTAGATGCTTTTCTTAACAATATAAATTATGAAGCCAAAAGCCATAGATCTGTAGGTTAACATCAGCTTTGCTTTAACCACACATTGTACTGGACTCCAGAGGATAACGTGCAATTGTGATTTGAATGTAGATTCTTATGTGACCAGGCACCCTGAATTGAAGCTTAATTAACTGTGATTTATAACTTGAAATACATAACTTTCAGTTTATTTTCTGCATAAAGGTTGTTCTTATGGCCTTGCCAATACAGTGACTTAACAAATATTTCCAGTTTACAAATAGAGTTAAATGGACAAAAACCTTAGCTAGAGGCTGATGGCAATTGAGAATGACAGTGCTGTTGATTTAAAAATTGGATATTAATATTTCATAAACTTCCATCTGATGTTGAGCAGTGGACTGACTGGAGGGGTCCATTTCTTAGCAGTAATGTATTGGAATGTATTTTCTCTTGTGTGGCAGCCTTCCCTCCAGAAAGATGGTTTGCACTGTAGTGGTCAGCTCTGGGTTGGTAACCACATCAGGTGCCATCTCCACATGGCAGTTGTACTGCATTTGTTACAGAGGAAAACTGCAAGGGTGCTCGATTTGCTGGCCTGTGATTTTTCTCTGGGCTCTTTTCTCAGCCAGCTGAGCTTTCCATTCCTGTTTGTATCCTCCTGTGCCCTCCCAGACATTTGGCTTGCAATGGTCATAGTATCACTGAATGTCTGCTAGTTGTCACTATCAGTGTCCTTGTAGCAATGGAATGGATACCTTGAAGGTCATGACCCAGTGGCCAGTTCATTGTATACCCAAACTCCTTCTGTACAATCGTCACCCATCTGATACATGTAGTTGAGCTGCTAGTGCAGGCGCATTGATTTAGTAATGACTGGATGGCAACACCACACTTCAGAACCTCTGAGTTGCTGACTTGTACTGTTGTGAGATGCCAAGCATACATCTGAGACAACAAAGGTGAAAATTGCTCAGCCTTTTCCCTTGCCTAGCACATGGGGTCCGGTTCTCACCACTATGGAGAAGTGCACTGATGATACAGGTTCACAAGGCTCTCAGTTTGCTTTTATGTCAGGTTGTTCTAATTCCACATGCTGCTGTTCAGCTTGGGCTCAACAGCTGGAGCTTTTGCAATGTATGTGTTTCTTCAGCATCAAGTGATAGATTTCTGGTGATTGTGGCGCCTTAATATATGAAACTATCACTATCCTCTAACCATCATTTTGTCACATTGCTGATCGATGGCGGTATAACAACATCCTAGATCATGGACATGCCTTCCTAATGCTGATGGTCAAACCAGATTCTTTACAAGAATCAGAAAGTACGTTGATTTGGTATTGTAAGTGTTTCTCAGTATGGACGTTTCGTGTGCGATCCTTGGAATAGAACAACTTACTGAAGGGGAGGGAAGTTTCTCAAGTACAAGGCCAGAGAGGGAAATCGTGGATCTTGCCACTTTTCCTATTTTCTTATTCTTATTCTCCCACCACATTTATCCCTCTTTGACATTTCAACACTCAATAACTTCCATCAAGTGCGGCATGACATGAGGTCTTTCAGTCCAGTAAGTTTGCAGTAGTGTTTTTGAAGAGAAATCCTAGTGCACACACATTGCACACGCCCCAGATACAGTCAATTCTTTCCCTGTTTTTTTTTTCCCTTAAGTCTTTATCCAATTTTCTTTTGAACTCCAACTTGAACCTCCATATCCATCATAATATCAGTGAGGGAGTGCATTCCAAAGCTTAACCATTATTTGTGTAAAACTTTTGTCCTCATGTCACCTCTGGGTTTTTTGCCAACCAACTTAAATGAAGTTAAATCTGGATCATTGGATTGGGGCCCGTTTTTATATATTCCAGCTAACTATTCATAATTTTATCCACCGGCATCAAATCCCTTCAGACTTCTTGGCTCCAGGAAGAACAACCCAAGATTCTCTGTAATCCCTCATGCTTGAAGCCATGCTAGGAAATATCTCCCCAACCCTTTACAAAGCCTTCATATCCTCTGGTCCCTGAATTGGGGTAGAACAGCATCATTCAGGTTCAACTACACTTTTGTCCCTCTAATTATAAAACTCCTTGCAAGCCCAGATTTAAGTACGATATATTTTAAAACCACAACTTTATCAGAAAATTACACACAACTTGGTTATTCATGTCATAAAATCAGCTCTGCTTCTATGAACCTGTCCTTATGTCATATCCAGACAGCAACATCTGCTAGGCCTGAACCCCACAAGTACCAAAATAATAATCCCATGTAAAAATCAGCATATGTTGAGCTCAGTGATATATTCTATTGGTACAACTCCTGGTTTCGTTTCTAAGAGTAAAAATTGCAAATCCTGAATTAATTTAGCACCAGCCAACTCACCTGCGGTAATGTTATTGCTGACCGTGCTTTAATAGAGAACTTACACTTTGCATTGAGTGGTAACCATTTTCTCATCTTAAGTTAAAACGAACCACACTTACAAATACCCAGCATCGATTCTATAGTAGGAAAGCAAAGTGTTACAGTTGCTAGAAATGTTAAAAGTAAACAGAAAATGCTGGAAATACTCAGCAGGTCAGGGAACATCTATGGAGAAACAAAGTCAATTATTCAGATCCATTATTTGCATTGTTTCTGAAAGACATCTGTTTCTCTTTGCACAGAAGCTGCCAAATGAACTTGGCATTTCCATTTCTCAGCAAAACTCACCACCCCCCCCCCTTTTGCCAGCCCTCCAAAAAGTAATCCGACTTCTTGTCAACATCTCATTCCTTCTCAGCATGAAATCCAGCAGTAATTGCCTGAGACCTGGTTTTACATTGGCACAACATCAAATATAACATTTTTAAAAGATTAAGTCTGAACAAAACATAAGCAACTTACTGAACCATAAACTGATCATTTTTAAAAATGAATAATCTGTAGTTGCATCCTTTCTTTCTGAGCTGCTTGTGGGCTTTGCACAATGTAGAGTGACTGGCCATTGCCTGGAGCTGCACTGAGACTGCTGCACCTAGAGGTAGCTAATTTGGGTGCCCTGTTCAGGACCCCTGTCATATCAGTGACAATGGCCAGCGCTTCTGAGTTGGAACATTTCAATGCAGCCTAAGGTTATAGTCATCTACTACTTGCATAAAAGGGCAGTGCTGCGAGTAAGACAAAAGCTGCAAGTTGAACCCAGGCATCTGGAGGGTAAGTGGAACTCGTTCACCATGCCCACTGTATGAGATGGCCACTTAAGACAGAGGCTGGTGCCTGAGCCCAGCTGTCCTGAAGACATGGGCCCTGGTGATTAGTGCCATGTGCAGCCTCCTCTCCTGGGCTGTGCTCCTGTGTGTAAGGCTGTACAGCTTCTTGTTAGTTCTGGTATTTAAGTAGACACCCTCTGTAGATGACCTGAAGGCATTTAACAGCAGCAAACAGAAGAATATGTGAAAGAGTGTCACTGCCAGGACACAGCATGGTTTGAGCCCACGATGGACTAATGGCTTCTGATGTTGCTCAAGGGCATTGCTGATTTTACCCGCTGTATTGTGATGGAACAAGGAGATCACATTAAGTTCAATGGGCAACTAGTTTTCTCCAACAGCTTACGTAGACTATCTCGGCTCACATGGTTGAATGCCTTGGTGAGATGATTGAAGGCTGTGTATAATGGTCTCCTTTGTCCCCAACATTTCTCTGGATTGAGAATGTTATGGCCAATTGTTGATCCTCCAGTTCTAAAACTGCTCAAGCTTTGGAGAAATGTTTCAGCTAAGGTCTGAAATCTGATAAGGGCACCAAAGACAAATACCTTTCCTACATTGCTCAGCAAGGAGATACCATGATAGTTGTTACAAATGCAGCAGTGACCCTTGTTCTTGTATAAAGTTACAGTCTCTGTATCACACACATCTTGATACACAGTCCCCTCCCTTCAACAGAAACAGGGGGGCTGTGCAGATGCTGCAGGAGTGTCAGTTTCCTGTGTCTGCATTCAGACAGCATGGCATCAGCATGTGGAACGTTGCACATATCTTTGCTAAGATATTCTTACAATGGTTCAATATCCAGTTCTTCTGTGATAGATAAGTGTCACATTTCTGTGCTGTCTACAGCTTCCACTGTGACCATGTTCTCCCTAGAGTAAAAGTCAGGGTTCGTGTTCAGCCCAGCTCTCCAACTATTTATTGCAGTCTGTGGTGGTCTCCTTGCCTTTGTTTTCAGTGGATCCATTTTCTTTGCAAATGGATCTCTTTGATCCAGATGTCTGGATATTTTGACAGGGTTGTAAACAATATTCATTGATACACTGCCTACCATTCTTTTGGACTTGAGTGGTTTTAAGCAAGTTGGAACTGTCTGAAGTTTCCAACTCTAATTTGGAGTCAGAAACATTCTCGGAAGGCACCAGGAAGTCACAATTTCAACTTCCCGGCAAATTCCCGGAAGAAGAGAGAAACTGTGTAACAGAGTGGAGGGCAGGAGAGATTAAGTGATGAAAGGAGGCATGGAACAAAGCCGAAGGCAGGGCAGTGGAAATAAAAGGTCCGTCCAGAGGTGGTTTGGATGGCAGGATCCTGAATATTGAATCATCCATGTGCAAGAAGTAGGTAAGAAAGAGAGGAAAACGAAAAAGAATCAACAAAAGGAAACTCATTTGAGCCGAGGTTACAATCTAAAATTGTTGAACTCTGTGTCTGTAAGACTCTGGATCATCCAGTTGAAAGATGAGGTGCTGTTCCTTGAGTTAGGGTTGAGTTTCATTGAAATATTATAGGAGGCTGAGAACTGGAAGTTCAGAGCACATGTAAGGTGGAGAATTTAAATGACAGGTGACTAGAAACTTGGTCCCACACATACAGACTGAACAGCAGTGTCTGCAAAGCAGATAATCTGTATTTGGTCTCCCAAGTGTAGAATAGGTCACAATGCAAGAATTAAATACAATCTTCTACGCTGAAATAAATACAAGTACATCACTGTTAGACCTGGAAAGTGTGTTCAGGGCCTTGAACAGTGAGAAGAATAAAGATGTAAGGGCAGAAAGGTGTCACAGGAAGGGGAGAAAGTGCTGAGAGTGACTGAGGAGTCAAACAGAGTATCCAAATCTCTGGGAATGCTGCAAGTGAAAAAGAAGTTGTGTTCTGAGGATGATATCATGCTAATAGTGGGCAGAAATCAGTGATTCCTTCTGTTTTCAACTGAACATGGAATTCCTGCTTATTTATAGATTTTTAATGTGTCACTGTCTGGTTAATACATCTTGTGGGAAATTACTGAAAGAACTCCACAGAGGCTAGTATCCCATCACCAAGTTACCCTTTTATTTACATGTGCATCGTGCTTGACACTGCTCCAGCTTCGTCAGAGCCAGCTCCTAGAGTGAACAGAACCTCTGACACTCCTGTTCATATCTGTCAGCCAAGGCTCTCTGATTGGACCAGATTAACAGCCCCACTCAGAGGACCCCTGTTCTGAGGTTCACCTGGCTGACCTTGTCACAGTCACGACAGTGACTTCTTTGTGAAGGTGACTGTTTTGGTAAGAATTATTTGAGAGAAGTTCAAATTCAGAGGTTCACAACAGATTTTCCATTGGTTCCTTGACTTAATGCCAAACTACTTCCTGTTTAAAAGAAGATCAGATGCAAACAAACCCCATTATTGTTAGTGAAGGTCAAACCCAGCCTCACTGGTTGGAAATGGAGTTGTTTGCAGCATTAAATATTTAAAGACAAATATTTCTGCTCCTTCAATCCACGATTAGTTGTCTCATATCCCAATGGCTACCTGAAGCACTTCATTGACTGAGCGTAACACACTATCATTGTGTGAAGGTGACTGTTCTTGAATGAGCAATATTTACATTTTTGTTTTGGACTACTTTATCCTCAGTTTTCCTATAGTGTGGGTTTTGCAAGGATCTGTGTATTTCAGCAGTAGGTTATGAGAGTCAAAAGTCAGCTATTTAAAAAAAAAAAGAGACATCTGGGAGTATATGAGCATTCCAGGGCTCACCAATCTGTGGGTGAGAGTGGGTATGGCATAATATGTAATCTTAGAGCACTGGTTCTTGCTGTTGGAGGCTGGTGTAAACCTGGTTGACTGGTGGTGCTAGGGTCTTTGGCTAGAAGTTAAATTTAAAGAAACATCATTTGGAATCTCTGTAAAGTGGGATCAGGTGACTTGTCACTCTCCATGGACCTAATGGGCTGAATAGCCTCCTTCCACACTGTAAACGTCTCCTCCTGTGATTCCATGTTACTTAAGTGATTCCAACAATTATTATTTCTGTAGGCATTAATAAGAATGGGTGTGGATTTCCCCTGCCTGGTGTGGTATGTGTGAAAATATGGAGCAAATGAAAAAATCAGGATCTTAATGACGAGAAATATTTCTGCAATTTTCCTCTTAAGCTTCAAATGGAGACTTCAGAATCTCACCACAGCAGCAACTACCTGACTTCCATTCATTTATATCTCATTAAAGCCCCAGCTCACCCTGATATATCGAAGAACTCTCCTCTCCTTCCCTGAGAAACTAAATGGTGAAAATTCCTGACACATTAGAGTGGGCACCTGCTAGCTGCAGCTCTACTAACACTTGTGCCAGCCATCGTGCAACTACTTCTTAATCACAATACCCCTGTGTACTCCAAGGTCCCCCTCCTCCTTTGAGGATACTGTTCTGAAGACGTGTCATATTGGACTTGAAGCGTTAACTCTGTTTCTCTCTCCACAGATGCTCTCAGACCTGCTGGGTTTCCCGGCATTCTGTGTTTGTTCCACTACACTCCCTAACACTTTGCCATCAGAATCCGTGCTTCACCACATCATTGTGCCTCCTCTTGGATCAACTCTCTCACCCCTTCAGACCTTCAACACTTCACTATGGAGCTCAGAGTCATCTAACGCTTGCTTTTTCTGCCAGGTTGCTTTGTCACAGAGTCACACACATGTGTTTATACAGGATGCATCTCAAGGTTCCTAGCTTGGTTTCTCAGCACCCAGTCACTTTGCATTTATTTGAAGGCTGCTAGCCTCTATCTAATTCACAAAATTTTCTCAGCGAACGTTCTGTGACCTTGGCACTGACAGACAGACCTCTAGCCTCTGTGTGAGCTGCCACGCGTTTTATCGCGCACTGGGTTTTTCATGCCCCATTTGAGGCTGCCAACCTTTGGCTTGGGTGCCATTTAGCACAGAGAAAGCCAGGTGGCCCGTTACAGTGGGGAGCACTGTGCTGTCAAAGGGTGGGTATGTCACTGTATGGCACCTTGCATCAACGACTTCACAAATACTGCATGTTTGTGCAAGAAACACACTGCATGTGCTTCAAGCAAATGGCAACTGTGTGAAAGTGAAATACTTAGTGGAATCAAGGAGGACTGTGATCTGTCAGGGGATACCATCACAGTCAGTCAAGTCCTCTTCCCATTCCAGACCAGGAATTTGACCATAGTTAGTCAGGAGCTTGATACGACTTGAGTCCAGGGATTTGCATCCTGGAGAAAGAGGCCAGGACAAGTGCAACCAAGTTACAGGTAGGTCAGTCAGGATGCTGCGGAAACATTCACATTTTTTTTTTTTTTTGGCAGGGTTTGGGGTGGGGAGAGGAATTACTTTTTACCTGCAATGAGAGTGATTGTGTATAATGGTAATCAATGGAAGGACAGTGAGTGGTGAGGCATGAGCAGGGCAAGTGGTAAGGTGTCCCCAGTGAGTGACTGAGTAGGAAGTGCAGAGGCCAGGAAGGGTAAATAGTTTGGGAAGGTGGGGTAGGTGAGAACCATTGAGTGGTCAGAATGCATGAAATAGTGAGAAATACAGACAATGAGCCTTTGTGAGAGGTGTGTGCAGTGACAGAGTTAGAGTGAGTGGTTGCTGTTGGAGTGAGAGGCAACAGAGAGAAGAAGGTGGCACTAAACTTTTGGTGACTAGAAGATTATTGACCTGCTTCCTGCACTGTTTGGCATCCCGCTTCACTAGAGACAGGGCCTGTCCAGAAAGCAGGGAGTAAGCTGTCATTTCTTCTTGGTCATGCCCTCCGTGATGATGGTATAAGACCCCAGTTTGAGGGCCAGGCCCTGGCCTGCATTGTCTAAAATGGGGCTCAGTTGGGTTTTAAATTTGGCACCAATGGTGTGACACTATAACGTGAAGCTCTTTATTTCAAAAAATAAAATTTCCTTTTTAAATTTTCATATTTCCTTTCCTCTCATTTGTATAATGAAGTGGCCTACAGCTGCAGCGGAAAGGGTGTTGAATCTCCTAATCCTGAGGGAGCGGGTTGGTGGAATGGACAAACCTGCAGCAGAAACAGAAGAAGAAAGCAGATAAATAAATTTATTCAAAAGTATAAATACTTTTTTTAAAAATCAAACTGTGTTTGATTGTGATTAGTGAGTAGCTCTAATCTGATCCTGATCGACCCTCAGTTAGTCCTGTTTATAAGTATAGGTTTGTAATAGCTCTTCAGAACTACAACATTCATTCCAGTGCATTCCCCTAAAACTTAATCTATTTCTGTTTCCTTCAAATATCATTTTAATAATAGAAGAATTTTTTTCCCTTTAGTTTCACAAATATGAAGAGGAGTTTTGTGCATAAAGCTGCTTTGATCAATATGATTGTGATCAATGATTTTTGCTGTCGCGTGTTTTTGAATAAGTATTCACTGAGTATTCTGTTATGAAGGCAGTCCTGTTGCACACAGTCTTTTCTCTGAGAGCTTGATATCAAACCTAGTTTTTACTCCTTTTAAGGGAGACAAGAACTGAAGTTCAGAGCAACACTTGCATGTTGTGCTCCTCCCATCACTACCTTTTTAAAATTGCTTTTTAAACAACTTTTCATTGCAAAACTTTAAATGTACTTGCTAGAGTTTTACATTCTGAAAACATAATGTGATCCCTTTAAGTATGTGAGGATATAAATCACGATTGTTTCTTCTGGAGTATCCATCACGTGTATCTAACAGAAAAGTAGCTGACCCTCTATCAGGCATCCACTGATTTTGCAACCTAAAAATGAAACAGACAGTCCACATCATGTGTTTCCCCACGACAGCCCCTCTATTAGTCTTGAATGATGAAATGTTTAATAAGTGCGGGACTGTGTCTGTCGTGTTGATGTAACATCGCTTGTTGCATCAGTAGTATATCCTGCTTTGACCATCTTAAAATATTCCCTGCCAATTTAATTGTGCAAGCCTAAACCTTTTATAATGTAATCAGTGTGTTGCTAATAATAGAGTTTGGCCTTTTATAATTCCTGGGATCTGTTTGAACACAACTCTTACTCATTTAAACGTTATTTCTTCAGACTGCTCTAAGCAAAGTAAACTAATGTTAGATTCCATCTCCTCCTGTCTGTCCACTCACCTGGTATTGTCCTGACTAGTGCTGATTTTGTCGAGCCTGCTTAGAAATGCTATAAATTTGGGGTGATGGGACAGGAAGTGACATGTTGATTTTCTGTCCAAAGTGCTTAAAAGACAGTCTGCATTTTTTTGAGACCTATTCTGAAAACATTTCAGAGCTTCCTTTACAAGCAGTGGTACCACTTTTCTCCATTTCACTAACAGCAAAGTAACAATGGGTGAAAACTATTTGTGATGCATAAAGTCTGATGGAAGAGAATTGTTGTTAATGAGTTGCAGCTGAACAGAGGAACAAAGAGGAGCATTTCCTTTATTTGGAGAGAACTCCCAGTGCAAGGCAGAGAAGGCCACTGACTCGGAGTCTGTTGACTGAGGACTAAGTTATGAGATCAGATTTAAAAAATATAGAAATCATAAACGAAAACAGATCACTCATATATGATACTAAGTGTTAGTCAAGAGCGATACTTAAAGTTAAACCTTTAAGGCCAGCAAATGAGTACAAATTGATGGAAAAAGTGAGTTTAGAGTTGATATGAGGAAGCACTTCTTCATGCAGAATGAGTGTGTAGAAGATATTTTCAAAAATTGGAGACAATTTATATAAGGCCATGAAATACCCTCTCACTTATAATTTTGTGATGAACTTAAAATAAGGGATATCGTGAAATGTGAAGAGTAGAACTTAATCCAGACCTAGTTTACTCCTAATTACTTTTCCTGCGTGTTATATTTACTAATTGACGAAGTTTGGCTTCTTACTTAAGAATTTGAAATCGTAATAGCTTTTCAATTTCTCAGCAAACCAGAACTTTTTCTGACCATTTGTATTCAACAAAGAACAAGGAATTTCTGCTTGAATGGAATTAAAACTTTTCTGTCTGCCCTATTTGTTAGGAAATCATGTTTTGTATTGGCTTGTAGATTGTGGATAAAGATGGGGATGGTGATCAGTGTACTTTTGGTGCAAATTCACTGGTGCACTATGGAACTAGTGGTATGCCACAGTTAAACCTGTTGCTTTTTCTATAAATATTATGTGAATTTTTTAGTCAGTGATTTCTATCTTTTTGCTCACATTCTCATTCCCTGACTTCAGTATATGTCTGTGGTCTGATTTTGTTCATAGGAGCATTAAGAAAGCAAAAACTTGCCACACTTTAATTGCATGATTACATTTCAAAGTAAGTAGTCTGAAAATTACTGTTGGTGAATAATGTAATATTGACAAAGGGACACCAGGGAATGACCTTAAATGAATGGAGTGAGCTCGTCAAATTAAGTTGTGGATGCACTTAATCTATAGGATGATGAAAATGCACAAGGTCATCATGAACCACATCTGGTTTTGAGAAAGTACTGATTACAGTTAAGGTTACTTTTGCCTGAGGTCTGAGAGGTCTCAACCCTAAAATGTTATTCTTTGTTACAGGAGAAACTTTGTCTATGCCATATGTTTTAAACCTGGAAATGCTAGATCTTGTCAGTGAGTGGAATGTAAGAAAGACCTCCATTGTATTAGTGTACTTTATTCACTGCAAATATGCAATAATTTAAAACTGGCTCCATGAAAATGTTGAGTCAGAAACATTTTTATTAGTATGATTGTAGTTTGAAATGCTTTCAGTAAAAGTAGTTGATTTTGACATTGATAAAGATTTCAGAATTTTATCAGGGAGGCCACTGCCTTATAGCCCTGATATTGTAACAAATGACTGTACTATTTACTGGCCTATTTAGCAATAACTTTCATGTGTTTTCCAGCAAGCAATTGTGACACACGAGTGTAATAGACCAAAGGTGACACATCATTATACTATGTTATAACATCATACCACCTTAGAGATGGCATACCATTCCATAAAGTGAGCAGAAGTGTGCTTGGCAGACTTGTGTTTTCAGACTTGCGCTGTTTATACAATATAGAACATTTTAATTTTCCCACTGGAAGGAAGGAAAAACCATGTGTCACTCCAAATTACTGTATACTGATGAACAGGCCCACTAGATTTAGATTGACCAAAGCAATAGTGGAACTGAGAGGTTATACCCATCAGGCTGTATTGATTTAGGCACAGGGCTTTTTTTTCTGGTAAAGGAAAGATTTCGAGTTGACTTAAGATTTTTAAAGGGTTTGATAGGGTAGATGAGGAGTTGATAACTCCACTTGGAGGTAATACCAGAACTAGGGGTCGTAAATATAAAGTATTAATTCCAGTACAAGATAAGTATAAACCCAATAGAAAATCAAAATAAACTTATTTTCATAGAGAATGGTTAAAACATGGAAATCCTCTCTACAAGAAGCAAATAGGATGGATACATATAAAGGGAAACTAGATAAACATCAAAGCAAGTAAGTTTTTAGACATGTTTATTGAGGATGCAGAAAGGGGGCATGTGCTTGTTGCAATGGATAGCTTAAATGTTATGCAATAATTTTTAGTAGGCTGTGGCAATTGAGCCATCTAATTTTGTTGCTAAATGAGATTCTAAGTTTTTTTTAATCTCAATTTGGTGCTCATATTCTACAACGCTTAACTTGATAATTGAAACTAAATTGTTGGTGGCATAAATTAGATGGGGTTATAAAATATTCACAGGTGCTAGTCAGTATTTTGAGGTCAAATGTACTTTTCCCATGTGAACTGAGACATTGACTGACATCTAATTGCAGGCTGACTGATTACCAAGTCTCTTTAGATGGAAAGGCCTGAGGAGATGCAAAGGATTTTTAACAGAAGCTTAATGGAAAGAATTTGCTTGATTTTGGTTCATTAGGTCATTTGGCTGTATTTTTGTTTCTGTATGAATACTCTTACCAGAAAGGTAAATGAATATCTTTGTAAAGAAGAAATGAATAACAGGAGGTCTGTTACAAGCTTAAACGTTACGAATCATTGGTGCTTCTATTAGTGAATTGTCTTATAGACTAAAAGAAATGCTGTAATGTTTGCACTCGTGTGTTCGGTTTGGTGTAATGTTTGAGTATTTTGTTGAAGCAGGACCTTTACTGAGAGTAATTCATACTTATCGGCATGCCAGAAGAACAAATCAAGTGTAGGGATTATTATTTAAGGCCCAACATTGTAAACAATATAATTTGAACTGGTTGGAAATCCCTCAGGAGACATTAAGACCTGGAATAAGCCAAATATTTAATCAGTGACAAGGAGTTTGGGGCACAAAAAGGAGTACAAAAAGCTATATTAATTTGCTCATAGCTGCGTTGGGCATAAGGTGTATATTTTTCAGGCTCCTTAATGAACTGCTATAACTCACCATCGCTGTTTACCCAGATAAGTCTGAGTTAACTCAGCACATTTATTCCTTCGCACAATGAACCAGTTGTAGTAAAAGTGATGGTTATCTTTATCTGTTGGCAATATTTAATTCAAAGGAATTTATTTAAAATTTATTAAGTGGGAGATAATTCTTAGCACTTAGCAAATGAATAAATTCCAAAAAACATCAAACGTGCAAGAGGATTTATCAGTTTGTTTTATTGAACTTCCTTCACTTGCTGTGCATTTCTGTGCTTAAATTTACCCTGAATGGTTAACTTAATCCTGGCAGCCAGCATACCAGCCTCAGAACGTGTAATTCTTAACTCTAAAGTGACCAGTTCTATTTTCCTATTAATAAAGAAGCTGCTATTTACTTTTCCAATTTACTACTTTTATTGTAGGCTGGTCACACTATCTGTCATGGATGTTCATCCTCTTAGATATTCCTCCCTACCTTGTCAGCCTAAAAAAAGTATTTTATACCTTACTTTTGATGACCAGAGCTTTTTATTTCCCCTGACATAAGACCTTTCGACCTCCATCTTCTCACCAATGATTTTTTAAATCCTGAATGATTTGGGAATAATTGCAGTGCCTTTAGTGATTATTACCCTTCACTGATAGTAAATCACTGAACTCCCCTGAGGCCAGAACCCAATTTTTGTATGCGCCGGCCACTGTCTGTCTTTTGCAGCACCACTGCTCACGTGCAACTGTATTTTAAGCAGCATCTGCATGTATTTGCCCTTCTCTGGTTTGATGCATGGGATGAAAGAAAATCTGACTTCATTAATTAGAGTACTACTGCCACTGTTCATAAGTTTATGACAACATTGGTAAAGAGAGGAAACCAGTCTGAATGTCTAGTTAACTGACCACCTTAATTCCACTTCAGTCAGTTGAATGAAGACTACTTTAAGATGGAGAATAATTACCAATATCATTAGAATAGAACTATACTATACTATACTCTGGACTATACACCCTCATACCCTGCTTCCTGTAAAGACTCCATATCATTCTGTCAGTTCCTCCGTCTCCGTTACATATGTTCAGATGAGGTCAACTTCAATAAGGAAGCCTCCGAAATGTCCACCTTCTTCCTCAACCGAGGATTTTCCAGCTCCGTTGTTCACAGGGCCCTTAACCAGGTCTGACCCATCTCCTGCACTTCCACCCTCACGCCTTCTCTTCCCTACCACAACAGCAATAGGGTTCCCCTTGTCTTTAACTACCATCCCACCAGCATCCACATCCAGAAGATCATCAGACACCGTTTCCGCCACCTCCAGAGAGATCCCACCACCAGACACACGTTCCCCTCCCCTCCCTTGTCCGCCTTCCGCAGGGACTGTTCCCTCCAGGACACCCTGGTCCACACTTCCTTCACCCCCATCACCTCCTCATAGCCCTACGGCACTTACCCCTGTAACCGGCGAAGGTGCAACACCTGCCCATTTACCTCCTCCCTCCCCAGTATCCATGGGCCCAAACATACCTTCCATGTGAAGCAACATTCCACCTGCACTTCCAAGAATCTAGTCTAATGCATTTGCTGCTCACAATGTGGTCTCTACATTGAGGAAATGAAGCGTAGACTTGGAGACTGCTTCACAGACTATCTACATTCTGCTCGCAAAAAAGACCGAGCTACCTGTTGTCTGCCACTTTAACGCACCACCCTGCTCCCCGGCTAACATCTCTGTCTCTGGCTTGCTGCAGTGTTCCAGTGAAGCCCAACGTAAGCTGGAGGAACAACACCTCATTTCCACTTGGGGACCCTACAGCCCTCTGGACTCAATATCGAGTTCAATAATTTTAGGGCCTAAACTCTCCCATGTCCCAGCCCCCTACTCCACACACCAGGCCTTGTTACCATATAGCCTGCCATTACACACCCCCTGTTGTTAGTTACTAACAGCCCCCATTAACAACTATTCCCCCTCGCAGCCTGATTGTTAGCAGCTCCTTTGTCTGTCCAACTGTCTTTCTCTCTCTTTGGGCCCTAAACTATCGTTGACTCCCTACCCCACCCACCTCTCTATTTTCCGCATATAAACTGATGTTTTCCCAGCCACCATCAGTTCTGAGGAAGGGTCACCGGACCTGAAACGTTATCTCCATTTTTTTCCTTCACATATGCTGCCCGACCTGCTGAGCCCCTCCAGCAATTTTGTTTTTGTTCCTGATTTACAGCATCTGCAGTTCTTTCAGTTTTCATTAGAATAGATATTTACAGATAATTGGCATGCCTGACAAACTGTGTACATAGCTATTTCTGCAATTTCACTGGCGTTTCTCCTCCGGTTTTGGCAGGAGATCAGGAATGTCACATTGACATGCTGCCCCAACAAGAATCCTTTCCTTCTTGTGAATTTTCTGGGCTTGCAATGGGCTCCTTTACATTGATGTTCCACAGATATTTTCCCAAATGCTTTTTACTGAAATGTGACCCTTAATGGAGGGAGTTGGAAGATGTACAACTGCAGAAGGAATTGTGTCTAGTGCCTTTCCTCGAAAAGATGCTTTACATTTAGCACTGAGTACTTACATTTTCAAGAATTGTGCAAAAGGGAATTCAATTCATGTCTTGTGGACATTTCTTTAAGCAAGGTCATTGAATGCTGTGAACATTGGAATTTGTTTTAGCAAATTTCCTAAATATCACTTTTCTTGATAATGTTTAAAAAATCCATTCATAACATATGGGTTCAACTAGCTAGGCCAGCATTAACTGGGGAAAATTCCAACATCTGCCATGGTGGGATTTAAACCAGGGTCCCAAGAACGTTAGAGATAGACTCCAGTATCGGCAGTTCTTACTAAGGTGACACAGTGTGGAGCTGGAGGAACACAGCAGGCCAGGCAGCATCAGAGGAGCAGGACAGGTGACATTTCAGGTCGGGACCCTTCTTCAGAAATGGGGGACGGGTAGGGGGCTCTGAAATTAATAGAGAGGGGAGGGGTGGGGCTGGACTGGAGATGGTAGGTGGGGTTGTGATAGGTGAGTGCAGGTGGGCAATAGAGGGGTTTGGTCAGTGAGGCGGGAGGAGCAGAGAGGTGGGAGAGAAGACAGACCGGTCAAGGAGGCAGAGATGAGAGGAGGGGGGGGGGTTTGGTCATGGGATGAGGTCGGGGGTGGGGAGATTTTGAAGTGAGCAAAGTCCACATGTGTAAAGTCCAGGAACATTAATTGGGTCCCTGGCACAACAGTTGAGCATCACCTCCAGTAGGACCCTACTGGAGCTGTTTTTAATACTGATTGACTTGGAGGGGTTCTTGCTTAATCTAATCATTTGTAGGATAGCCAAAGAATCAACTGAGTTAGACAAAAGCATGCTGATAACCATCTGAGTTAGAGGAAAGCTTGCTATGAGTAAGCTGTCCAGCTTATCTCTCTCATTATGGAAAGAAAAGCTCTCCGCATCAATTCGGGCTGAAACCGCCTATTTCTTTGAAAGGGTAATTGGAAGAACATCTCAAGATTGTATTTCCTGAGCAAGCTTATGTGTGCAAGACTTCAGGGAGAACTATGTGTTGTTAGTGACTTAACTACAAATGCCAGAACATCAGAGTAACAGACTCCAGAACATACTACATTTTATCCTCTTGGCTTCAAGAATACCCCATTGACAAAATATTATATGTTCGAAAACCAAACTATATAGAGAAATGGTTCATCTAGCTCTACACCTTGTTATATAGAGAAATGGTTTTTTTTTCTCTATTTCGTGTGTGTGTGCGCACACGTTTCTGTATTACTGACTGTATATGTTAACCAATTATTGAATGTTTATTAAAGAAGTTATCTTTAAATAATAAACCAATAATTATAAAAATCAAAAGAACTGCAGATGCTGTAAATCAGAATCAAAAATAGAAATTGCTGGAAAAGCTCAACAGGTCTGGCCGCATCTGTTGCAAGAAATCAGTTCTGAGGAAGGGTCACACAAACTGAAATGTTAAGGCTGATTTCTCTCCATTTCTCTGATTTCTGGCCGCATCTGTTGCAAGAAATCAGTTCTGAGGAAGGGTCACACAAACTGAAATGTTAAGGCTGATTTCTCTCCACAGAAGCGGCCAGACCTGCTGAGCTTTTCCAGCAATTCTTGTTTTTGAACCCATAGCTATGTTGTTTAAAACCTGATATGGATGAGGTATTTAATTGGCCATCTTGGTAACTGAAAGCATTACTTTTATGCTATGTTGCAACCCAGGGAGTAGTGAGACTGGAGTAATGGTACACCACTCCAGCTTCAATTGTAACATAAAAGTGGGCACTCACAAAGAGGGATACTCAGTGAGGGCATCATTTACTTGAAAGGGGGCGCTAATAATTGGAGATGTATAAATGGAACTACATAAAGTTTCTCGTGCATTGTTACATCAAAATAGCTTTGACTGTTGTCACGAATTTTCTGGAGGTGGTAGATTTACCTCTTGAGTTGTAAACTATAACCATGGCTAGACTAATTGAATTGGCTGAGAAGTTAGGGTTAGAGTTAAAAGGAGGGGCGAGGAAAGCTGACATAATTGAGATAATAACACAATATTTGAAGAATAGCAACACAAACCAGGTAAGTTAATTGTATTAGTGAGAATTTTAATTTAAATGAAGAAGCTGGAAATAGAAAAGGAAATGGACATTAAAAAACTTAAATTTGAGGAAAAGGAAATAGAGAATATTTCAAAGGGAAGTAAAGGAAAGGGAAAAAGCGCCTCAGAGAGTGACTTGAAAGGGAAGTAAAAGAATGGGAAGAGATAAAAGGTACTGCAGATGCTGGAGAATCCGAGATAACAAGCATGGGGCTGGATGAACACAGCAGGTCAAGCAGCATCATAGGAGCAGGAAAACTTGACGTTTCGGGCCTAAACCCTTCATCGGGGAGAGGGGGAGGGGGAGAGGGGGAGGCGGATAGAGGAGACGATAGGTGGAGAGGAGGCAGACAAGTCGAAGAGGCGGGGATGGAGCCAGTAAAGGTGAGTGTAGGTGGGGGGGTCGGGAGGAGATAGGTCAGTCCAGGGAGGACGGACAGGTCAAGGGGGCGGGATGATGTTAGTAGATAGGAGATGGGGGTGTGGCTTGAGGTGAGAGGGAAAACAGGTTAGGGAGGTGGAGATGAGCTGGGCTGGTTTTGGCATGCGGTTGGGGGAGGGGAGATTTTGAAGCTTGTGAAATCCACATTGATGCCATTGGGCTGCAGGGTTCCCAGGCTGAATATGATTTGCTGTTCCTGCAGCCTTCGGGTGGCATCACTGTGGCATTGCAGGAGGCCCAGGATGGACATGTCATCTGAGGAATGGGAGGGGGAGTTGAAATGGTTCGCGACTGGGAGGTGCAGTTGTTTGTTGCGAGCTGAGCGCAGGTGTTCTGCAAAGCGGTCCCCAAGCCTCCGCTTGGTTTCCCCGATATAGAGGATAGGAAGATGCTTTTCAGACAAGCAAAGGGAAGAAAAGGGGAATATCCGCTTAAACAGTCATAATTTTAAAAGTAAGCACTGACTAAAGGGAACATCCTGCCAAAGAAAGCTTGAATCTAATGCACTACAAATTTATGCAGACCCTTCCAAAATTGGATGAAAGGGATGCTGTGTGTTTTTCATTTCCTCTGAAAAAAACCTAGCGAAGCAGATAAGGTGGCTGGAAGAAAACTGGACCTTACTCATGCGAAACATGTTTGATGGACAGAGCTTATGAAGTTTATACCTTATTTTCTGAGGTGGCTCCTATAGATTATGAAGTGACCCAAAAAAAGGCTATTCTTGGTGCATACGAGTTGTATCTTCGGGCTTACAGCTGGAAATTTCCGAATGCTCAGCCTGGGCAGGGCAAAGCAAAATCACTTTCACCATTTCTGTGTGGGCATTAAAAGTAGAGATTATATATGAAACTCTTAAGAAGTAATTCTCTTGGATGAATATAAAAGTTCACTCACTCCTTTATTAAGAACTCATATTAAAAGGCCAGAAGTTTGCGGTACCAAGAATAGCAGCTGAGATGGCTGTAATTACAAGCTGCTACAAAAATTTGAATTTCTTTCCCATAGCATCTAACCTGAGAAAGATACAAGGTGGGAAGATGAAAGAAGGCAAGTAGTCAGTGGTGAGAAGGAGAACTGGGAAAGCCCCAGGGGATCTCTTCCTTGGGTCAGAAAGATAAGTGCTGGGAGTGGGAATGATGTCCGATGGCCTAAACATTTCAGATGTCACAAGGAACTGCTTCATGTAGATGATTGGAAGTTGCAATGTACACAAGTCAGTAGAGAAAAAGGAACCCTGACTGTGGGTACAACATACTGACTACAGCCGAGAGGCCAAGTATAAACACTGCTGGCTAGCCAGGTTTTTGGCTACCTACAACTTTCCTTGATTTGGATAATCAAAGGAAGTGTTAACAAGTCTTCTCTGATTGGGTTACTTTGGATCAGCTTTCTGTGCCTCAATCAGCTCAAACTGAAGTTGATGCTGAGAGAATTCTGGAATGCTGCGACATGAAAATGAGATTTTGATGGGGAAATAGAGACCTTCTAACAGATCTACAGATGAAGAGTGGGCAGTGATTCACCTCTCAAATAGCATGAAGAAATGTTAAGGATAGCCCATGAAATTCCTATGGGCGTGCAGGAAATGCCTGAATCTGGAAGACCTAAACACATGTAGATCAACATTTCTACTTGGTCAGGTCTTCACGGGATATGGTACAGTTTTATAATCAAAGAATCCCTACAGTGTGGAAACAGGCCCTTCAGCCCAACAAATCCACACCGACCCTCCGAGCATCCCTCCTAGGCCCATCCCCTTATAACCCACTAATCTACACATCCCTGAACTCTATGAGCAATTTAGCATGTCCAATCCACCTAGCCTGCACATCTTTGCACTATGGGAGGAAACCGGAACACCCGGAGGAAACCCACGCAGACACTGGGAGAATGTACAAATTCCACACAGACAGTCGCCCGAGGGTGGAATCGAACCCGCGTCCCTGGCGCCGTGAGGCAGCAGTGCTAACCACTGAGCCACCGTGCCGCTCCTATGTTTTTGTAAAACATACCATACGTATCAGGCTGTGGGATAATGCAACATACAAACAAGCCAGCACATTTAATTGCCATATCAGTTTTTGAGTGACCATTTAGTCAGGTATTGATGGATTACATAAGACTTTTACCTAAAGCAAAAACAGGACACCGGTATATCTAAGAAAATAGGTACTGCAGATGCTGGAGAATCCGAGATAACAAGGTGTGGAGCTGGATGAATACAGCAGGCCAAGCAGCATCATAGGAGCGGGAAAGC
>JAHRHZ010000140.1:27360021-27390333 GCA_024137785.1 Ginglymostoma cirratum
TTTTGGGCCTAGACCCTTCATCAGAAACGTCAAGCTTTCCTGCTCCTATGATGCTGCTTGGCCTGCTGTGTTCATCCAGCTCCACACCTTGTTATCACCAGTATATCTATGCTACCGTGAATGTGGGTACTCGATTCCCAGAGGTCATATTCTGAAGAACAATCACTTCTCTGATTTAATTCTTCATTCAATATGAAATACTGATTTGAGATCCAGTTGAATCAAGGTTCCATATTTAAATGTAAAATTTTTACGGCCGTTATGAGTAGACTGTGTATGACACAGTTATAGTCTTCAACATTCCTTCCATATATGCCAGTAGCGTAAGAAGTTCCTTTGAAATCCTGAAAGTAATTATGAGAACATCCATCATGAATATCATCAGGATTGGGGCAAAGGACTGGAATTTCTTTTGTTTGCCACACTGGACTGGTTTTAGTTCTTTTGAATTAATTTTTGGCCATGAGGTAGGGAGACCTCTGAAAGTTAAGTTTTTAGGACTGAGGGGTGAGTTTTCCATGTTGTACTGCATCTGTGATCTGGGGCTCGCAGGAATCCCCAAAGTACAACCACAAAGAACACCTAGGACCATCAGAAACATGCCAAGTCTCAAACATTTCAACCAGGATGAGGTGCTAATATTACCTCCTTTACTAGGTGAACCTTTGAAAGCATGGTCTGGTGATCCATTCGGGATAAACAAAAGAGATGGTAAAGTATCTAACAACTCAGATTAGTGGAAGAAGAATCTGCTGTGTCACATTAATATGATATAAAATTTGAAGCACTGCACCCATCTGGAGGAGCATTAGCAAGTAGAGATCTTTCCGATAGTAAGGACAGTGGAATATTAGAGGGGACGATAGGAGTGAGGCGGAAGGAGGACTAGACCATTCCCAATTGAATCACCTACTATCTAGTTACCTCACGCTGAATTGTTCGGCAAGTTAGAGACCATGCTTTTATGTTTAAAGGCAGAAGAATAAAATACTAACAAGGTTATACATCAAATTTAAAGGACACTGTAGGGACAAACCAGGATGTACAACTTTAGCCTACTTTTAATGTAGGAGAATGCTCTCCTATAAATCAACTTCTTTATCACTTTGGTCCGGAGAAACTGGCCCTGGTGAAAGCAGAAATTCAATACATGTTGTAAAACCACCTAAACGGACCCAGGCAAAGCAACAGAAGTTCTCCATTGTTTTCATGCTTAAACCTGATGGCTGAACCAGATTTTGTATGAACTACAGAATCAATTAGCAACAAAAGCAACTGCTATTCAGTTTCTCGCTTGGAAAATTGCATTGATAGTGTTGGTAGTTGCCAGATTTCTTACCAAAATTGATACGTGAAATGGAATATTTTTTAGTATTGAAAGCTAAAGAGATATTTACCTCTGTCATACCAGATGTTCTTTTCAAATACCTTGTGATGTCTTTCAGGCCAAAAATTATCCAGCAACTCTTCAGAGACCGATGAATCAAATGTTAGACAGGGCCCCTAGTTATGTAGTTTACTTTGGTGTATTAGTATACCATATAAAAACCAAAAGAACTGTGGATACTGTAAATCAGGAACAAAAACAAAGTTGCTGGGAAAGCATCTGTGAAGGGATGACCTGCATGAACTGAGGTTCTGAGGAAGTGTCACTGGACCTGAAACATTTAACTCTGTTTTTTCCCTTCACAGATGCTGCCAGACCTGCTGAGCTTTTCCAGCCACTTTGTTGTAGTTGTAGTTGTAGTTGTAGTTGTAGTTGTAGTTGTAGTTGTAGTATACCATCATGTTTGGGAGGACCGTTTGGAACAACTGAAAGTTTTATTTAGGATGTTGCATTTAGCTGATTTAGTGAAAAACCTTGCCAAAATGAATTATAAAGGCAAGAGTAACCTACATAGTGTATATCATAGGGCGAGGACAAGTGTTGTGAATGGCATTGAGAGTCTATCTACAGCATATGGACTGCAGCAGTTCAAGAAGGCACTTCATCATGACGTTCCCAAGGGCAACTAGGGATGATGGCCCAGCCAGCCCACATCCCATAAGTGAATAAAAACAATTACTTAATGCCATTTTAGCTGTTTAGTTTTGGTATTCCATCATTAATCTCTCTTCTGAAAGGTGGTAGCTCCTGGTTGGGTACCATACAAACATACTTTGGTTAATTCCTAGTGCTGACTTTCTGGTAATTCATGCAAGTGACAATTCTTCAGGTCTGAGTGCTGAATTGTTTTATTTTAACTATAAACAATCCCAATTGAGTGACTTCCGTGTTTATTGATTTCCACCAGAATGAGAAATGTTATAAAGGCTGGAAACCCTGACCAGTGGTTGGTAATGAATGGTGACTCTTTGTTCAATTCCTCAAATTCTTCAGAAATGCTAAGACCCAGTGCCTCCTTGACCTGGTCCCTACACCTAGACCAGCTCACACTCACTCATCTTTCCCCGAACCATTGGGTTGGTCGGTTGACTGGCTGTGTGCCGTTCTAATGTCCTTTCTTACTGTTCTTCAAAATAACGAGGTGTTTCATTGAGAATTAAGCTTTAAAAATGTTCAAAGTATTGACAGGTAACAAGTAAGTGCCTCTTATCCAGGCTTGCTTTTATTAAAGCTGTCTGCAAGTCTTGTATGATGAGTGAATGCAAACAATGCTGTCTCGCCTCAGTGAAGAACTGCCGGTAGTTCTACAAGCTGATTTTGAAATTGAGACCAATACAGGGTTCTTTTCACGAAGTGTCTACTTTGTGAGCACGTTTCATTGAAAATTACTAAATTTACACCTTCTAGAAGCAAGTAAAAATAAAAAGAATTATTTAATCAATTCTGCAATTTTCTTGCTTTGGACAAAGGAAATGCAAATTTATGGAAAATTACATAGTAACACTCATCATGACGTCTCGCGTCTAAAACACTTAAAATAAGTCCTCACTTGCATAACAAAAGGTTTTGCACAATTAAATTCTTTAAATTAATCCACAATAATGGTATACAGAATATATAAAAAAACTTCAGATTGATTCCCTAGTGTTTGTGGTTTGATTAGACTTAAGATTCTAACTGCATGAGATATAGTGGATTAATATATTTGGATCATTAATAGATAAAGATCATCCAGGCGCTATTATAAAGGTTGCTGTAGGAAATAAATAATAAATTTGCTTAGAGCTCTTTTTTAAAAAAAACACATGTCACTTGCATATTGTGATTGTGTGACAGATGATTAGTGTTGGGCTAATTGACGTTGACAATAGGTTATCAGTCTAAAATGCAGAGCAAAATTTCCCAGCACCTGGGCAATGTGAATAATGGTGAGGAAGTTGGGAGAATACCACAAGAATGAAAATATGATGAGAAAGAAAAGTCTGACTTGCTCCTTAAAGTTTCGATAGCTGGATGAGGAAGTAAAGTCACCATAGTTCTAGAGAACCACAGACCTACACTCTCATTGGAGAGAGATGACTGGTGATGGTTTAACCTGAAGGTCACCACACTGTAGGCGATGGGAGAATTTGAGAAAGAAGGAACTTGGTAGTAACTTTAGCCAGTATGGGAATTGCACCCGTGCTGTTGGCATCACTGTGAATTGCGTGCCAGCCATCCAGCCAACTGAGCGAACTGACCCCAATTGGTGCGGCCACGTTTACATGCATCAGATAGGCCAAGAGGCTGAGATGTAGCAGATGAAGTTTAATTTAGATAAATGTGAGTTGTTGCACTCTGGGAAGGCAAACCAGGACAGGACTTATACATTTAAAGACAGGGCCGTGGGGAGTGTTGCAAAACAAAGAGACCTTGGAGTGCAGGTGCATAATTCCTTGAAATTAGAGTCGCAGGTAGACAGGATAGTGAAGAAGGTAGGCTTGCCTTCATTGGTCAGTGCATTGAGTATAGGAGTTGGGAGGTTATGTTGTAGCTGTACAGGATATTGGTTAGGCTACTTATAGAATACTGTGTTCAATTGTGATCTGTATGCTACAGGAAATATGTTGTTAAACTTGAAAGGGTTCAGAAACGATTTACAAGAATGTTGCTGGGACTGGAAAGTTTGAGCCTTCGGGAGAGGCTGAGTGGCTGGGGCTGTTTTTGCTGGAGTGTCGGAGGTTGAGGGGTGACCTTGTAAAGATTTATAAAATCACAATGTGGAGGTGCTGGGACTGGGGTGGACAAACTGAGAAGTCACACGACACCAACATTCTTATTAGAAATCACAAGCTTTCGGAGCATGGTCCCTTCATTGGGTGAAGTGAAAGGGAATCACACAGACACCACTTATTGGCAGAGAGGTAAAGGACAGAGAGATCAAAAGATCATACAAATGGTGTGCGTGGAGTGTTGAATAATAGATCTCTGCAGGTGATCAAGTGTCAGACGGTGTGAGTAAAGTGTCAACAACTGAATAACAAGCAAAGGGATGAGGCAGAGAGATATTACAAAAAATTAAAAATAAGATGGTGCTGGAGACAAACCAAATGACTGGAATAACATAAGTACATGATAAGTAACATGAGGGTCTCACCAAAGTAATAAGTAATCCAAAACTGTACAAACTAATTAAGGTCGAGAGATCATAACTTATCGAGGTGATGGGGTTAAAACAGGACAGGAAGGAAGATTTTACAGATACAGAACAGTGTGATGGGATCACATGTAGCGCGACATGAACCCAAGATCACAGTTGAGGCCATCTTCATGGAACTTGGCTATCAGTTTCTGCTCGGCGATTCTGCGTTGTTGTGTTTCTCGAAGGCTGCCTTTGAGGACACTCTCACCCGACAATCGAAGGCTGAATGTCCTTGACCGCTGAAGTGTTCCCTGACTGGGAGGGAACATTCCTGTCTGGCGATTATTGCACAGTGTCTGTTCGTCAGTTGTCATTGCATCCTCATGGTTCTGCCAATACACCATGCCTTGGAGCATCCTTGCCGGCAGAGACAGCATTGGCAAAGTCACATAAGTATCTGCCATGTACATGTTGGGTGGTGTTCCCACATGTGATGGTACCATCCATGTCGATGATCTGACGTGTCTTGCAGAGGTTGCCGTGACAGGGTTGTGTGGTGTTGTGGTCAATGGTGTCCTAAAGTCTGGGTAGTTTGCTGTGAACAATGGTCTGTTTAAGGTTTGGCAGTTGTTTGAAGGCAAGAAGTGGAGGTGTAGGAATGATCTTGGCAAGATGTTCTTCATCATCATCGATGACGTATTGAAGGCTGCGAAGAACATGGCGTAGTTGTTTCGCTATGGATGAGTGGACACTGCACAACAATCGCCAGACAGGAATGTTCCCTCCCAGTTGGGGAACACTTCAACAGTAAAGGACATTCAGCCTCCGAGCTTCGGGTAAGCATCCTCCACAGCAGCCTTGGACTTGCACAACAATGTAGAATCACTGAGCGGAGACCGATAGCCAAGTTCTGTACCCACTAAGAAAGTCTCAACCGTATCTTGGGTCAATGTTGCGCTACATGACCCCATCATACTGTTCTGTATCTGTAAAATCTTACCGTCCTGTTTTGACACCATCCCTACCCTAATTAGTTTGTATAGTTCTGGAATTCTTATTACTTTGGTTAGACCCTCAGCATGTGATTCTTTATACCTGTCATGTTACTCCAGTCATTTGGTTTGTGTCCAGCACCACCTTTTCTAAAATTTTATTTGCAATTGTCTCTCTGACTCATTTAATCAGCTTATAAATCATCCCTTCGCCTCTTATTCAGCTGTTGACACTTTCCACACACCGTCTAACACTTTCGATCGCTTGCAGAGACTTATCATCTGACACTCCACTCACACTGGTTATATGATCTTTTGATCTCTCTGCCTATAAACGCTGGGTCTGTGTGCTTCTCCCTCACTTCACCTGACAAAGGGACTACGCTCCGAAATCTTGTGATTTCAAATCTGTTGGACTTTAACCTGGTGTTATGTGACTTCTGACTTTATAAAATCATGAGGAGAATGGATAGGATGAATAGTCAAGATCTTTTCCCCAGGATAGGGGAGTCCAAAACTGGAGGGCATAAATTTAAGAAAAGAAGGGAAAGATTTAAAAGGGACCTAAGCAGCAACTTTTTCATGCAGAGGGTGGTACATGTATGGAACGAGCTGCCAGAGGAAGTGGTGGAGGCTGGTATAATTACAGCATTTAAAAGGTGGTTGGATGGATATCTGAAGGGCTTAGAAGGGTCTGGGCCAAATGCTGGCAAATGGGACTACATGAATTTAGGATATCTGGTCAGCATGGATGAGTTGGACCGAAGGGTCTGTTTCTGTGCCGTACAGCTCTATGACAGGCACCCATCTGCCGCATCAGAACAGGGTGATTCTGAGAGCTGTACCTTGCTTTCCTAGTGCTCACTCACTTTGCTCCAACTTGGACACTGTTTGCTTTGCCTCTGTCTTGCCTTGTCTTTTTAATCACTGCAGCCTCGTTTAAAAGTTATAAGCTCAGAAAATCTTTGCACACTTTGGTCTTTACAACTGGAGCAGGCAGAGAGGGAGCATGATGGCTGCTCGAGAGCTGGGAGAGTGACAGTAGTACCCTGAAGAGGAAGAAGAGGACGTTGAACAGGAGAAACATCACCTTCAGCATGAGATAATGCTGCAGTGCTGGGTGCAACAAACAAGACAGGATTTAGTTGGTACCCGCTTCCAACATTGGAGGTTGGGTGACATCATTCATTGGCTGAAAAATTGTTGTTACTGAAAAGGCAAGCAGTCCTTATTTAGTCCCAAAAGGAAGTTTTTTGTTTTTTTTTTTTCTTCTTCTTTTTTCTTTCCTTTCTTGTTGGTTAATAAAAGTCAATATTAACAACTGTTTGAAGGTTTCACAATCTCTGGTTCTCCATCATATGATAATAACATGTTACATCAAGATGGGCATTAGGGAAAATGTAACAGTCCTTCAGAAAGGGTTGTAACATTGCATGGCACTAAGGAAGGGTAGCATCTCTAGCTTTGTCACTGTATCTGCAGCTAAGATAGTAGAGAAACAGACAGGTGATGATTTGAAGTGTTAATGTATTCAAAAATGTCATTTTGTCTACAATGAGTTGTCATCCATGTCCTCTATGTATCATTTAGATGTTTTTAGCTTTCCTTGCCCTCCTAGTACATTAGTGTGAGGTCCTGGGATCCAGAGCTGGTGTGAGAGGAGCCTGTCTTCTAGTGGAGCCTGCTGGCCTTGGGGTTTTGAGGGGATAACTCTGGGGGCATTTGTGGCTCAAGGATCTAGACATGCTGGAAATGTGCAGCCTAGCTGCAGGCTCACCCTCCTCAGCTTCAACTTCAACAGAGTTAGTGGTCATAGGCAGGGTGTAGCTAGGTATACGCCTCTGGAGTATACTGAGAAGAGACTGCTGCAGAGGGCTTTTGTATGATTTCTCCTCTGTCCTGGTCCACACAGGCATCACTCCGAGTCCCTGAGCAAAAGGGGCACTTGGAGTGAGCTTGGTGTCTCTCATCGCTCTGTCACCTTGCCATTGATGCTGAGCACCCATCATCAATGGGGGGATGAGTTGTGGATCTACATTCTGCTCTGGCAGCTGCTGAGCATTTTGCTGGACTTGAACCTCCTTCCACAGCTGGCAATCGGTCTACGGAGACAGCCAGATGCACACATGCCAAAGCCAACATTTTATAGACAATGTTGAGGGACACTCTTAGCCTTGGATCCAGTTACTGAGTGCCTCCAACAAGCTGCCTTTTGCTGCTGTGCCTGTTTTTATTTCATTTGTATGAAGTTATTACCAGCCAACACACTGGCGTCCTCTCCTGTTTGGTGCTGAGCAGGTGCCTGCTTTCCAACAGCCCTCCGAGTGCTAGCCGCCTGGGACGTTTTGTCCACAACTAACAGCAGAGACGTGTCAGTGAAGTGAAGCTCTTCAGCAGGTCGCTCCGACTCAGCTGTAGCTAAAATACCTGCCAAGGTGTCAGGATTGATGGAGGCTATGTGGATAGGAGGGTGTCTGTAGAGGAAAAGAGAGGGAATAAGTTGCTCAGTAGGGGTAGAATCTTGAACATCTTAAGAATGTGTTCACAGTGGTGGGAATGAGGGAACACCGTAGCACCAGGCTGTTGCAACATGGAGGTCTCAGTAGCCCCTACACGAGCAGTCTCCATCCTCTCCAGTTAATTCAAAGATCCTCTTCTCGTATGGAGTGAGCAGACAGATGCTGCCCATCTTTCCATCTTTCTCCCCCCTGCCCTGTTGTGCGCCATTTCCTCCTGCAGTAAGACAAAGAGAAGGATTGAGTGGGGTGATGTCTGACACAGCCGTTGATGTTGGTGCAGTTGGAATGGTGGTGAGCTGGCCCAAGTGAGTAGGAAGTGCAGAGGCCAGGAAGGCTCAGTAGTTTGGGGGAATCGGATCAGTGAGAGCCATTGGGTAAAGGTGCTGCGTGCAATGGTGAAAGTCATAGGCCAGGAACCATGGTGGGATGTGGGTGAAGTAGCAAAAGAGAATGTGGAAGAGAGAAGGTGGCACGTAAGCTTGTGGTGCACAACAGGTCATTGACCTCTTGCCTGCACTGCTGAGTGTTCCTCAGACCATGGGTATCACAGTGACCCAGGTGCCAACTTCACACTAGGCTGACAAGGTTTGGTGCCATGATGTCTTCTAGTGTCCTGGGGAGAGAGGACAGCTCTCCTCTCCACAACCCCATCCTCAGTCCCTGTCAACAAAGCAGGGTACCAGTTTGCCTCTCTCAGACGTTGTCTTTCATAGGAACATAGGAACAAGAGTAGGCCATTCAGCCTTTTGAACCTGTTATGTCATTCGGTGAGATCATGGGTGAGTTTGTGGCCTAACTCCATATACCTACTTCTGGCCCATTACCCTTAAAACCTTTGTGTTAAAAAAAAATTATCAATCTCAGATTTAAAACTACCAATTGATCTAGCATCGGCTGCCATTTGTGAAAGAGAGTTCAAATCCTTGAATACCTTTTGTGTGTAGAAGTGTTCCTAATCTCTCCTGGATAATCTAACCCTAGTTTTTAGACTATGCCCCCTAGAACTAGGATCTTCAACCAGTTGAAAGAGTTTATCTTTACCTACCCTGTCTTTTTCTGTTATAATATGGAAAAATTTAATTTGATCACCCTTAACCTTAATTCTAGAGAAAACAGGAACAACCTGTTCTCATAACGTAACCCATGGAGTCCAGCTGTCATTTTTGTAAACCTATATTGTACTCCATCCAAGGCCAATATATCCTTCCTAAGGTGTGGGGCCCAGATCTGCTCTCAGTACTCCAAGTGGGGTCTAACCAGTGCTTTTGTGTAGCTGCAGCACAAGTTCAGCATCCTTATCCTCCAGTCCTCTCGATATAAAGCCCAGCATTATATTAGTCTTCTTAAGTATTATCTGCACCTGTTCGTGGTATCTTTAAAGATCAATGTACCTGAGCCCCCAAGTCTCTTTGGACATTCACTTTATTTAACTTCATACCATCTTGAAAGTAACCTGATCTATCCTTTTTTGGTCCAAAATGAGTAACTTCACACTTGCTTACATTGAACTCCATCTGCCACTGTTTTGCCATTCACCTAGTTTGTCAATATCCCTTCGTAATTTAATGTTATCATCTACACTGTCTACAATAATCCCTAACCATTATACCACCTTTTCCTAGTTGCCATTTGTTCTGAAGCAGTCACTATACTCCTTGTTGGCTCTGCTTTCTCTCCAAAGATGCTGCCAGACCTGCTGAGATTGTCCAGCAATTTATGTTTTTGTTCAGGTTTTCAGAATCTGCAGTTCTGTTTTTTCTAATTTACTCCCAGGGTGTGGGTGTTGCTGGCCAGGCCAGTATTTATTGCCCATTCCAGAGGGAGGTTAAGAGTCAACCACATTGCTGTGGGTCTGGAGTCAATTAGAGTTCAAACTCCCATTAAACTATTATCTTCTTTTGTGACATAGTTGGGGAAAAGATTTCCTACTTTAAGATGTAGTAGTAAGCTTTTTTTTTCCCTCTAAGATCTTTACGAACAAAAGAGAAAGAGGTTTCAAGTGCTTATGGCTCCTGCTGTTGAGGCTTTAAAGATTTGGTTATTTGCTATTGCGACAGTCTATGTAAGTACCATTTTAAAAAAAGTAAATTATGAATGAGTTTTTCCATACAGGCCATTGCTAGGGTTAATTGGTTTTACGTGAGTATATACAGGGTTGATGAGCGTGGTAAGGTGCCAGGAGTTCGAATTTAGTATATAGAGGACATGGAGTATGGGGCATGAATTGGCATGGATGGGCTGGAGGATCATGGATAAGAATTTTGGAAATTATTTTTCGGAATCTAGAGTACAGTTCATGAACCCTCAGATCTATAAATGGGGACAGGAATCAAGTCTTGGCAATTCCATAAAGATCCAAGTCATTGAATCAGAATGAAGTGAGGTTTATTGCAATGTTCTCATGTACTATAGTCATAGTTTGAGAAAGTAATTTGAGAATTTAATGAGGGATAGTTTCATGTTGGAGAAGGGGTGAAAACTTGATTGCAAGATGCCAAACAGGGACTTCTAAGAGAAATGGTCATAAATCTGTTTTAGCTCAGTGGCAGTACCATTTGTCTCCAAGTCTCCAAGTTGTGGATTCAACCCTTGCTTCAAGATCTGAGCACATGATCTTGTATTTCACTGTAATCTTGGGAGAGTGTAGCATTGTTAGAGGTGTTGCATTTCAGGTAGAGCATAAACCAAAGCCCTGTCTGCCTTTTCAGAAAGTCAGAAATATTCAGTGCAATTATTTAAAGTAAAGTGCCTTGAGATGTGCAGCTGCGATTTGGTTAAACCTGGAGGATAGCACTTCTGTGGTCAAGGAAATGATTCAATGCGCAATGTGCATATCATCTGTCACTTCCAGAGCTTACTCGGGATCATTTTTTGGATTGCTTTTACTATAATTTTAGTCTCCCTTGTTTACTTTTTTTTGCAATGTTGAAAATTATGTACATGACATTTGTTTTTGGAATGAAAATTGTGTGTTTTGAATTCATCCCATTTAAATTATATTTCGCTTAGTACTTTTGCCTTTTACATGCTAGGAAAAATAGAGTTAGATTCTTAACAGGTGCTGCTTAGAAATATTTTTCACAAGCATACATATATGCAAAGTATTATAGCCCAGTATTGAAAACAGACAGGTCCATGTGTTTGCACCAAATTTGTCCACCAAGTTTTAATATAAACATATCTTTAATTCTATCCCTATTCAAAGATGTATTGCAGGAGAAACACAATATACCTTAACACATTCATTTTAATTATGAAAAATAATTTTTGGTCAGTTACCTGCAATATGGGAAGGTACTGTGTAAAAATACATGGGAAATTGAAATTGGTTTAAGTTCAGTTGAGCAAACTGCAAAGAGTACCTTTTGAAATAAGAGAATTTATTTTTACTTAAGGAGTTCCTTGTATTGTTGAGCTGTTTTGATTTGGATTGTACAAGAGGACACATTACTGTCCATACTTCAGGTGTAGATTTGCTGTTTGTTTGGCTCCTCCATGAATATTCTATTCAGACAATATAGCAGGGATCATCATTAAGCTTTTCAACATGTATCATTCCAAACAGATGTTCAACTGGTTTCACTCTGACTTAACGGAGTTTTGCATGAACTAGGCAAGTATGATAAAATGGATCTCTGGTATTTTGGAGCACCATGGAGATAGTAGCTAAACCTTTAGGATTTTAATTTTTTTTATATTCTCAAATCTGATTCTCTCCTAACAGCCAGCCATTGACAGTCAGCTGGTAAAAGCAAAAGAATTTTGTTGTAGGGTCATAGAATCATGGAGATAGACAGCACAGAAAGCAGACCCTTCTGTCCAACTTATCCATGCTGACCAGATATACTAACTTAATCATTTCCCTAGCTTCCCACAAAGGTCTAGGGTACACCTAATCAGTTCCTGGGGATTTAGCCACATTTAGGCGCTTTAAGATGTCCAGCTCTACTGCCTTTTGTAATGTGGACATTTTCAAGATGTTGCTATTTATTTCCTCACGTTCTTTATCTTCCATATCCTTTTCCACAGTAAACGCTGATGAAAAATACTCAGTTAGTATTTTCCCCATCTCCTGCGGTTCTGCACAAAGGTGGCCTAGCTGCTCTTTAGGGGGCCCTATTCTCTCCCTAGTTACCCTCTTGTCCTTAATGTATTTATAGAATCCCTTTGGATTCTCTTTAACTCTGTTTGTTGTTCTTCTCAGTAATGGCAGAGTTGAGTTGAAAGAGCAAACTGGAATGTTCTATTTGGAGGAAGGGTATAGATTCGCAACAAGTTACCATTCACCCTCCCCACCTATTTTTCCGTGTTACACCATCGGTGGCTTTTTATTTCAATAAGGCTGTCGATACTGAAATCAAACTTCTCTGATCAAGAACTGTTGACTCTTTATTCACCTCAATCTTTCCTCAGAATGCCATCACAATTGTGTTTTTTACTATTCAAAGACACTGCTTTGAATTTTCCCATTTGCAGCTAGAACTCATGAACCCCAATTCTCACTATTGCATGCATTATATCCACTCAACAGGTGCTCACCCTCATCCTCCTCGTGCTACTCACCCATTCTGAGTTCAGCATTTCTTATTTAATCACTGGGGACATCCCACCACCACTGTGTTGAAACATGGAGGATTCTTAAAGGATTTGACAAGGTAGATACAGAAAGGCAGTTTGCACTTGTGAGACTGTTAGAAATAGAGGCCATAAGGAGTCTGCACTTCTAAAACAGCGATGAGGAGGAAATTCATCTCCTGAGGGTTGTGAATTTGCGGAATTCTTTACCACAGACGGCTGTTAAGGCTGGGTCAGGAGTAAATTCAGGCCTGAAATAGGCATTATTTATCGGTAAGGGAATCGAGGGCTATAAGACAAAGGCAGGAATGCGGGGTTGAGGATTATTAGATCAGTCATGATCTTATTGAATGGTGGGGCAAACGCAATGGGTTAAATGGCCTGCTTCTGCTCCTACACCTTATTGTGTCATGGTCTCCCACTCATGCGTCACCACTGACTTAGAGTCGTAGAACTGTACAGTATGGAAACAGACCCTTCGGTCCAACTTGTCCATGCCGACCAGATATCCTAAATTAGTCTAGTCCCATTTGCCAGTATTTGGCCTGTACCCCTCTAAACCCTTCCTATTCATATATACCCATTCAGATGCCTTTTAAATGTCGTAATTGTACCAGCTTCCACCACTTCTTCTGGCAGCTCGTTCAATACATGCACCACCCTCTGCATGGAAAAGATGCCCCTTAGGTCCATTTTAGATCTTTCCCTTCCCACCTTAAACCTATGCCCTCTGGTTTTGAATGCCCCCACCCCAGGAAAAGACCTTGGCTAATTGCCCCATCCATGCCCCTCATGATTTAAAAACCTCTAAAGACTCACTCTCAGCCTCAGATGCTCCAGGAAAAAGACCCTCAGCTTATTCAGCCTCTCCCTATAGATTCAACCCTCCAACCCTGGCAATGTCCCTGTAAGTCTTTTCTGAACCCTTTCAAGTTTCACAATATCCTTCCTGTAGCAGGGAGATGAGAATTGAATGCAGTATTCCAAACGTGGCCTAACCAATGTCCTGTACAGCCACAACATGACCTCCCAACTCCTGTCCTCAATGCACTGACCAATGAAGGGAAGCATACCAAACACCTCCTTCACTATCCTATCTACCGGTGACTTCACTTTCAAAGAACCATGAACCTGCACTCCAAGGTCTCTTTGTTCAGCAACTCTATCCGGGACTTTACTATTAAGTCTATAAGTCCTTCTCTGATGTGCTTTCCCAAAATGTAGCACCTCACGTTTATCTAAATTAAACTCCATCTGCCACTCCTCAGCCCATTGGCCCACTTGATCAAGATTTCATTGTACACTGAGGTAACCTCCTTCGCTGACCACTACACCTCCAATTTTGGTGTCATTTGCCAAGTTACTATCCGTAAGTTAATTAGTGGAAGACTTCTCTTCCACCTGCTTTCATCATACTCAATTCCTCCCTTTGTCTAATTGCAAGGAAAGTTGCTCACTTCTATACAACAATACTGAAAATATAACACTTGTCAATTTGCAATCTGACCCTGAAACATGTTAGAATCAGAAGATGTCAAATCCTTTCAGCCGGCTGTCTCACTGCCTTGTCATGTAGAACTCCAGTGTGACACACATTCACAGCAATTCTGCACTTTTCTAAAAAAAGTTCAATTTTTACTTTTATATTTTTTCAAAATTCGTATTTTTGTCTGGATTCAAAACAGCCCAATTTAAATATATCTTTGGAAAAGCTAATGATAATAATTTGGAGATTTGATGGCTGTAAATTGACTGTCCACCTTTCACAACCTGCCATCTCCATGTGTTGTGTGTACTGTATTCCAATATCCCCGTGTTCAATGACAGTGTTCAATGTCAGCTAATTCATCTTGGTGACAGTTTACATCAAACATTCTGAGAAATGCAAACACATCAAAATAATCTACTCTGACATCAAATGCCTCATTCTTTCTTGACAGGTCATCATGATTGGAGATGATATTGTGAATGATGTAGGTGGAGCCCAGCAGTGTGGTATGAAGGCTGTCCAAGTAAGGACAGGGAAGTACAGGTTAGTGAATTTACAATCCTATCCTTCATAAGACTCTTGAAGGGTTTAATGAAAATGACTGCACATCTGTGGATTTAAATGCCACAGAAAATCAAAACGTAGCTAAGGCAATGTGTTGAGAACGTCACGAAAGGTGGAAAAGAAAGTAGGTGTATTCCATAAAGCCTTAGAATACATCTTACAGTAAAGGACACTCTCCATTAAAATCATAGATGTGTCAAAAAAACTGTAGGCAAAGAGAAATTTGATTAGTATCTATTCCAATCTTATCATGTAGTAGAATTTTTAAAGATTCACAGACATTCTTGCACCCCAACCTAATGGAATTGCAGATGCAGGAATGATAAGACTTTTTTTTTTATACAGTTGGCAATGATTCCCATAGCTGTCATAAGGTGTTTTAAAACTTTATTGAGACAAGTAGATTTTGCATTACCAAATTTCATGGAAGTAAGTGCATATAACGGAGGCCAATTGACATGACTTCAGTTTCATGTAAAACGTACAATTTATCCCAAACTACCACCATTGTAGCATCTAACTGCCTTTTGAATAGCTAACAGATTCTGCTTTTACAATAGGAGGCAGTCATGGGCAATGGGTATTTTTTATTCTTAATGCAAGAACGTCCTGATATTCGTTCTGAACTTAAATTGCCAATTATAGACTTGGATCCTTTTAGCTTAAGAGTATGGTTTGGCTTGAAATAGTATTGACTGTTTGAAGTTGAAACTTTGCACTGTATTTTACTGTATTATTCACTGTGACATGCAAGTGACAATAAATCAATCAAAATTTGACTGAGTACCTGCATAAATGCCTCTGGAATATCCCTTTTGCTGCCTTTTGAGGTTAAAGCATACAATTTATCAGTTCTGTCCTTTATATCTCCATCCTCCTAGTTTCTTGGATGTTCCCCTTTTGTACTCCATCCCCAGGCCATTGGCTGTTGTTTTACTAAAAGTGCCTCAGGCCCAGAATACGCTCGTTAAACACTAATAATCACCTGCAGTCTCTGAGCACCTTTAAATATAAATGAGGCCACACGATAACTTAACTTCTGGAATATTTATGAAGTGAGGTTTTAATCATATTGCGATGGACTTTTTTAAATAGCTGAGCAGGCTTTTGACATATCTTGCATTTTTTTTAAACTATGACTGAGGGTTGTTGCTCTCCAAAGGTCACATTTCTGAATTCTTTCTAATTTATCTGTAAACATGCTGTCAAGGATGAAAGAAGAGTTTAATTTATAAAAGAAGCATACAACATATTTCATTCACTGGTCACCTTTGAAGAAAGATTCTGTTTAACATGTAGGCTTGGATTTTAATACTCCAAGAAAAAAAACAGGGAATTTGCCAATGTAATCAAGAGCAAGGATATACAAATAATAACTACTTGCACTTCTCTAATATCTCTTAACTGTCATTTTTAAGATTTTAAGATGACTGCAAAAACTCAACAGTTGAAATCAATCAGCTTAAATAAAAGAGGACTTGCTTTTGCATAATCTCAATTTGAATCGAAGACTGTTACTTGAATTAAGTCTAAAAAATCCTTCTTTTTAGTACATCAAATGTGCAACAGTTCACCTGGTAATAAACTGTTTAATCTGAAGAGTTACTAGAGAAAGCGTTGAACTAGAATGGGTGGTATTCCTCTTGAGGAAAGTTTAGACATCTAGGCTTGTGTCCACTAGAGTTTAAAAGAGTAAGAATTGACTTGTATATAGGATTCTGAGGGGTGTTGACAAGGTGGATTTGTAGAGAAGGTTTCCTCTTAGGGGAGAATCTAGAATTAGTGCTTGCTGTGGTAGATAGATGCTTGGTAATTGTAGGGGAAGTGGGTATGGAAAGTCATCTGGGAAAAGTGGTTCAGCTTAGCCATAATCATCATAAATGATGAAGAAGGACTGAGGGGCCAAGTTGCCTGTACGTTTGTGTGTTAGGACAGCCTTTGTGACTGCACTTGTCGTCAGCAACTTACATTAACATTTTATGGGAACCTTAGTAAAGTACGTGGAAAGGTAAAGCAAGCAGCTGTCTAAATAATCAAGGCCTGAGGGAAAGCAATGAACATACACAATATGCCTGTTATTATTGCATGAAAATGAAAATTTAAAGCTGTTGAACCATTATGCAGTGCATCTTTTAAGAAAATTAAGTCATGGAAGATTACAACTTTTAACGTAGTTCGTTTTGATATGGGCTGGAAATTTAACTGAGTCAATGTAAAAGATGGTGGAAACCTGGAAGCAGAATTTAAAACACACACAGTTGCCTTTTTGCACTGTAAATCAGCATTCTGCCACACTTGCACCATCGTTTTGACACGAGTTCAGGAAATTCTGCGCCGCTCTTTCCGAAAAGTAATTTTAAGTTGTTAAGGACATGTTGCTGCTTGACATACTGGCATTTGCTAACCCAGTTGTCTTGTGTCCTAACCTGAGGTGTTCAGGTTTTTGCAGTATTGCTCCTGTGTTATCTTAGAATGACTGGAAGATTTTGAACTACCTCTGGGTGGCACTGTGAACTGTAAATATGGCTCATTGAAACACTCCTGAATAATTAGATAAATTTATAACATTTTCCATTACCTAAACCATCAAACTTCATTTTTGTCTGAACTGGTTGACAGTGAATTTTGCTTTTGCTTCGAACTATATCTGTAGTGGAGATATTTGGAAACACACAACAGTCATTGGCAGGCCAAGGCAAATCCTTCAAGCTTGTGGTTCAACAGCTGAAATTACAGATGTCTTTGTGTGATACTTAAGCAGAACAATAGATTCCCAAAGGATGCCAGAGTCCAGAGTAAGTTGACACGAAACTGGAATTCCCACTGGCTAAGCAAATTTTAATGGCCTTCCTCAATGCCATGTTTAGAGAGAGGGAAATGGAGTACATCTGTGTCACCAAGGATGGTGAGCCAATCCCTGCCTGTCACTGCTGCGTGTATCTGCACGTGTATCTCCGTGTGCATCTGCACCAGTCCCTTGTGGCCAAGAGCTCAGCAGGCCCCTGGTCTCCTGAGGTCCTCTGACTGCATGTGGCCTGGGGAATCTTGCCCTCACCCATATGTGGAATTGCAAGTGTGTGTAAGTCAGTGAGGGACCTTGAGGAGGCCAGTGATATGTAGTCTCTAATGCTGGAGATCCAGAAGGCAGTGCAGACGATGGTCCCTCCAGTGCTTTCCCATGATTATTTAAGGAACTCGAGGGACTCTTGTCAAAAGGAGACAGGCTGGTCTTTCAGACAATGAGTCTGCCTGTAAGACACCAAGGCAGAAGGCATTGTGGTAACTGGTTAGAAGTGGTGTTCGATGCCTGGTTAATGTGAACATTGCAGAGGGATGACCTGTGTTACTTACTTGGGTGGTGAGACATGAATGTCCCAGCATTCCCACAGGACCGGTCCTGGTCTTCCCTCCAAGGTGGTGAGGACATGGATGTCTGTAACCCTCCCACCTGTCTGACATCATTCTGCATTGTTTTGGGATGTAACGGTGTAAAGGAGGCAAATGAACAAAATATAAGTGGGTGGCATGGCCTGTAGAGCTGGTGTATGTGGGGGAAACGTGCTGAGGTGTTCTGAGAGAGTGAAAAGGCAGTGAGGAGAGGATGCAGGGTTAGGGTGTGGGAGGATGGGTACTGACTAGAGCAAGTGAGGGAAGGTATTGCATGCAAAGGAGACATTTTCAGAGCCTAAACATTGGTGGGAGGGAATGTATAGTGGCACAGGTAAGTGTGAGATTGCAGAGAGCAGCGTATTGCACTGACCTTGGCAGAGCAAGAGAAGATCATTGACTTTCTTCCTGCACTGCTGCCCAATCTTCCTCACTCTGGAGATGGCACTGCTCTGGGTGGTGATCTCTGACCAGGAAGGCATGGTATGGTGGTGTGGCCTTCTCTGCCATTCCTTTGGGAAGAGACTCTTCCTCTCCACCACACTGTCCACAGGTTGCTGGAGGCCCCTTTCTGGGAATGGTGGTGCCAGCTTCCATGCCATCTCTCCTGATCACTCAAACGATAATTAATGCAGCAAGTTTGGTAAGATAAGGCTAGACATTTCACTCTGCCTCGCAGCGAGAGTCACTCCACCAAACTGGACATGACTTATACTTGACCAAAAAAGGCATTACATTTGTCTATTATGACACCGATCCAGCTCCCCGGGCCTTCTCCCAACCTCATTAAACCACCTGCCTGTGTTTGTCTTGACCTAGTTTTTCATCAATCTCATTTCATAAAATTTCTTTAGAAAGAAAATGTTTTCACCCAATTCTCTTTATCCTTCCTAATCTTTTCCTGACTGGCTCATCATCCAAATTAACTGCCCTTTAATTGGCATTTTAATTGCACTTGCAGCTGCACTTTTCACATGTGCATTATTAATGAATATGAGGTGGTTATCCTACAAGACTGGGGAGGGATGAGGTGAATTGGATTAATGTATAACCTGATCATGTCTTAAGCTACAACCAACACACACAAACATTTGCAGTAGATTGTAGCAGGGCAGTATTTGGAATTGAGAAACCTGGATGTTTTGCAACGTTCCTTAATTCAGTGTTGAAGCCACCAGCAATGTCCTTGATGGTACTCTGTCTAAAATCTAATTCACATTGACCTGGGAACAAACCTGGCTTCTCCTCTGCGTGGATTGTGAGCCCTTTTAAAATTTGAGTAAGTGCAAAATATTGAGATCATAAAATAACAATGCTTTGTCATGAAAAAGCTAATACCTGGCAATCAAATTCTGCAAAGAAGTCTTTTTAAAAAAAACTAAAACCTTCATTTGTACTTACTGACTACCACCTTCCAATCTTTGGTCATTGGCATGGACTAGAACAACTATTTGTGACTTGAGAGTCTCATTTGACCCGATTTTACCCAATCCTTGATCCTTCCCATTTTCACGACTATTTACTTCCACCTACATATCAGTAGTAAGTCTCAAAACCCCTTTTGCTCAGCCCTTATCCATTCCTTTTTCACACACGTCAGGACTCCACTCTTGTGAAAATATCCTGGTTAACCTGCCACCTTCCAGACTGATTAAAATCCAAAACTCTGCTCCCTGTATCCTATCCTGCACCAAGTTCCACTCAATCATCGCCACTGACCTCACTGACTCTTCCCCAACACTTTCAATTTCAAATTGAAATTGAATTCTTTCCTGGCCCCTCTCTTCTCTGTCTAACGCTTCTGAAGAGGGGTCCTGACCCAAAACCCGAACTTTCCTGTTCCTCTGGTGCTGCCTGGCCTGCTGTGTTCCTCCAGCTCCACACTGTGTTATCTCTGACTCCAGCATCGGCAGTTCTTTCCATCTCTAACTCTACAGTGATTTGTTCTCGAACCACACTGTGACTCTAGCTGCTTCTGCACTTGCACCTGTTCATCCCTAATTGGCAACTGTTCCTTTGGTGTTGCAGGCCCTGTACTCTCTAATTTCTCTCTGAACTTATTTGTGTTTTCATTCTGTCCCCACCTTTTAATAACTGCCTCTTGAACCAAGTTATTGGTCACCTACAGGTAGTTCTGCTGTAACACCTGTTTCATTAACACGAATTAGCTGTAACACGATTGATGAATACGGATACTGTTTGGATAATGCAAACTTTCTGCTGTACAGCAGATTTTCTATAGTGATTTCCCTAAAACGCGATTTTCTATAGCGCAAGGTCACGCAAGAATGCAACTATCGCTTTACAGAACTACCTGTATTTGGATATTTTTACCTTAAAATTGGTGTGCATCATTTACTTGTGCCTCTGAAAAGTGGCTCAAAATGTTTGTATATTTTGCAGTTAATAGAGATGCCACAATCTCTCATGCTCTGTGGGCGCCTCAAACTGCTTTAATTACTTCATTGTAAAACTCATGTGGTAGTCATTTGTGTAGAAAGGTAATTTCTTTTGACCCAACATCGTGTCTGAAACTTTGTCTTAATATAGGCATCTGCTTCAGGTCTGGAATCGGGCCAGTCTGTTGCATGTGATTTGAATCAGTATGTCTTTTTATTCTGTGCAGTATGAAAATTCTACCAGATTCAAATCCGAGCATAGTGTGGAATAACTACATAGTATATTGCATTTGTAATATTCTACCAAAAAATACAAGAGAACCTCCCACTGGAAAGTATTTTATCATCTTTTCTGTGCCAATTGAACATGCCTATGTTCAGGGTGTTTGGGGGTTCTGATTTAATTAACACAATTAATGTAATTTAAACTTTGTATGGCGTGTCCGCCTCATTTTTCTTTTGGTCTGAGCTCAGTCCATTTTTCAGTTAGTTTGGCTGTACAGTCAGGCTTAGTTGATGATTTCCATATTGAATCAGTTAAGTAGCATTTAGTTCAAGTGTGCATTATGACTGGATGGTATCACAGCAAGTCGGGTTAATATCTGACACCAAGAGAAAAAGAAATTGAACATCAAATGTATTTTTAAAAGGAATAGGGTGTTGACGAAGTTGGAAAGATGCAAGGCCACTAAGAGACGCAATAGACATTGTTGGGCATGTGGTTTTGACATTCCATTTTCTCAAACTTTCAAATACTTTTGCACATTTTATATTTCTAGAAGAAAGTCAACCTTGCATACAAACTATAAAATGTTTAGTCTGCAATGATGTGGATATCTGGATTTGATCAGATATAACCCAGACCCATTAGATTCTAAAATTAAACCAGAATAGTTCATTGCACAGTCATTTTGAGGAAAAATTGAAAATGTGAACCTGCATTAAGCCAAATATACAGGCTAAGTTTAAAACAAACTTTCTGGTTTATTTTGAAGTTTGTAGCTATTGGGTTAATGAATTCCCCCGGGGTCAGTCTTGTCTAAAAGATGTGGAAGAGAGGGAGGAATGGCCTACAGGAGAGAAAAGAATGTTTTTTTATATTTTGATTATTACTGTTATTTAATGACACGATTGACCTAATACAGATGTTTGGGCTATAATAAAACATAATTTAATAGCTATTGCTATCCGATGTCCTGAAACCTAGTTTTAAAAAAGAACTGCTTAATCATTATTAAATTAAATTTTAAATACTGCACATTATATTACTGAATACTCGTATTTCGGGCAATTTTCCCCTTCCCCCATGTACTCCCGATGGCTTTGCTTCAGGACACCAAGACCAATCTTGTAGCTTTAAAGTTGTTCTGTCTGAGATATTTTTAATTGCGAAAGTGTATTTTATTCAATAAAAAAATCTTTATCTACATTCACAGGTAATAAAGCAGTTCTGCACAGTTTTTGCATATCAAGAAAAACAAACATTGGAATTTGACATTCCCTGCAGTTCCAAATACCAAAGACATTTCTTACTCCTGCAGGAGAGTATTTACATACATTAACGTTGTTCTGGTTGAGGTGGCTAACTCAGCATAGGGATGGAAATCAAAACTAGACACTTGCTGGTACATTTACCTCAGCATATTGGAGGGCCAGCACTATTTATGTAAGTTTGTTATTTATTAGATTGTAAGTTGTCCTCATGACACCTAAGATTGCTAATGGCGGATCGCATATTCTGTGAATAGCTAGTCATAATTGGTATCAATATGTGTTTGTTGATTATTTTTACAACTTCAATATGCATCTTCTTACACTTCCCAGGATGTATGGAATGATGCCTTTCCGCATGGGCGGATTGACTCACTGTTAGGTTGCCATTCACCAGGAATCCAGAAAATTGCAGCTTCATACAGCGTGGTGCAAATTGATAGCCCAGTGATTTAATCACCACTGAAGGTTTAATTGTTTTAAAATGAATTACGTTACACACAAATGAAAAACTGCCAATTGTCATTTAACGTTAACATGAAAAGCCTTATTTGGAAGAAGCACCTACTTTAGTTGTCCCATCATTTCACCTTATCTGCGAATTCAACCAGGTTTAATTTTGACCCTCTATTCTCTTGAGAATTGTTTTGCAGCTCATTGCTGTCTAATTTTGCAAGAATGCAGAAGTTATGAAGCTAAAGAACCTGAGTAGCAAATTCAGTGCCAGAATAGGTAATATCGACAAAAACACTGCCTACGATGACAATCAGTTATTAGGTGAGACAAAGGTAAAGATTTTATCAAAGCTTCATTGGAAGTGCAGCAACCTTTGTGAAGATCCTACTGGTTGTGTTTAGATGGTCAGAAATTCAACAAAATCAAATGCAGAGCGGGAATTGCAGTTCCCAATTTAAGTGTCAAAAATATGTTGTCCTTGTGTTATTTCAGGTGCATTGCTGTGGCAACATGTACAGCATTTTTTTCTTCTCTATGAAACCCAATTTAGGAAATGATCATCTCACTCCTGTGTAATCCAATCCTGTTCTGTTAGGTGGGAAAATAAAATCCAAGAATCGTTACTTTCTGTCACATTATGTAATAATTACAAAAGTATGGTCTACTGCAGATAAAGTCTCTTCCGTTTTCTTTAATTCGTCAGTTAATGTGTGTTTTTTTTCCTCCATTTATTCCACAGGTTGATTTCAATTTTTCAGTTATTTAATTCGTCAAAATTGGTAAATTGGCATGGAGCTGGGGTAGCTAAATTAGGTTGAACTAGTGGAAATGATCAATCCACGCTTATAATTTAAATAATTGTTTTGTAAAGCCTATCTGGTAGACTTGCCACTGTCATCATGTTTAAAATCATTTTGACATTGCTGAATACAAAGCAAAAAAGGGGAATTAATTAAATGCAGTTGTTTAGGAACATGATAAATTAGGGCAGTTGTACTGCCCCAATCAATCCAGCGGCTGGACCATTTCTAGTCTGGGAGCTGGTCAGGCAGTTTGACTCATGCAAGTCTGGTGTTCGGTATCATTTCTGGCCAGGGCTCGGACCAGGATTAGTCCTGGAAGTCAAATTAGATCAGTCTGGGCCTTGCTAGTCGGTCAGTTGGGGTCATTCATGTAAAGTCAGTCTAGAGAATGGCCTGTAGTCAGTCGGAGTTGTCCCGCAAACCTTTTCCACGGGATTGGCCATCTGGCATTTCGCATACTGCCTTTATTAATCGAGGTATAGAATATAAGAGCAGAGAGGTTATATTGGAACTGTATAAAATGCTGATTAGGTCACAACTCGTCTACAGTGTGAAATTCTGCTCATCGTATTTTAGGAAAGATGTAATTGCAGTAGAGAGGCTGCAGAGGAAATTTACCAGAATGCTGCCTGGGCTGGCGGGTCTGATCTATAGGGAAAAGATCAGAAAGGCTGGGGTTGTTTTCCTTGGAGCAGTGATGGCTGAAAGGGGACTTGATGGAGATGTGTAAGATAAGGGGAGGGAAAGATAGAGTGGTTAGGAAGGCACTTTTTCCATTAGTACAAGGGTCGCTAACCACTGCGCAAAGACTTATGGTAAGAAATAGAAGGCACAAGAGGTGAGTTGAAGAGAAATCTTTTCATCTAGAGGGTGGTGGGAGTCTGGAACTAATGCCTGAAAAAGTGGTTGAATCAGAAACTCCCATAGCCAAAAGCTTAAAAAGTAGGATTAATATAGTCAGATCTCTGTTGACTGCTGTGGACATAATAGGTTGAATTGCCTCCTGCTGTGCTAGAAATGTCCATGAATCTATGGGCCATGGTCATTTGAGGGAGTGGGTTGACCATAATCTGATTGGGTGGTTTCTGGGGTCTGCCATTGGCATTATCAGGGTTTAGCCAGCTCACGTCTAGGGACTGGCCTGATTATATTGGTTAGGGGAGGGAATTGTTACAGTCATTGCGGGTGATTGACAGCACTTAAAAAGATCATCCTTTTGTGGCCATGTACTTGACACCTACTGGCCTTTGGTGAAAAATATCCAGGCCCAGTGGCTTGAACAGAAATCCTAAAGGAACCTGTATTCTAATTTATGTTTTCATGTTTAAATTCTGTTTCTTTTAAGAGTGGTCACTGTCACTGAGCACATAAAATGATCAAGGCTGATTGTATTTCCAGAAGCTTCTGAACCGCTTGAATTGTACAGGTATTCCTGCTAAGGGTTTGGAGTTGAGCCTCCAGCTAGTTCTGAACGAATGAAATCCTGAAAATCTATTATGTTTAAAAGGCGCAGATGCTTTTACAGTTATCGCGTTGGAACGATGGAAACACTGATGGAGGAGATTAAGCAACACTGCTAGTTCACTGCCTTTCCAATTAACCCCCAATAGGGACCATCAGCATTGGAAATGCCTGCCTTTGACACATGACTGATATCTGAGCTTCTTGAATTACTTAAGTATACAATTCTAGGATTCCAAGTCGGTTGCTGTTTGACAGTTAAACAGATGGCAGGATTCTAGGACAGAGTTGCCAGACTGCACTAGATCCTCCATCTCTGGCCCCAAGTTACTGGCTGGATAGAAGCCTACACTTTGCCTGCAAGAAGGAAGAGTGCTGGATCCAGCTCACTAAGGAAACTATTATTGGGCACTGACCTCCAGGAAGTTGTAACTTACGTAAAATAATTTTTGTATACCTCTGGGTTAACCGAAATGTATAACTTTTCTCTTGTCCTGTTTTAAATTTCAACAGTTCCTGTGTGTGTGGGTGGAGTGACAAAACACTTCTCGTTCATTTTGAATGTTTCATTAATGAACCCAATCTTCGTTTATTCTTTAAGGATTTTGCTGTTTGGCATACTTCCATAAGGGATGAGAATTAAAAAAGAGGGGTGTAAATTAAACAATGCGTCACTGTTCTGGGCATGAGAGGGTAAAAGCAATCATAAGTTAAATTCATCTCTCATTCCCTTTATCTGTGACAAAGGTTATTATGATGCCTCTTTTTGCCTGGTCTCTAACATCTTCAGGGGTTGATAGGCAGAGGTTGTGGTTTATTGTGTTGGACCTGGTTGTGCTACCACTTGCAGAAGAGAACATGAAGCACGAGGTGGCGAAGATGCAGAATAGTTTACTCAGAGCAACATGTTTGCCATTGTGCACATTCTAGAAGAGCAGGGCACAATGTTGGTTACTGAGCTGCTGTCCCTTTCCTGGCCAGTTTATCCCTTTTCCCCCGAGCTGTGGGCTTGTTCCTCCTGTAATGAATGAAAGAGTAGGATTGTGTGTGATGGAAATGGGTACATGAGCACTTTGTGAGTATTTGTGACCGTGTAAAGTAGTGAGCTGCGCCAGAGGTGAGTAGGAAGTGCGGTGGTTGAGAAGGGTTAGTTTGAGACCATGTGGTGGGTTTGATGTTTTGAGTGCACAACATTCATTTGATGTTGCAGCTTGCAGATTGAGTCTGTGAGATGCTTGTGTAGTGCCAGAGTTAGGTTGTGTGAAATCCCAGTGAGTGTGAGCTGACAGAGTGGAGATGCTGTCATATGCCCTTGTGGGAGCGCAGAAGACCATTGATTTTCTTGCTGCACTGCTTGCTATTCCTTTTGTGTGGGCAGTGGCACTGATCTGCTCTGCGATCTGTTCCCAGGCCAGACGTATCAGATGGGATAGCCTTCTGGTGCCATTCCCCTTGAGAACTGGATGCACCTTTTCTCAGTGACTCCATCCAGCAGCATCGGTAATCTTCTCAACCAGCATGGACTTCTAAGAAGGTATTCCTGGGATCCTGGGGACCGAGAGTGATTGGTCAAGTAATTCATGCAACATCCTGCTTGCGTAGGTTATGAGCTGAGAAGTACATGATCACTAAAGATGGCTTGCCCAGGGCATTGGTAGATATGATGCTGCCTAAGATGATAGCCAACATACTTTAAAATGGAAAGGCTTGGCCAATCTGTTTATATCCCTGTGCAGCTTTTTAGCTTTCTCCTCATAGCTTACTTCCCTTTTAAGCTTTTTATTGTCATCAAACCCAAATTCATTACCCGGTGACCCTTCATCGAAGACATTGGTACAACTTGTAAACTTCTGAAGCCCAAGCATTGATTTTGCAGTAACCCCCTAGTTGTAAATTCTCACCCTAAAAGTAATTTAGAGTCATACAATGGTGTCAGAACAAAAGAAAGCCATTCTACCCCTTTTATCCATGCCAGCACTCTGCAAAAGCAATTCAGCAAGAGCAACTCGGTTGCCCCTGTCCTATTGCCCTGTGAGTTTTCTCCTTTCGGCTGCTTATCCAAGTCCCTTTTGAAAGCTATGATTGAATCTGCCTCCACCATGCTCTCGGGCAGTGCATTACACATTTACATGTTACATGTGTTATACTTGCTGCATAAACCACTTCCATCAATCTTCCTACCTGAAGTGAACAATTCACATTTCTCTGTTGTATTTCAACAACCACGTATATTCTTATTTTCTGTCAGTTAATCTACCCTCAACTCCTAATCCTACCAGCTCTAGTTTTGTGTAATCGCCTCTTGTGTGGCACCTCATTAGGTGTTTCTAGAAATTCCAAGTGCACCACGTCCATTTCCTCTTATCTGTTTCTTAAAACCTGAAAAAAAACTAACAAATTTGACAAATCCAAATTATCTTTCCTAAATGCATGTTGATTCTACCCAATCTTGTTGTGATTTTCAATGCATTTTCTTACCACATCCCTAGAAAGAACTGTAGCATTTTCCCCACGAATGAATGAGGCTATCTGGCCTGCTGTTTCCCTGTTTCTTTCTCCCTCTTTTCTTGAATAGCAAGGTTTCAGCTACTAGCTCTCAATCTGTTGGCACAATCCTAACATTAAGGGAAGCCTGGCAGATTAAAACCATTATGTCTACTATCACTTTTAAAATCCCAGGTTTAGACTTACAGGTCCAGGGGATTTTCTGCTAATATTCGTTCTTCATCTGGCTTGATCTATCTTGGCACTTAGATGAGAAATAATTGTGTTGGTGACCTGTTTAATGAGTTTAGTTGGAATATTGACCTTTACTGGAACCACAGGACGATGAAGGAGGCCCCTTAATTGCTGCACTTCCTGACTGCTGCCATTAGCTATTCATATTCTACAGTTACTCCAAGTAAAGGTTACCTCAAAGAATAGAAACTAAAGTAACCATGAACTTGATCTGTTTTGTTTCAAGCAAACATATCTAATTTAGACATTCCAAGTGTATATAGACTTTATTGTGCACTGGTTGGTCAATGGTCCATGACACAGATTCTGTCTATTCAGATCCATTTGTAAACACACAATCCTAAAACAATGACTGACCACATATCAGCAACTTCCCCCTCGTAGCATCCATTTATAAAGCACAATTTTGAAATTGACTGAATTTCTCTGATGTTCAGACAGATTACATAAGGTAATGAGCAATAATAATGTCCAGGGTACCAGGATACTGACATTTTCTTTTGAAATGTCTGATACAAAATTAATGAACATTTTAATTGTGAATGAAGTGAAATAGATCAAAATAGAATGATATTGTGTGTTTTTATACGTTCCTAAATTCTGAACATATTATCCTGTCAGAAATGAAAGTAATGATACTTGCCAGAAAATTCAAGTTTATTCTTGCAGTGTGTTTGATGGGTCTTGGAAATTGGACTTCATTAACAATACAGGAACAAAAACAAAGTTGCTGGAAAACCTCAGCAGGTCTAGCAGCATCTGTGAAGGAGAAAACAGAGTTAACATTTCAGGTCCGGTGACCCTTCTTCGGTTTTTCAGAGCAGCCAGCGCAAAATATTAAAGGGAAGTTTTTTTTTGTGAAATGTAGTAATTTACTGTTTAGGTAAAGAAAATGCAATAGATCAGACGTATTGAAATACTGAATATTGTTTAATAAGGCATTTTTCAAGAGGTTTTTGTTTTTAAAAAATGTGATAAGAGGAAATACAACAGCAAAATAGGTTATATGCAATTCCAAAAAGGCATCCACTTAACAGTGGGCAGCTTCGCAACAAAACTAATTTAAGAAAGAGAAGTGCGAGACCATACGCTGAGAGGAAGTAAAATGTCGGGTATAGTCTGACCGGGTTATCAGCAGTACATGAATACCTAGCTCCAGGAGATTAGAATACGTTGAGATTGATATTGGTGAGTGCTACATTAACCAAATTCATCTGACGGCCCTGCAATTAGCCTCAATACCCTTGTATTAGAGAAACGTAAAGTCTGCTTGGGCCTGTGCTCTTGTTAATGTTTCCTGTTGGGAGATCACAAGGGCTGGACTAGATATTCCTTGTTGAGATGCTTTTTTACGTTGCTTTCTGTTTTGACTGGTCTGCCAGGATGGCCTTAAAGAATTTTCACAGACTACGATAGTAAACAAGATCCTCATCCCTGCAAGTATTGGTTAATTCAAATAAGGAATGGGCATAAAAGGCTTTAGTATAGATGATTAAAGATTCAACAATTAATCTTCCAAAATAATCCTGTAATTCATTCAAATACGACAGGTCCACGGGAGAGATACTGATGAAAATGCCATGAATTGTATCCTGATTTTAGGAAGAGAAAATAAAGGTGTTTTTACAGTGTATGCCTTTATTTGTTGTTACATCCCTGTCAGGGGTTATTAATATTTGAAGAAGAAATCCCAACACCCAGTGATTAAGTAACAGATCTTTACCAAAAAAATACCAGGGCAGAACCTTATAGGGATCTGAGTGACATATGCTATGGTTAGATTTGTGACCAAATCAGGTGACAGGTCTATTATTTACTCTAATTCTCTTTCCTGTAATTCACCCATCCCTCAAGGAAGGAGGTCCATTTGTTTTGTGCTCATTGACCCTTCAATTTTCTTTAAAAACCTCACGACTATAGACCCCTTCAATTCCCTTTCCTGTCTTTAGAGAGATGTAGACTGCTTTTTCTCAGCCAGTTCTCATAGCTTCTGCACAACTTTTACCATGTTGCCATTCATTGCTAACTTCTTTCTGCCACAATGTTTTGTGAGGACCACTGTAGATCTCTTCCACTAACTGCAAGCTGGAGCAAACCTTAGAGATGCCCTTCCAACTTGAACTGCTTCTATAAGCAGACACACTCACAGGTTGGTTAGATAAATGAATCTTGTAACCAAGGCCCCACCCTGAATCACTGTCCCAATGACAGTATGCTTTGTGATGTCTGAAACAAATGTGAATTGATTTTCTTACCTTCAACAAAAGCCTTTCTGTAAGAATTCTGTAACCTAGATGAATAATTTACATTTCTAATGGACTTAATTGCCCTGATCCCAGACTTTCTGACTCCATTACAAGCATAGCAATGGATCTTTGACTTTTAAGGATTTATCACTACCCACTCTGATGTTGTAAGACAAACTCAAAGTACCTTTTATATAAAACTCCAAATTTGTTTGAATAGTATGTAACTTAGAGCTGTTTGAGTTTCTGAATCATAACTTTATGATTTACTTTATAATTTTTAATTAAGTTTTAATTTCTAAAACTAAAAGTTATATTTTAAAACATATATGAAGTAGATGTCCACAAGTTGTTTAAACCAATCTTATCAATGTAGCTTTTATGTTGTAGGAATAACATTAGTAGAAAAGTGTGTTTCATCAAACATTTATCTGCATTTCACAATTATCTTTGGGCCTGGTGATGTAGTACTTGGGAAAAGAAAATTAAGATTCCATATTCGGGAAGGGTGCAGACATCATGACTGTGTTTCTTTACTTTTCTTTCATGGGCTGCATTAGTTGCTCATCTCTAATTGCCCTGGAGAAAGGGGTGTTGAATTGAGTGAGATAAAAGGTACTGCAGATGCTGGAGAATCCGAGATAACAAGCATGGGGCTGGATGAACACAGCAGGTCAAGCAGC
>JAHRHZ010000140.1:27390733-27419665 GCA_024137785.1 Ginglymostoma cirratum
ACCACATTGCTCAGGGTCTGGAACCATATATAGGCCAGATATATGTAAGGGGGCCTACTTTCTTCTGTAAAGAATATTACTGAGGAGAATGGGTGTTTATGACAGTGGGTGCTAATTTCATGGTGTTATCATTGAAAATGGTTTACAATTGCAGATTTTGTTAATTAAATTTAAATTCCGTCCGTTGCTATAGCGATACTTAATCCTGTTTTCCCGTTGTGTTATCCTGGACTTTTAATTTAGTAGCCCAGTGACATTACCATTATGCTTTCAGTTTTATTGGTATCCATCAACCTGTTAGAATAGCCTATACAGAAAAAGTAATTAATTAATTAAGAGTGACAGGGCAGTAGGGTGGCTCAGTGGTTAGGAATGCTGCCTCTAAGCTCCAGGGACCCGGGTTTGCTTCCAGCCTTGGGTGACTGTCTGTGTGAAGTTTGCACGTTCTCCGTGTCTGTGTGAGTTTCATCCAGGTGCTCCGGTTTGCTCCCACAGTCCATGATGTGCAGGTTAGGTGGATTGGTTGTGCTTAACAACAAAATTGTCCATCGTATTCAGGGATGTGTAAACTGGCTAGGTTAACCATAGTAAGGGCAAGGATATGGTGGGGGTGCTGGGTCAGGTGGAATACTGTTCGGAGGGTAGGTGTGGACTTGATGGGCTGAATGACCTCCTTCTGCATTGTAGGGATTCTGTAATTCTGTGAAGCAGAAGCAGCTCAAGTAATCTAAAATCTGACAGCTAATGTGCAATTAAGAAGTGTAGATCTTGACTAAACTCAACTTCTTTGTGAAGGCAGTACCCACATTGATGAAGAGAAGTCTTCTGAAATGGTATGCTTAGAATTCCAAAATGTTTTGAAAAGTTGTATGAAATACTCCTTCACAAAGCTGAGTGACTTTTTGAGGGGAAAATATGGAGAATGAGAGCTGAATGAAAGGCAAAAGAAAATGATGAGGAGACTTGGATTAAGATGGAAAAATTTTGAGTAGGATGCACCGGGTGTGTTCAGTGATTTTTTTTTTTTCCTATTGTTGTATAATGGACTGACCAAGTTTGAAGTTTTGTAAGAACCCGGACTCAGTTCAAAATTCCTAAAATTTGGTCCAATGCCAAGGTAGAGAAATTATGGAATTTGAAAAGGCAATTAAAATCTTAATAGTGTACCTACCAGAGTTGATACTTCAGTAGATAAGTGGTTAAATTAATTTGATTGCAGGCAGGTGAACGACATTGTAATATTGAAAGTAAAATATTTAGACTTGAGCTTTGCAGATAGAATATACCTTCATAGTGACGAAGGAGAAAGTGGTGAATCTGAAAGCTGCTTGAGGACGTTGTCTTTCACACACACATCCAAATAGTGAAAAGCAGCTTTATTGTCAAATATATTGAGTCAAAATCTTCGAAAATTATCATGGAGCTATACAGCATTTTGATTGAGCCACGTGTTTGCATATGGCCCTGGTCAATGATATCCAGGATTCTTTGTGGTCCTGAAGAGTAACAATGCTGTTCCCAGGTCCAGGAAGAATTACATGTTAAGATTAGGACTTCTTTACAGTCCATTTTGTTGCCGATTTTAAAAGCCTTATGATTTTTATGAAGTGCTCTTCTGTTTTGATTTTTAGCATCAAAGCCTGAGATAAAGTCAAGCTAGTAGAAAATTAGAGACACAAAACTAAATCCCAAGAAAGCTATTGTAAGACTAATTGGGTGCAGTTTCACTAAATGACAAAATGGAATTGTTTATACATTTTACACACTCTACAATCAGAACCGGTGATACAAGTCTTGGCGATTACGTGCCTTGTATTAGAAAGGATTGTCAAGCTGTTTTGGGGGTAAAGTACCTGTCAGTTGCTTAAATGGACATATTAATGTAACACACCACTATCCTGAGGCACAGATATGTAATAAGTGTGATTGAAATGGGAAACAGTGGATGTTTACAGTTTATTTTTCGATTAAGTTCTATATGAATACTGCAGCATGAACATCTATGCAGAATCCTTTTTGTTAGTAGTATCTCTATAGTCATTACCAGTGTGCGGTCTGACTTTGGCAAAGGCATGTACGCACATTTCTAGACTGTTAACTTGGCATAGAGTAAACAGTGGAAAGTTTCACCACGGAAGAGGGGATGATGGGAGGAAGCAGTGATAATGTTGATTTCCTCAAATTCAAAAGGAATTTTATTTTCACTGTTCCATTACCCAAAAGAATTGCATTCCTGAAACTTGATTTAAAAATTAATTTCAAAGACCACTAGCTGTGAGGACTGAATTTTGATACATCGATACCATTAAACTTCATGGGAACTGTGATACACAATATGTTGAATGTAAACAAGTTAATCTTGAGATTGCATGTGTATTGTGGTTTTAATATAAAACTGAAATTTTATTCATTTGGGGCACTGCCAGGAAATTATTTTTAGTGTGTTTATTCCATTGGTGTAGGTGATGGCTCAGGTTTAAGATCTGTTAGACAGATGATGGCATTGGTATCGTTCAAAAAATATCAAATGTGTGAACAGTTAACATCATCTAAACTTTTGAAGAGAAAGGAACAATTCACATTTTAGATGTTATAATCTCAATGTCACAAACAGCTTCACATCCAATGAATTATTTTCCAAAGTGCAGTTATTGTTAAGCTGATAAGTGCAGCTGGTAGTTTGCACACAGTTAGTTTGCACACATAGTAAGTTAAATGAATAATAGATTTATCAGTTTCCTTGGTGTTTGAGGCAATAATCTTGATTAAGATACCAAGAGGATTGCCCCTTCTGTTCAATGGTAAGAATCATCAAAGCAGAGAATTAGTGCTTTTGTTTAGTGTCTTAATTAAAAGCCAGCACATCTTACAATGTAATGCACCCTCAAAACTGTAGTTAAGTGACAACCTTGCTTGTAATCAGTAAACTGTAATGCTATTTGTTTTTTAATTTTGAGTGCTACTTCTATGAAATATTTATGGGCCTGTAATGGTTTGTATATGTCCAGCAGAATCAATTGAAATGCGTCATTGTTATAAGTGACACTGCACTATTTTTTTTAAGTTAAATGATTCACTCTGGCTCACTGAAGTGTTCAACTCAGGCAGGTGGTTGAGGAACATTATAAAATTCCATGTACCATCTGCTCTTAGATCATTTTATGAACCTGGAGTTGGAAAAGTACTGACAGGAAAGATACGTTTTCTGGCTGTCCTATCAGGTTATCTGTGCAAAACTAGTTTGATTAATGGCACCTACTACCCTAACCAAGCTTCTTATTAATAATGCAGAAGTCAAAATACTGCTGGAAATCTCAAGTATAGAGAGAAAATGTTAGAAATACTCTGTAGGCCGCGCGACAACTTCAGAGATTTCTTTCCCCAGATGCTGCCTGACCTACTGAATGTTTCCAGCAATTTTTGTTTGAATATTAATATTATTCTTTTGGTTACCTTTCACTTTCAAAGATTTCCTGATATAGGTTCAATTTGTGTTGACATTGACTACAAAATACAGTTTTCCTTTGTGGCAGCCTTCCAAAACAAAAACAGAAATTGCTGGAGAAACTCAGCAGGTCGGGTAACATCTGTAGAGAGAAATCACAGTTTAAAATTTTGGATCCAGCAACCCTTTCTCAAAACTGATTGTAGCTAGGAAATGGTTGATCTATATGCTTAAAGAGTGGGTGGGGGGAGGAGGAAGGAGTAAACAGTGGTGGAAATGGAGCCCACAGAAAGATCAACAATTGGACAGACAAAGGAATGGGTGAAGGTCAGCCTGGAATAATCAGTAGCTGCTCATAGGGCCCATTATTGGTTGACAATGGGATGGTTATGGGTTAGGGTTAAGTATTACAATCCATGTGATTACAAGGACTGGTGTATGGGGATTGGGGGAAGGTGCTCAGACTCTAAAATTATTGAACTTGATATTTAGTCCAGAAGATTGCAGGGTTCCCAAGCGGAAAATCAGGTGGTGTTCTTCCAGCTTGTGCTGCGCTTTTCAGGAGCACTGTAGCAAACCTGAGGCAGAGTTGTTCGCCAGTGAACATGGTGGTATGTTGAAATGGCAGGCAGCTGGAAACTCAGGGTTATTTTTGCAGCCAGAGCATGGATGTTCTGCAAAGTGGTCGCCCAGTATGCACTTTGTCTCCCCAATGTAGGAAGAACACTGTATAAACTAAGCAACTCATAATAATAACGCTGGGAAAGTAAACAAAAAACACAGGAAAACAGAAAGCCTGCAGCCAATTTCATGAAAAAGCTCTTGGAAAGTTTCTCTTGAAAATCAAGAGAAAATAAGTTCCAGAAGACATTGATTACTTGTGCTAAACGACTAACCCCGTCCCCTCCTACAAATTCCCAATTTGTTTAGGACTAAAGAAAGAAAAGGACGAGTAATCCTCTCAGTCTATCATCTTCATCCCAATCCCAAATGTAGCTTGTGCTTCACTTCTTCAAATAATTCTACTTGTGGGAGTTCTAAACAAGAGATGTTGGCCAGGGTGTGTTGAAGTAAAAGGCAACCAGAAGCTCAGGGTTATTTTTGCAGACTGTTGTCCAAAGTGGTCGTCTAGTCTGCATTTCATTCCCCAGTAGAGAGGAGACCAGATTTGAGCATCGGATAAAGCTTACTAAGTTGAGTGAAGTGCATGAAATTGATACTTTACTTAGAAGGTGTATTAGGGACCTTGGTTAGTGAGGAGGGAGGAAATAAATGAGAGGTGTTGCACCTTCTGCGATCGCAGGGGAAAGTGCTGTGGGGGTGTGCAAAGCTCAGCACAAGCTGTAAGAACAGCATACCTTTTTCCTCTTGGGAACCCTGTAGCCTTTCAGATTCAATATCAAATTCAATAATTTTAGGGCCTGAACACCACCTCCCATGTCCTTACCCAACGCCCACTCACCAGGCCTTGTCACCACATGTGCTGCAAACACAACCATCCAATTGTCAGGTTCTAATGGTCCCCATTAGCAGCTATTGATTCTCCCACACTGATCCTCGCACATTCCTTCACCCGTCCAACTGCTGTTCTCTCTGCAGGGCTGTATCTCCACCTATTGTTTATTCCTTCCCCTTTCCCTCAGTCCATCTTCAGCATATATTTACCAAGCTTTTCCTAGCTACAATCAGTTCTGAAGAAGAGTCACTCGACCTGAAACAATAACTTGACTTTCTCGCCACAGATGCTGCCAGACTTGCTGAGTTTCTCAAGCAGTTTCTGTTTTTATTTTGGTTTTCCAGCATCCACAGTTTTTTTTTGTGGCAGCCTTCCATCTTGTTAAGATGATGGGTTGTGCCATGTTAGCCACCTCTGTTTAGTATCGTTTGCTGTGATTCAGGAGGCCATCACTGGCATGGCAGCCTATGCTGCATTTGTTGCAAAGGAAGACAGCAGGCTGTGATAATCAAGCATACACAAGCTTCCCACAAATAAAATTTGATCCTGTGTACAAAATATATTTGGGCTGGTGAATCACGGAGATGATCGTAAATCTCTCACCACTAGACCATCAATAAAAATTGGTATGGAAAGCTGCCACGCACTCCTCATGTTTTCCAGCAAACAGAAAAATGCCACAGTGACAGACAACACAGCTTCGGATAAACTCCCTATTCCTCCCTTAGCCTTAAGAGATGGGGAACTTTCATCTTAATTTCTCTGCGGGATTCAAATCCAGGTTGGAGACTATAATATTGATAACAGTAACACTACCTAGTTGTGGATCATTTTGACTTTATGCAATAGTTAATAATGGTGACAGCCAACCCACAAACAGTTTTACATCTCTCCCAATATTCCTTTTCTATTAATTGGATTCAGGATATCACGGAAAGTTGGCTGTGTGGTGGTCTTGAATGTAATAAAGTATCCCAATGTGCACCTCCGAAGAGAAGAAACAACATTTTGCTGAGCGTGATACTTTGTATTTGCTTTTAAATAACTGGATGGATATCTAATTTAAATTTGTAACTTTGACCTCATCTAAGTCTGCTGTGTTCAGTTCTCCATTTGCATCTCAAAGTGCCGTGTTGATGCCATATGTGGGAGCTGTTTGAGCAGCTCAATTAATTTTAGTGCAAATTAATGATTTTTAGATGGACATGGAGGCTAATTTGAGATACTTCATCCTCGGAAAGAAAATACCAGAAGGTTGTAAACACAAATATATCTGTTAAATTGAGATCTTTTAACAGATCGAAGAAGGAAAGACTTGCTTTTATGTTGCATTTTTCATGACCACTGTGTATATCAAAGCACTTTACAGCCAGGTGTTTGAAGTGTATTCACTGTAAGAATGCAGGATCTGGGGTTTGGATGTTTCACTGCCTGTAAATTAAACAAAGCAGTTATGTGTTTTTAGAGTATAGACTTGCATTTTTATTTACTCACTAAGCTTGGTAAACAGTGGAAAAGGAACCTCTTTTGTTTTTGTTTAAGAACAAGTGGACTGTTGTTCTGAATTAAGAGTGTAAATATAAATGCTATAAAAGGTGTTAAATCTGTATTCTGGTATAGAATTGTGTTTTCAACAATTTAAACAACGCTGTACCTCCTAAGCGTAAACCTTTCAGTTGCTCTAATTACTTGAGCAATAGCTTAAAAATTGTGAAAAGTGATTCATGTGCCTTCTAAGTTTTAAAAAGCCACTAACTGTATCACATAGCAAATCATTCAGATTGATCTTGTTAAGCAATGGCAGGATACTACTAGTCAAATAATGACCAACATGAAAAATGTGATGTTACCTTGCTTTATTGCCAAAATCTCCACAGTAATAAGATTGAGCATTTTACACAGTCTTGCCAAATGACTCTGTGTTGATTCAGCAAAAGGACTGCCTATAATTTTTACCCGTACTTACTTATTCTGATGTTTAGAAGTGTATATTTCTCGCATTTTCCCTCAAACACCATTTGAAAAATGTACTTACTGTCAGGAAGGAAACATGAGATTCAGTCAGGGTCACATTCTGATCAACCGCAGTGAGGAGGGTCTGAACACGATTTTTCAAGCTATAGATATCTGACCAGTGCTGAAGCATTCATCAAAGTTTTAATACAAAACAAAACTATGCTGACTTAAAGAATTAATAAGCAGCTAATTTTTTTTTCTGTTTTTCTTTTCCTGACTATTTTGTCTATTTTGAATATTTTTTGGTTCTAATTTTTTGTGAAGCTAGGGACAAACTTGAAATTTCTTGATGAGCGTCATTACCAGTAGTGTTATTAAATTTGGCCTGAATATCAGCTAAAAAGATAGGAAAGTCCCACAGAGTGCTAAACGAATGCTGAAGCCATCATCCGGTTTGTGCTGCAATTGGAGACTATTACATAACCTATTGTGTCCGGCAACCAAAAAAACACAATTAACTAGCTTCTTGTAGGACCTGTCAAAATATGGACTAAATGTTTTACATAAAGCACTGTTCTACATCCTCCGATCACTAATATTGTATATTGCTCTAATCCTTCATGGAACTGCACGTTTGATTCCCAAATTCAGGTTTCTGCTACTACCACATTACGGAAGTAACTCTTATTAAAGTAACATCTTGTGAGACTGTGACAAAGATAAGTGTTTCCTCCTCATCCTTTTCAACCTGTCTGCAGCCATTCACCACACTATCTTCTCTCACAGAGCTGTCTGTGCCCATACAGCAGCTTGGAGTACTTTCTTCCAGAGGGTGGTGAATCTGGGGAATTCTTTACTGTCAAAGCTGTTGTGGCGGTTCATTCGGGTGGCATAGTGGCTCAGTAGTTAGCACTGCTTCCTCAGTGCCCCGATACCCACATTCAGTTCCACCCTCGGGCAATCTTATGTGTGGAGTTTGCATATTCTCTCTGTGTCTGCATGGGTTTCCTCCGGGTACTCCGGTTTCGTCCCACAGTCCAAAGATGTGCAGGTTAGGTGGACTAACCATGGGAAATGGAAAGTTACAGGGATGGGGTAGGGGGTTGAGTCTGGGTTGAATGATCTTTGGAGGGTCAGTGTAAGCTCAATGGACTGAGTGGCCTGCATCCACAATGTAGGGATTCTATGATTCTCTGATTCTGTATTTAATGCTGAGATAAACAGATGTCAAATCATGAAGGGGATCAGGCTTATGGAGATAAAGTAAGAACGTGAAGTTGAGGATTATCCGATCAACCACGATCTTGTTGAATGACCGAGTGGACTTGATGAACTGAATGGCCTACTTCTGCTCCTGTATTTTTATAGGATAATGTATTGCACACGCCTGGATCCAATCCCATCTATCTAAGCGTAGCCAGAGAATTACCCACAATGACCGTCATCTTACACCTGTCCCTGTTCACCAAGGATCTAATCTGTGCCTCGTTTACTTCTCATCTGCATTCATTGACATCATTGAAACACACAGTACTTGTTTTCATATACAGGTAGTGCTGCTATAACACGTGAATTGGCTGTAATGGGATTGATGAATAGTGGACAATGTTTGGATAACACCAAACTTTCTGCTGTACAGATATAGTGATTTCCCTATAAAGTGATTTTCTATAGCGCAAGGTCACACAAAATTGGAACTATTGTGTTTTTAGGAGAGCTACCTGCTTATACTAATGATACCCACCTCTACCTCACCACCGATTTATCTCAACGCCTCCGCTATTGCTAAATCCTAATTATCAGACTGTACATGCAAGAACCAGTACTTGATAAGAAGAAACATCCTCCACTGAAGTAGTGAGGATAACTGAAGCCATTGTTTTTGGGTCCCACTCCAAAATCTGTTCCATACCTACTGACTACATTCTGTCCCTGGCATTCGTCTAGATTGTTCCTTCTGTTGAACCATTGGTGTCACGTTTGACCCCAAGTGGAACTTCCAACCTTGAATTTACATCATGAGTAAGACCACCTATTTCTACCTCCGTAACATTGCCTAGCTTAGCTCCATCTCTATTCATCTGTTTCTGAAATGCTCATTAATGCCTTGATTATCTCTATACTCAACTATTCCAGTACATTCCTTGCCCTTCTTAAACTTAAACCTAAATCAAAGATTTTCAGGATGGTGTGGTTTCCTTTCCTGCCACATGAAGTGTTGGTAACAAATGCATCACTAATGATGCTGGCTAGCCTACTGCCATTGACTGTAGATGGGACTCTGCTCCTCACTCTAGTCCCAGCTGCGCCACAAGCCAGATTTAGAAAATCATACTTCAGTCAGGTAGAGTCAACATGCTACTATGAAAGGCTAATTGTATTTGATGAATTTATTAGGCTTGTCTGAGGAAGTAACAGGCAATATGGATAAAGGGGAAGCTAAAGATGTGGTGTACTCTGATTTCCGAAAGAAATCAGTCATGTGCTACATCAAAGATTAGTACACAAAATAAGAGTTCATGTAGAAGGAAATGTATTGGCATCAAAAGAAGTTTGGATAGATAATGGGAAGCAGAAAGCTGGGATAAATGGATCACTTTCAGGTTGGTGGGATGTGCCCAATGGAATGCCACCGGGATCGTGGAGTTTCAAGTCATTACAAGCTATCCCAACTACTTAGATGAATGTATGGTCACAAAATTTATGAAAGATTCAAAGATAGGTAGGAAAATAGATTGTCATGATGATATAAGAGTGTACAGGGAATCATAGACAGATAAAGTGAGTTGGCAAAAACCTCGCAGATGGAGTATAATGTGGGAAAATGTGAACTTATCTACTTTGGCAAAAAGACTCAAAGCAAAACACTATTTAAATGGAGAGAAACTGCAGAACTCTGGTATGGAAGGAACTTAGTGTCCTGGTACATGAATAACAAAAAGCTGTTCAGCAGATACAGCAAGTGATTAGGAAGGCAAACAAAATGCTGGCGTTGATAATGAGAGAAATGGAATATAGAGCTGTACAAGGCCTTAGTGAGATCACACCAGGAATACTGAGTGCAATTTTGATCTTGCTGTTTAAGAAAGGATTAAAATTGCATTAGAAGCAGTTCAATAGCTCATTCCTGGGATGAAGGGGTTATCTTGTGAGAAACAATTGAACAGGTGGCGGACACAGTAAACTGAATGGCCTCCTCATGCACCGTAATCATTTTGCTGTTGTGCCTACACCAATCAGAGCTCAGAAGAAGAATGGTGATCTTAATATATTATATTTGAGCCTAATAGGGCTTGACAGGGTGATGTTGACAGAATGTTTCTCCGTATAGGAGCAGAACTATATTGGAATTATTGGAACTAGGTGACACAGTTTACAACTAAGGGCTATCGCATTAAAGGTGATCATTAAGAATATTTTTTGTCTCTTGGATAGCCATAAGTCTATGAACTTTGCTTCAAAGAGCAAGGGAGGATGTGTCATTGTATATGTCCAAATCTGAGTTAGATTCTTGATTGACAAGGAAATTCAGTGTTATGAGGGTAGACAGGAAACTAAAGCTGAAGCCACATTCAGAACAGTTGAAAAAGCATGCACAGAAAAGAGTAGGCCACATGTACAAATGTGTAGAATATCTGCAAGTAGAATTATTGTAGAAATGAAGCAGAAGTTACTTTTGGGATTGGTGTGATGAATGATGATGATAGACATGAGAAGATTACTCTGCTTTCTGTAGATCTAAACAAAATGGGAATTTGAAGGAGGGGATGGGGTTAGTCTTCTAGCAGAAATAATCAATGTTTTCTGGAACTTGTCTTCTATTGAAATATCAAGAGATTTTTCGTGAAATTGGCTGCAGGCTTTCTGTTTTCTTGTGTTTTTCATTTGCTTTCCCAGAGTTGTTGTTATGAGCTACTTAGTTTGTAAAGTGATCAACTCTACATTGGGGAGATGAAGCACAGACTGGATAACCACTTTGCAGAACACCTACGGTCTGTCTGCAAAAATGATCCTGAGCTTCTGGTTGCCTGCCATTTTAACGTACCATCCTGTTCACTGGCGAACATCTCTGTCTCAGGCTTGCTGCAGTGTTCCTGTAAAGCACAAGGCGAGCTGGAAAAATAACAATTCATTTCCCACTTGGGAACCCTGCAACCCTCTGGATTCAACATTAAGTTCAATAATTTTAGGGCCTGAGCACCTCCTTCCATGTCCTTACCCCAACCCCCATGCAGCAAGCCTTGTCGTCATATGGGCTGCCATCACAAACTACCCATTGAAAGCCACTAATGATCTCCATTAGCATCTATCCATTTCCCAAACTGATTTTTACCCACTCCTTTGTCTGCCCAACTGTGTTTTCTCTCTTTGGGCTTCATCTCCATCTATTGTTTACTTCTTCCCCATCGCCCCCACCCCTTCTCCAACCTTTTCCTAGCTATAGTCAGTTCTGAAGAAGAATCTGAAGAAAAATTAAAGCAATGCAGTGTAACTGGCAGAGTCAAACGTTGAATGCTGATCTTACAAATCTAAACTGGTCTTTGCAATAATGAATGAAACCCAGATGTGAAAAACACTAATCGTCTTATCAATACCACAGGTTTCTAATACATGTTTACATTCTTTGTTCCACAGTTGCAAACTCCAGTTTCATATTTTGATCTATTCTTCTATGATCTCTGTGGTTAGAGAGAATAACGCTGTGTGATTCGGATTATAGTAAGAACAATTCAACCAGAGTAGGTTGTTACCTTTCCCTGGAGGAGATGTCAAGTGTCGTGGATAGTAATGTGATACTAGCATAATATAGGGAGAGTTAGTCTTGGTCAGTACGTTGGAACATTATTTGGAAGGTACTCTAAATGCTGAATTTTACCAGCAATCAGCTATGTGCCAGTTTTGGCAAGTTTCACAGAAGGATTCTCTCCCTGAGACCAAGTTTCACACTATTCTCTGCAACTTGCCTCATTAGCTCTGTATCACACCTCTATGGCGCACCACTTAACAGCAGTGCGTGCCACAACCATGCACCGGGTCAAGCACTACTGGCCAGGAGTCGCCCTTTGCAGGAAAAGAACCAAACCAAATGCGAGAAGGAGCTCTCCAAGTGAGTGGATAATGTGATGGTGAAACATCAATTGGATGCCCTTGCGCGTTGTTTTTTGGCAGCTAGCCCAGAATGGATTTGTGCATATGTTGATCAGATTATTCATTAATGTGGCAGCCTTCCCTCTCATGATACAATGGTTGCCAGCTCTGTGTTAAACATTATTTGCTGTGACTCAGGAGCCCCACTCTGGCACAACCATCACTACTGCATTTGCTGCAGAGGAAGACAGGAGGCTCATGGGGTGCATAATTCATTGGCCTTTGTTTTGTTTGGGCCCTCTTTTCCATCTTCTCAGGCAGTTGAGTTTCTGTACATCTGTTCCAATACCCTTCCAAACAGTCAACCTCCAGAGGTCATGACTGTCAGTGACTGTCTCCCAGTTGTCAGTGTTAGTGATATTTCTCACTGACAAATATCCTTACACCGGAGGTATGGGCACCTGTGCGGTTGTGACCCACTGGCTGTGCCAAAGACCTTCGGTTGCGCATCCGTCGTCCAAGTGATGAAGATGGCTGATCGGCTACTGACGTTATTTAGCTTGGCATTAAATATACGCTGATGAAGTTAACACTGATAGAACCTGGAATCTTAATCGCTCTTGCTGAAATAACACTCAGATCGCAAAAACTGCAGCCGTTCTGTCCAAGCTGAGTGACCGTGTAGAATAATGGCAAATGGCAAGTTTACCGTGTCCTCAGTGCACTCCTCTGCAGGAGGGAGAGTTGGAATACTTTTACTCAGCGGGAGAGAAGTTTAAACAAGTTCCACCACGACTGTTTCAGAAGTATCTGTCAGTAGGACAAGATCATGATCTCCGCACCACTCAAGTTAAATAATAAAGGAATGGAATAAAAATAACAAAGACAAATAATGGAACACGTGAGGCATGAAAAATCACTGAAGATTGAATATCTAGGAAAATACAGGAGGAAAAACAGTGAAATCAAAATGAACAAATGTCAATAGAAAAAGAGAGAATTAATGAAATTAACTCCTATTCCAAAGAGAAGCACAGCCTTGAATGCTCAAGTCACTTCATTAAATTAAGTGGCTCATGGCCCAAAACTAGACCTGTAGTGTTGATTACATGCATTTTAAGAATTAGAGTTAAGACAGGGGAGGGGAAAAATGAAGATTTGGCTAAAACAAAATTAACTCCTATTGCTTAGCTACTTAAAACCCACTTTAATGAACATTTTGAATTGTGATAGGTTTGTTGTCAAAGCCCCTGTTCCCAATTAATGCTGCATTTCTACCTAAACTTTGTCAGAGATTCAACTTCAACTAGCTTGTAATTTTGAGGTTTTGTGTAGCACGTAGAACGTCTGCTAACTGCTCGACAAGAATTCTTGCATTACACCTTCCTGTAGCTGGTTAGAGGTTGTAAGCGTTTGATCTTTGGAAGATTTCCACCTAAAAGTGAAAAGCTTAACAATGACAAATGAGAAGATTTGTCCCTTTTTTTGTTTTAGCCAAATCTTCATTTTTCCCCTCCCCTTTCTTAACTCTAATTCTTTAAATGCATGTAATCAACACTACAGGTCTAGTTTTGGGCCATGAGCCATTTAATTTAATGAAGAGTGACTTGAGCATTCAAGGCTGTGCTTCTGACTTCATGAGATTGGCTCTTTTTGCAAAGACATACGGTGTTAGACATATGGATTGCTATCAATAAATCAGTGTAAAAGAACAGAAGCTTTGTTCAGAAATCTGATATCTGGGAGTCTAAATAAGATAGTGGTTCTGTTTTGGATCGTACCCCGATGGATTATGCGTTTTCTTTCAAGATAACAAATATCGTACCCTTGGTTTCAGCATAGCTTTGTTTAATTTTTATTTAATGGCATCATGAATTTAACAGTGCTTGATTCAGAATTTGAAAGTTGTCTGGTTTTAATGTTATTGCCATTGTTCACTGAATCGTGTTGTGGAAGAGCTCTAATTGTATTCCTTTAATGACAGTGCATTGAAATTTAGCACAATAAATTTGGAAGATTTTTATGCAATTATTTCAAATTTGTTAAAGTCGATGCTGCAGCAAGAAAAAAAAGGAGCTGTCTTGTTTTTACAATGTGTGATAACCACACAAGGGAGTTTGGAATGGAGATGCTTTGCAACATCCTGAAGACCGAGCACCTTTCTGCATGTGTCATGCTTCAACTTTGTTGCAAAATATTTCAGAAGACAGTGGCCTCAATATTACTCATCACTTTCACCCTAGAATTTCCCTTTCTCACCTAATCTCTCTCTTCCTCTCTCCGCTCTCTCGCTCTCTCTCTCTCTCTCCCTCTCGCTCTCTCTCTCCCCCTCTCGCGCTCTCTCTCTCCCTTTCCCTCTCTCCCTCTCCCTCTCTCACACACACACACGCACACACCGGGCAGTAGAGATGGAGGTTGAAATCTTGAAAAACTGCATATGCTCTCATTGCTTTTCTTACAGCAGCACATGTCCTGTCTTTGGCAAGACATCGATATCCCTAGGACTTGCCAGGTTTCTCCATGCCACTATCCACTCTCGTTTCCTCACTGCCTTTCAATAAATAGCAGAGCCAATGAGTCACCAATCATGAGGTTTTTTTTCTTTAATCCATTACTTTTATAGACTGAGCTAGCAGACCGCACTCTTATCTTTCATCCCTTCAGCTCTGTTTAAGAGTCACTTGTAAATACAGTGAGACCTTGCAGAATAAAACAAAACAAATCAAGTACATTAATCTTTTGGTCATGTTTATTGCTTCATCCTTTTCAATGCTTTTTTAGTTCAAGTCCAAACCTAAAGAATGGCAAAGAAATTTGAAAATTTGTTTTACTCTGTTTGGACACTAATTGTATTTTGCCTATTAACGATGTTGCAGGATCATTTAGGATACATGGAGGGAGGGTATTTGGCCCATTGTGACTATACTACTTCTCTGGAAGAGCTGCAAATAAGTCCCATTGTTCCTGTCCACAACCCTTTAAACTTTTCCTTTTAAGTATGCATCCAATTTCCTTTCTCGGCTGACTTCAGAATTTGTTTTCACAGTCATTTTGTGCATGTTATCATAGCGCACTGAGTAAAAATATTTTTGTTCATTCTCATTCCTGTGCCCCTCCACACTCCAGCTTTTTTCTCCACTGGCTATCAAACTCCTGTCAGTGGAAAGCGATTCTCCCTATCTATGGTACATCATTTTGAGCACCATTATTAAATCTTTTTAACTTTGTTGCTCAAAGGAAAACAATCCCAGCTTCTCTTTCCAAAGTCTTAACACTATCTCTGAAGTGTATCACCTAGATATAGTCACAGTACTTTAGCTGGGTTCTACCCACTGCTTTATAAAGGTTTACCATAATCGCTTTGGTTTTGTATTCCCCGGCTTCTATAAAGTCAAGATTCATGATGCTCTTTGTAATAGCCTTCTCAACTTAGGCTGCCACTTCCATTGCTTTGTATAAAGTCCAAGATCTGATTCTGCACCCTCATTCACATTACACGAACTGCCTTTCCTTGATATCCTTTCAAACCAAAACACTTTACACTTCTGTGTGTTTAATGTTCTGCCATGTGTCTGGCCTTTTCACTAGTCTGTTTATGTTCACCTGAAGTTTGCTACATTTCTAAACTTGGAGTCATCTGCAGACTGTAAAATTATGTTCTCTATAACGGGGGCTGAGGTCATTAACAAATATCAAAAAGATTAACAGTCCTAGTATGGACCCCGAGGACGCCACTACATATTTCATGCTAATCTAAAAAACAGACTTTCACCAGTACACTGCATTGTCCATTTTGTTCAACATTGCCGCTGCTCCTATAATTGCGTGGTCTTTAATTATGCTATTATGTGGTACTTTATCAAATGTCTTTTGAAAGTCCCATAATACATCAACTGCATTGCCCTCATCAGCCTTCTCCGTGACTTTATTTGTTTTTAAGCAATCTGTTATCTTTAGGCTGTTGTTCAATGGCCCATATTTTTCAAAGTAACTGTTCATTTTCTTACAGGTTAATTGTTTGCAAGGAGTTTTCCCCGCTACCAGCGTTAGGCTGGCTGGTCATTATCTCCACTTTTATTTCACCTTCCCACCCTCCTTGAACAAAAGAATCTAAATTAATTCATCAAAATTGCATTTTCATTCTGTGACTAAAGTTCCAAAAATTTTAAAGGTTTAAAAAAAATGTAAAAACCTAACTATTTAGCAAGGAATAAGGAAACATTGGAGTTCAGGTTATCCTTTACTCACCTCATGGACAGTGCGCAGAGGCCTGAAAACAAATCAATTGTTCACAGGAATCTGAACTTTTCTTTAAAATGAAATGGGTTGGTGGGGAATGAGATTCCTCAGTTCCTCAAAAATACCCATTACTTTTAGGCTGCCAGAAAAAAAATCCTTGAATGATGCAGGAAATATATACAATTCAGCAGCGATCAGGAGAAAAATCAATCCACAGTTGAAGTAACTGTCTGAAACATGACTTAAACCTTAGAATTACTTTTCCCTTTAGACCAGTAGTTTTCAATTTGCTATCGTCCGCATCTGAACAATTTAACACATCTGAATCATTGGGTTCTCTTATTAAATGCTATCAGGCATTATTAGAATGTTAACAGAATAAGAATAGTATTCTTATTGGGCTCCGTGTGTTAATAAAATGGCTGTGATGTGAAGGTACCAGTGTTGGACTGAGGTGGACAAAGTCAGAAGTCACACAGCACCAAGTTATAGTCCAACAGGTTAATTTGAAATCACAAGCTTTCGGAATGCTGCTACTTTGTCAGGTGAAGTCACTTGACAAAAGGGCTATGCTCCGAAAACTTGTGATTTCAGACAAACCTGTTGGACTATAACCCGGTCTCTTGTGACTTCTAAAATGGCTATGATTGACCAAGCAATAACTAAGTTATCATCTTGATCCCTATCCCGGAACTCTATACAATCGATGTCAAGCTGCAGTCAGGACGTGCAGTTAGACCATACAATAGCCACCCTGTCCCAGCACTTTGAGGGTGTTGTTGCATGACAGATAAATGGCTTTGCTGCTGTTGATGACATTTGCCAATATAAAGAATTTTACTTCTGCAGCTCTGATAACACTGAAACTGTGAATTTTTGCGCAGGGGCTAGCAACCTTCAAACAACAAACACAGCCTGTATTTTGTTACCAAATTTAAAGAAGGGCATGATCTTAAAATCCACATTAGTTCTCAAATGTCAACAATAGTGTCAACAATAGGGCACATTTCAAAAGCAGTTTATAGCTTCTACAAAAGGGTTGTTTTCCACGTAATATTTTGTTCAAAAGTACAATGTGAATGAGGGAGCGTCTGCTTGGGTAGATAATTCAGACCTGCTGCAATGATTGTCCTGCTAATGAAAACTTATAAATGGAAGTAATCTTTGAAGATTTGAAGTGATGGGGCTGTGATGATTTCCTTTGGCAGCTTGTTGCACTGTGGGATTGCCCTTGAGAAGAAAGATTGCTGATACATTGTTTTAGAAAGCACGGTATGTGTAGTTTGTGTGGATGACTACTTTGTGTTTTGTCATTTGCTAAGGGAAATTTCCACTAATCCATTTTATATTTTATAAAACATAGTCTGTTTCTGTCCCTTCTATGCTGTTGTAATGCCTATTCTAAATCTTTCATCAAAGATGTGACACTGATGTATTTCCCAGATAGATTCATGCAGAATTGAGCAGCATGTCTTTGGGTCATTCCAATCTTATTTATATTTCTTGCCATATAAGGATCCCACACTCAACATGCATACTCCAAAATAGGGCAAACAGACATTTGGTAAGCTACATCACTGATATTTTTGTTGCAATACCAAAGATTCTTCCTCAGAAATCCAAGAACCCTGTTTACGTTGGATATTAGCTGGAATTCCCAATGAAGATTGTTCTTAAGATGAACCCCAAGTATGGTGGTATATCTTTCTACTAGCTAAAGAATTTGATTATAGAAATAAAGCAATCTGTTTGTGGATCCTTTTTGTCCATGATGCACACGGCATAGCAACTTTTTTGGCGTTGAATTCCATCTCTCATTAGTGATGCCACATTTGCAATTTCGAAAGATCATCTTGCAGGGAGTTGATATGATCTCGAGTTTTCCCTGATGTGTAAACTACACAGTCATCTACAAATAGTCACAACCTGCTTTTAACCTTATTAGGAAAGTTGTTTATGGTTGTCAAGGAGACTTAAAAGGTCTCTGGGTCATAGCTGGGCATTCACCCATCTGGTGAAGTTTCATCCGCTTAGCTGTTTTAAAAAAGAATTTTGGCCCAGAAACACTGAAGGACTAGTGATATCGTTCCAGGTCAGGATGGCTTAGAGTGGCAATTGCAGGTTGTAGCACTTCAGTGCTTCTGCTGCCCTTGTTCTCCTACGTTATAGAGGTGATAAATTTAGAAGATGCTGTCAAAGAAGCTTTGCTGAATTTCTGCTGTGCATCTTGCAGATGATACGCACTGCTACTACTGTGCATCAATAGTAAAGGGAGTGAATGTTTCATTAGTGGATCGGTTGCCAGTCAAGCTGGCTGCTGTATCCTGGATGGTGTTAAGTTTATTGAGTTTGTGGGAACTGCCCTTATCCCATCTTCTGCCACCTCCCTTCTTAAACAGGGGTTTTACATTAAGCATTTATTAGTCCTCTCGGACCCAAATGTGATCTGACCAGAGGCTTATACAGTTTCAGCAGTACATCTCTGCTCTTCCACTGTAGCCCTCATGAAATAAATGCTAACATTGTGTTTGTCTTCCTAACTGCCAACTGATCCTGCCTCCAGTGACCAACTTGGATTTCCAGAAGGCCTTTGACAAGGTGTCACACAAGAGGCTGCTGTGCAAGGCAAGAGCCTATGGAGTTAGGAGCAAGGTATTCCCATAGATAGAGGATTGGCTGACTGACTCTCCTCAACTCTAGTGATTACATAAGGAATCTACGGAGCAATATGGACAAGTTATGAGTGGGCAAAAACCTGGCAAATGGAATACAATGTGGAAAAATGTGAGGTTATGCATTTTTGGGAAGAAAACAGAAGCTGAATACTATTTAAAAGGAGAGAGAAAAACTGCCGAAAGCTGCGAGACAGAGGATGTGGAGGTCCTTATGCATAAAACACAAAAAGCTAGCATACAAGTTCAGGTAACAGGGAAGGCATATGGAATGTTGGCCTTTGTTTCAAAAGGCATGGAGAAGAAAATTAGGGACGTTTTGCTAAAACAATTCAAGACAATTGTCAGACTGTAACTGGAATACTGTGACCATTTTTGGTGGTTGTCACTGTTGGGTCCATGATCTGAGAAAAGATATGCTTGCAGTTCAAGGAAGTTTCTCTAGGTTGATTCTCGGTAAGAACTGACTTTCTTATGAGGAGGGGTTGAGAAGGTTGGGCCTGTACTCATTGGAGTTTAGAAGAATGGAGTTTATTGAAACATGTAAGAGTCTTGGAGGCTTGACAAGGTAAATGTTGAGAGGTTGTTTTCTCCTGTGAAGAGTCCAGGACCAGAGGGCACAATCCCTAAATAAAGGGTTACCCAGTCAGGACAGAACCAGGGATGAATTTCTTAATTCAGAGGATAGTGATTCAATGGAATTCTTTACTGCAAGGGGCTGTAGTGGCTCTGCCATTAGGTGTATTTAGTCAGATTATCAATTCATAAGAGAATCAAAGGTTTTGGGTGAAAAGGAGGAAAGTGAATTGGAGAATTTTCAGAAAGTCCATGATTGAATGGCAGACCAGAATTGATGGACCGATTGGCCTATTTCTGGACCGACATCTAATGGTTCTGTGATGTAACGGGCTGAATGACCTACTGCTGCCCTTTGTTCTTATGTTGTATTGATCTAATTATTCTGGTAAAGATGTCCTGTCTCCTGTCAAGTCGCCATTTTTTTCCAACATAAAATCAACTACTAAACTGTATCCATTCTATACTCCGTCTTCAGACTCAGCTTTGGGTTAAACCCTCTTCTGCCTCCCTGACCCCATCAAATAACATCACACTCGAAAGCATCTCTAGTTCAGCTGAAGTCAAACTGGATACGATCTATAAATTGTTCACGTTCAAAACAGGTTGCCATTTGTTAATGCCCACTGTCCTCACGCCCCGTTTTTAATTATCTGTGTGAGGGTGGTTCTTTCGCTAATCTACTTACAATATTAGCACTCAATATTACTTTCACAATAACTTTGTGTAGTAAATCCTCTTCATTTATTCCAAAGTTTTCATGACAACTGCAAACATATTGGCACAAATGGACAAAGATCATCGTATGCCACTCTATTGTGGCATTTGTTGTTTGGAAATTAAATAGGTTATTGACTCAAAGAAGTTCAGCAAAAACAGATAAAGCTTTTTAACGCACCTTAATTGCAAATTTGAGCTGTTTGTATTTGTAAAAGGCTGCATTACAGATTAAAATTACACTGAAGGAGTAAAGAATCCACTGTTACGTAAATGAATCCGCTCAGTAATATAAAGGAATCTCATTGTAAAGGTGTACGAGCACATTACTGCAGATACTAGAATCTGTACTGAAGACAACAAACGCTGGTGATCACAGCAGGTCAGACAGCATCCAAGGAGCGACTAAAAACTGGAAGAACTGTGGATGCTGTAAATCGGGAACAAAAACAGAAGTTGCTGGAAGCTCAGCAAGTCTGGCAGCACCTGTGAAGAAAAAATCAGAGTTAACGCTTCAGGTCCCGGGGAGAAAGCAGGACAATGGGATTGAGGAACTTATCAGCCATGATTGAATGGCGGAGCAGACTTGATGGTCTGAATGGCCTAATTTCTACTCCTGTGTCTTATGGTCTTATGGGTCCATTCTGTTCTGAGGAAGGGTCACCGGACCCGAAACATTAACTCTGATTTTTTTCTTCACAGATGCAGCCAGACCTGATGATGAGCTTCCAGCAACTTCTGTTTTTGACCCATGCAGAGAGAGCAAGTTAACGTTTCAAGTCTAGATGACTCTTCAGTCATTGTAAAGATGATTTTGTTTTAGATTTGAGTTCTTTTTTTTAAAAAAAAGTGTTAATAAGTAGCATCTTCTAAGGAATTCAATCGGTTAATAAGCATCTGCACTGTTTAAAAAAATACAGTAGTAAAAAGGATGGTCCTGGAAAAACAGGCCTTATAGTATTTTTAACATGTTCCTGATAGAACTCTACTTTGTTTACTTCAGCACAACTTGCCCATCCCAAACTAATCCCTGGTAAGATCATTCAACTTCCCCAAAATAGTGTCATCAATCTTCATTTTTTTTTTTTTTGTTGGGAGTTACTGTAAAAACAAACCTTTCACCTTCTTCAGAAGAGCTGGCCTGGTAGACTGTTTCAACTACTGTGCTACACAGCCTGTACCAAATCTTTGCAGTTCCTTTTTGTTGAAAGAAACTTTAATCCATTTGGTTGTGAAGCTTTAGTGTGTTAAGCCTATTCTGCAGCTATAGAGAAAAGTTATGGAAATACATTTTGATGGCTTCAGGGGACATTTCTGTTCCTTGCCTAGACCTCCTAAGATCATTCCTCAATATAATGTATGATTTATAATTTCCTCTCTTTCCCTCCCACCTCCCAAAAAATACCACACACTCATAAGAGGGTCTAGTGACCTTGCGGGCTAATCAAGTTGGGCTGCAATTTGAACTGTCATTTTAAATTTGAGATAACATATCCTTGCTTACAAAATTCAATACTTTGAACATTTTCAAGCTATCGCAGTTTGAGATCAAAATTAGTCATTAGGCTAAAGTTAAAAATGAAATGCAGTGTTTGGACTGAGCATGTTAAAACTGACAAACCAGATTAAGGGGGTAACAGTTGTGTTCAGCACAGATGTCATCTGTTGGTTGGGTGTGTTAACACCATGAATTTACAGCATCATTACTTCATGTCTGTGAGCTAACATAGTGCTGATTTTAAGTTCTAACATGCTGAGACTCGCAAATTTGTTCTTCTTTTAACTCCCTACAACTGGCTGATTAAAATATCCCCTTTCGTTAAAAAAAAAATGCTTTTCACCTGTAATATCCTTTCATTTCCTCTGATTCCAGTTGAACTGTGAGCTAGTGTAGATTTTGGTTGTCTGTACAACTGGAGTGTTGACATTTTTACGAATAATCATTTTAGAGGGTTGATAAACACCGAGAATGCTGGAGAAACTCGTCAGATCTGGCAGCATCTGTGGAGAGAGAGACAAAGTTAACACTTTGAATCCCATATGATTATATGTTTATATTTATATATTTAAGTAAGGCATTTGATAAGGTTCCCCATGGTAGGCTCATGCAGAAGGTAGGGAAGCATGGGATAGAGGGAAATGTGGCAGATTGGATTCAGAATTGGCTGACCCTTAGAAGTCAAAGGGTGGTAGTGGACGGAAAATATTCAACATGGTGCTCAGTTAAGAGTGGTGTACCACAAGGATCTGTTCTGGGTCCTCTTCTATTTGTGATTTTTGTAAAGGATTTGGATGAAGGAGTGGAAGGGTGGATTAGCAAGTTCGCGGACGATGCGAAGGTGGGTCGCATTGTGGACAGTGCGGAGGGCTGTTCTAGGTTACAAAGGGACATTGATAGAATGCAGAGCTGGGCTGAGAAGTGGCAGATCGAGTTTAACCCTGAAAAGTGTGAGGTGATTCATTTTGGAAGGACGAACTTGAAAGCAGAATACAGGGTTAACGGAAAGATTCTTGGCAGTGTGGAGGAGCAAAGGGATCGTGTGGTTCATGTTGACAGTTCCCTGAGAGCTGCCACTCAGGTAGATAGAGTTGTTAAGAAGGCGTATGGTGTGTTAGCTTTCATTAATGGAGGGATGGAGTTCAAGAGCCGTGAAGTTATGCTCCAGCTATACAAAAGCCCGGTTTAGCCACATCTGGAGTATTGTGTCCAGTTCTGGTCACTTCATTACAGGAAAGATATGGAAGCGTTAGAAAAGGTGCAAAGGAGATTTACCAGGATGTTGCCTGGAATGGAGGGAAGGTCTTATGAGGAAAGGTTGAGAGAGCTAGGGCTTTTCTCTTTAGAATGACGAAGGATGAGAGATGACTTGATAGAGGTGTACAAAATGATTAGAGGTATAGATAGAGTAGACAGCCAGAGACTTGCTCCTAGGGTGGAGGTAGCTTTTACAAGGGGGCATAGTTTTAAAATGAAAGGAGGTAGATATCGGGGAGACTTCACAGGTAGGTTCTTTACTCAGAGAGTGGTCAGGGCGTGGAATGCATTGCCGGAGACGGTAGTGGAGTTGGCCTCATTAGGGGCATTTAAGTGGCTATTAGATAGGCATGTGGATGATAGTATAAGGTAGCAGTGGAGGTTAGATAGACCTTAGGTTTAGGGTAAAAGTTTGGCACAACATCGTGGGCCGAAGGGCCTGTACTGTGCTGTGCTGTACTGTTCTATGTTCTACGTTCTGTGACTTTGACGTATCTGCAATATTTTGCCTTTAATGAGTTAACAAATGGTAACCATTTTATTTTACCGCAGTTTATAGGTATTTTGTACACTCTTGTTTTATCCTTTCCATTCTGAATAGTTTTGTCGTCAGGACTTCAAATTGCGCTCTTGGATGAATTCTGTTCATCTCATCATACAGAACTTTCACCTTGGAGTAAAGACCAGAGCACATTTGGAAAATAAACCTGTTTTCACATTATCCTCGGCTCTGGTTTGGTCCAGTGCATCCACAGGTGTCCTCTTTATTTTTAAAAGCCATTCAATTAAATTAGCCCAAATATAAGCTCTAACTGCCAATGTATTGATTAAATGGTGACAGAGTAATTAAATAATACCAGAAATTTCACATTTCCGCAGTAATTAGTGAGTTTAACTGATTCTTCCTCTGATAGAAAATTATTTTTAAATTTTTTTTAATATTTTCAGTCTAAGATTTACTGGCTTTGCTCTTATTAACAAACTTAATACAACAGTGGACAAGTTGAAGAAAGGCTCCAGATGGACTGACTAATTTGTCATCCCTCCAAACGTGCGTATTACTTGGACTTCATGAATTTCAATGATAAATTAAGCGATAAATTTTGCTCATGTACTTGGAGAGATCACACAGGATAATATATGTATTTGTATTTAAATAGCTTGGTTCTTTCCATAAACTCCTTTCATCCTCCTAAAGTGACAATTATTGTAACACAGTGATCTGACGTATTCATCCATGAGCAAAGTTGACTTTTAATCTCTTGAGAGCCATGACAGAATTGATCAAGCTAAACTTTGCCTCCCAAGTAAGTTGCCAAAATGCATCGTTTCTTTTGCTGCACGCACTTTGCTGAAAAAAGGGCAAAAAAAATCTACAATTAAAGTGCGAGAGACCCAAAGAAGTTACATCAGCATCTGAAAGGAAGATAATGGTTGGTATTTCATACGTGATGCCACACCTGATAAACCATCAGAACCAAAGCCCCTGTACAGGACCAGCTGCAGCTGTTTTCCATTGCAATCTCATGCCTCGCCATTGTTATTCTCGCCAATGCCTTCGCTTTGTAATTGCTCATCCCTAAGCTGTCTCCTGCTATTCTAATAAAACTGACTCCTGCTCTATCCATAACATAAATCTGTTTTCTAGTCTACTGACCCAGTAAATACTGCTGGGAGTAAAGTATCTGGTGCCAAATAATAGCTATGCTGTGCATAATAGTTAGTATTACTAGAGTTTTATTAATTACCATGGAATTTTATTGTTACCATGGAATTGGAGGCAGTTGTAGAAGTGCTTGTTGGGAGAGCAAAGAGTCACATAGTGTGATCAGAATGCAAGCAAAACTGGCATTAAATCCATAGCAATTATCCTTATTTATGTAGCACCTTTGCAGAATACATCCCAAGCTACATCACAGAAGTATGATCAGACAATCAAAAATTGATACTGAATCAAAGAAAAATATGTAAAAGAGGCTGAACAAGCATGCAAAAGATATGATTTGTGCTAATGCCCAGTACATCTTCCTTGTGTATAGCTGTACTGGGCATTAGGAACATGAGTTCATGCTTATTGTTCAGAGTTGCTATGACATGCAGGGCTATCAACTCCACTGCTTAATCCCAGGAACATTTCTTCTGCAGCTGTCTACAGCTGCTGTTTTTTTTTTTAAGAGCAAGAATCCAACACTTCTGTACATGATTTAATGATGGTTTCAAGCCAACTGCAGCAGAAGCTTAAGGATCCCTTTGTGATTCCAAGCATGATCTGACAATTGCTACTTCTCCAAAGAAGAAATTGTCTATCTTTTTGGTAGAAAGATTAATTGACGAGTCAGCTAAGAACTACAATTGCTGATTTAAACCCCAACAAGCCTACAGTATCTGACAATGGAAAAAAGAGAAAGTTGGCATAGAATGGTTTCAATAGAACTCTCAAACATGATTTATAGTCAAAATTCCACATCTTACATTTGATAACTTTTTTTCCAGAAGCCCCATTATTGATATGTTGTGCATTCATACTTTGTAAGTTCTACTGCTGGATTGAGGCCTGCTTTCTGATGATCAAATTCCAGCTGGATGACTATGGGACAGTGCTATATAGAATGGCTATAAACTCTGCCACCTTGCATACGTTTTGAGCTTTTCAAGTTCTGTCACTTTTGCCCATCACTCCTGTCCCTCTGTTGAACATCAGGGCTTTCAGTTCTCTAGACCATCGAATTTAATTTTTTTTCTCCTGGTGCTTAAACCGTTGTTGTTTTGCCTATTCCTCCATGTCTCAAACGTTCACCAGCCCAAACAACCAACTTTCAAAAAGTGTTTTGCAGTCTTGAATTCAGACAGTTGAAGGAGAAGGAGAAGAAATAAATGGGAAACCTGTATCACAATAATGCTCCTAGCACATCAATATTCACCAAACAAACAATGCTACCAGTAGAAGATAGTTTGCTGCCTCTTGATTTTTGTTTTGATCAATGGATGACATTAATAGATATTTGGATTGAATTCTCACCGTTCTTATCTTTCAACTGCTAAAGATATTTGTATCATCGATAGTCACAGGTGAGGTGCCAGAATACTGGAGGTTGGCTAATGTGATGCCACAGTTTAAGAAAGGTGGTAAAGAAAAACCAGGCAACTATAGACCGGCGAGCCTGACATTGGTGGTGGGCAAATTGTTGGAGGGAATTCTGAGGGACAGGATTTGCATGAATTTTGAAAGGCAAGGACTAGGGATAACCAGCATGGCTCTGTGCATGGGAAATCATGTCTCATGAACTTGATTGAATTTTTTTGAAGAAATAATAATGAGGATTGATGAGGACAGAGCAGTGGACATGATCTATATGGACTTCAGTAAAGCGTTCGACAGGGTTCCTCATGGTAGACTGGTTAGCAAGGTTAGATCACATGGAACACGGAGAACTAGTCTTTAGTATACAGAACTTGCTAGAAAGTAGAAGACAGAGGGTGGTGGTGGAGGGTTGCTTTTCAGACTGGAGGCCTATGACCAACCGTGTGCACAAAGATCGGTGCTTAGTCCACTGCTTTTAATCTCTTATAAATGATTTGGATGTGAACGAAAAAGGTGTGGTTAGTAAGTTTGCAGATGACACCAAAATTGGAGGTGTAGCAGACAGCAAAGAGGGTTACCTCAGTGTACAATAGGATCTTGATCAAATGGGCCAATGAGTGGCAGATGGTTTTTAATTTAGGTAAATGTGAGGTGCTGCATTTTGGAAAGGTAAATCAGGACAGTACTTGTACACTTAATGGTAAGATCCTGGGGAGTGTTGCTGCATAAAGAGACCTTGGGATGCAGATTCATAGTTCCTTGAAAGTGGAGTTTCGGATAGACAGGATAGTGGAGAGGCGTTTGGGTGCTTGCCTTTATTGGTCAGTGCATTGAGTGTAGGAGTTGGGAGGACATGTTGCGGCTGTACAAAACATTGGTTACAGGACTTTTGGAATACTGTGTGCAATTCTGGTCTTCCTGCTATAGGAAGGATGTTGTGAAACTTGAAAGGGTTCAGAAAAGATTCACAAGGATGTTGCCAGGGTTAGAGAGTTTGAGCTATAAGGAGATGCTGAATAGACTGGGGCTATTTTCCCTGGAGCATCAGAGGCTGAGATGACCTTGTAGAGGTTTATAAAATCATGAGGGGCATGGATTGGGTAAATAGGCAAGGTCTTTGCCCCAGGATGAGAGAGTCCAAAACTAGAGGGCACAGGTTTAAGGAAAGAGGGTAAAGATTTAAATGAACCTGAAAGGCAACATTTTCACGCAGAGGGTGGTGCGTATATGGAATGAGCTACCAGAGGAGGCTAGCACGTCTACAACATTTAAAAGGCATCTGGATAGGTATTAGAATAGAATCCCTACAGTGTGGAAACAGGCCCTTCGGCCCAACAAGTCCACACCGACCCTTGGACCATCCCACCCAGACCCATCCGACTATAACCCAGACACCCCTGAACACTATGGGCAATTTAGCATGGCCAATCCACCTAGCCTGCACATCTTTGGACTGTGGGAGGAAACCGGAGCACCCGGAGGACACCCACGCAGACACGGGGAGATTGTGTAAACTCCACACAGACAGTCACCTTAGGCTGGAATCGTACCCAGGTCCCTGGCGCTGTGAGGCTGCAGTGCTAACCACTGAGCCACCGTGCCGCCCTAATGTGGGAACAGGCCCTTCAGCCCAACAAGTCCACACTGACCCTAAGAGCATCCCACCCAGACCCATTCCCCAAACCCACCTAACCTACACATCCCTGAAAACCACGGGCATGGCCAATCCACCTAGCCTGCACGTTTTTGGACTGTGGGAGGAAACCGGAGCACCCAGAGGAAACCCACGCAGACATGGGGAAAATATGCAACCTCCACACAGACAGTTGCCTGAAGGGGAATCGAACTCAGGCTCCTTGCTGAGCCACCGTGCCGCCCTAAATGTTGATACAAGAGAACTTAGTGTAACTGGTTCAGTTAATCAACACTTCCTTTATTCCCTTGAAGTTGTTTTTTTCCTTGCTTTGTTCAGCAGCATTTTTCTTTTACTGTTTTACTTTAACCAAACAGTTTGCCAACAAGTCCAGGGAAATCCCTGAGCAACTTGGTTCGTTACTTAGTTAATGTACTGCGTAAAAGAAGCAAACGTTTACGGCAACTCAAATGTTTTAATTGGAACCAGCTTTATTTAATACAGTGATCTTATGGAGCTAATCTGTGCACAAAACACAATTTTAACAGTCTTAAAGAGAATGTCTGATCCACCGACCCAGCTATGTTTCAATGACTCCATTGACTATTCTCCATTATTTAACTTTATTTCTTTCTTGCTGATGTATCGTTCCTCTCCAAACCTTGTTTCAGAAGAAAAACAAAGTTTTTCAACATTTTTTTCCTCCTTCTTAACAATTATAGCTGACATTCAGCTATAAAAACTCCAAAAGATTGGCCAGACTTGACAGCATGATGCATTCATATGTCTGCTTTAATGCATTAACACAGGAAGGAGTCTGCCAAAACCTATCTGAGAGTAACCACAGTTAGAGATGAATTGTACAACCATGAGAGTGCAACTGGGACTTAAAATAAAGAAAGAACTTTTAAGATCATAACACTAATTTCGTGATATTTGCCCTCAACACATGTGAAAACAAAGTTTGCATTTCTCGTGTTTCTATGTTTCAAACAACTCAAATATAATACAGTTCTGATCATGTGTGAAGTGACAGTGTGGTTCCCTCTTTCTCTCCTCAATTGACCGCAACAGGTGTTTTATTTTTAAAAGTATACACTTGCCAATTTAGTGAGTGTTTAACTGTTTAAATGCTATGACTATAAAAGAAATGCATTGACAGGTTTTATTGTAAATTTTCTAAAAGAGAGTAGTATTTATTGTGCCTTGATTTAAATAAGAATTATAAAAAACGCTTCACCTCACATGTAAGATAACAAGCATGGGGCTGGATGAACACAGCAGGTCAAGCAGCATCATAGGAGCAGGAAAAC
>JAHRHZ010000140.1:27420065-27461465 GCA_024137785.1 Ginglymostoma cirratum
ATCAGAAATCAGAAATTTCTGATGAAGGGTTTAGGCCCGAAACGTCACGTTTTCCTGCTCCTATGATGCTGCTTGACCTGCTGTGTTCATCCAGCCCCATGCTTGTTATCTCGGATTCTCCAGCATCTGCAGTACCTTTTATCTCACCTCACATGTATATGCATTCAAAAATACATACATCCACACACAAGTAAGTTACAAAGTGGAAAGATAGATTAAATATTTTAAAAGTCCAAAAAAGTTAGTTGCCTGTAGATTCAGTAGACTGGTGCTTTGACTGGATTTAGACTTGGCCCAATGATCTTTCCAAATTCCTCTCCCAGATAATTTAAAGCTGTTGACAGCTGCTTTCTATCTGGTCTTCTGAACCCAGCAGCTACTGGGTTGATTTTTTTTTTTTTTGACACTGCCCACTGCATATAAGCTGATGAAGCAAGAGAGATGGCTCAAGTTTACAGAATGGACTGATGAAGAAAGAGACCGTGCCTACTCAGGACCTTTGTTCTTTAGTATCTCTTCTACATAGACTGAGCAGAAACAGTTTCATAAAACATAACAGTAGGTTAGTTGAATACATCAGATGATCACCCTCCCACAAATTAACTAGTTAACCAAGCATGGTCACAGCACATTGATTCCAGGTCTGTTGTTCAGATAAGATTGGACTGTGGTTAGAAAAGTTCCTTTCTTGACCAGAGTCCATTGTCCAAAATGATCGTATCTAAAGAGTTGTTTCATACATAGTTGAATAGACAGGTGCTGTCTGGATGTTTTGTGAATGGATCAGGCAATGGATCATTCACATTCCTCCAAGCTGGTCATCTTTGGTGGGCTTTTCCACGCAGTCTAATTCCATTCCAATAGCTTCGTAATTTGCTGCTTTATATCACAAACATTGTTATTCAGTCTTTTAACACTCAACCAAAAGGTTTTGTTGTATAAAAATGATTTTGTAACTGTACTTTGAAATTCACTGGTAAATACATGAACTGTCTATCTAATTCTAGTTGATGTTGTATGATGAATGATGACTTTGGTGGAAGATATCCAGGCCAATGGCAAAGTGGTAATATCTTCAGAGAAAGGAACAAAACATTGGTGACAGTGGGAGAAGGAAGGTGAGCAGAGAAAGGAAAAGACGCAAACCTTCATCTAGAATTCATATGATGATACAGCTTGCCACTCTCTCCCATTTCTTTCCGGCATAAGGTCTCTAGCAATTAACTGACTCGCACATGAAAATATGCTCGCAGCAACAGAGGATTGTTAACCCTGCAGTAGTGGTCTCCATGTGACTGTGGCCCAGTATGGTTAAAAACAGGTTTCAATATGCATTGACATTAACAATTATGATTCTGATATAACCCATTATACCGATTACATCAACTGATAATTCATTGATATAACCTTGTTCTGAGATAAACAGTGATCAGTTCCAGCTTTCTAGATTGTTTAAGAAGGCATCTTAGCAGTGGAAGGAAGAGAATCGACCCTTATACAATTTGATTGCCTTGGATTAGATTCTCCCATTTGCAATTAAAGTCGGGTGGCAAGTCAATTTCATGGCATTCACTCCACCATGGGTGAACTTGCTGATCTTAAACTTTTCACCTTATTAAAATGCAACTGAAATCTTGGACCTGCTTCTTGGCGATCTCATAGCAAGTGGGATGGGGTGATCATCATTGCAGGTAACTTTGTGGCTTCCATGCCTCTGGCATTATATTTAAAGCCCAGCTGCACAATGCTTCTGATACTGCAAGCCAGGAACAATCCTTGACTCTGTAGCGTTCATATCTGATCACCAAAGAGATGTCCAACAAAAGGTGAAGCCTGTGCCTGTCTTTCGTGGCAGAGATTCAGAGGTGCTGGTGGCCAGCGTGATGGAGCAGGGACGGTCAGTCATCCTACCTGCAGATAGCCACAAGAGGCCACATCACCAGACAAAGCCATCCTGGACAGACCTTGCATCAGAGGTCAGTGCAGTGCCCATGTGAAATGAGACCACCCCAGCAACGCAGCGAGAAGATCAATGATCCCACCATCTTCTCTGTGCCACCCCACAGGGCCAGCACTCATTCCAAGCCTACAACTGCACTTGCATCTCATCAAGGCTGATGGACTGTAGCCCTCGGTATCACGTGAACCATGTCCATTGAATGGCTCTTATCCACCTCACCCTGCCCAATTAATAAGTCTTCCTGGCCTCTGTACTTAAGACTGTCTCACTGGGGACACCTCTCCTGCTTATGTCAGACCACTGTTTTTGATGTCCACTTCCATTATACTCCGTTCCTCTCTTTGGCCCATTGTAGGAAAGGCTGACAACAACCAAGAGGCCCAACACTGGTTTGGTGGTGTTGGCCCCAACTCTCCATCACTTTCTTGCCTGTGATTCCAAAGCCTGCAGCCAGACAAAACAAGGAGGCTGAGCCGACATCTGAACAGGAGACTCTTAGCAGGCCTTGCCCCGCAGGGCCCAAAGATAGCAGGGACTGACATCCAGTGCCTTTCAAATCAACAGGGTGAGCAGGGGGTCTATGCTGGCTACAGGAAGTTAGACCTACACTAAGATATAATAGGAAGGAGAAAACATATTGAGGGCATGTAGTTGGCCTGGCTGCTTTTATCATCATCAACAACATATCACTTTTTTGAATGAAATTTTCACTTGCACTGTTACACTGTCTATTGTAGTGTAACGTTCATTGTTGGACATGGTTAAGTCTCACCTACATAAGAGATGAGCAGTGTCTTCAGTCATCTCGAGGATGTAAGAAGTTGAAATCATAAAGCATTGCTGATCTCTCACAATGAAACCAAATACTTGACTGCAGATAGCCTCAGGCATCAGAATGTCCTGGAAATCAGACATAGAGGATTGCAGCCAAGGCGTTGCCCATTAATGTATCAAGACTGAAGTTAAATGCAATGTGCAGAGATTGTAATGGGGCCTGGTTTACTGTCATCATTCCACATGGCCATCCACCTTGTGAGGGAGAGTATGGAATCAGTACATCCCTACAGGGAAAGAATCATTCTTGTCTTCAGCTTTTCAAGGAAACACAGTGCCATTCAAAGTTGGGAGATGTACAGATGACAGTTCACTTATCCATTGCTCCTCATAGTCAAAAGAGATTCCTCCAGGATTCCTGACATCCTGGGGCTATCGTGAGGGATTTCACTACACATCATTCAGATGCCAGATCCTGATGGATGCCGTATCAACTGCCTAATGTTAGTGCTATGCAGTGTTAGTGCACTGTCTCATTGCTGCTTTCTCTCTAATACTCATACAGGGGCAGGTCAGATTATGTGTAGATTTTTTAAAAGGTGATCACTCGCTTACATACATTCACATGGATAATGAGACATCTGTTCTGTAACACAAAAGATCAAGGATTGCAAAAATAACAATGTCCACATAAATTTGCGCTAAGCAAGTGGTACTCAGCAGGTTGACAAGAGTCTCAAGTCTGGAAGCATAGAGTAAATCAGCACTGAATCAAATCCTTCGGTCCAATTCGCCCGTGCTGATCATTTTTCCCAGACTAAACTGGTCCCACTTGCCTGTGTTTGGCCCATATCCCTCCAAATCTTTCCTATTCAAGTACCAATCCAAATGTCTCTTAAATGTTCTAACAGTTCTTGCGTCAAGCACTTCCTCTGGCAGTTCATTCCTTTTACAAACCACCCTCTTTATGAAAATATTGCCCCTCAGGTCCCTTCTAAATCTTTCTCCTCTCACCTTAAAAACATACCCCCTAGTTTTGAATTGCCCCACCTTTAAAAAAAAAGACCTTTGCTGTTCACCTTATCTGTGCCCCTCATGATTTTATAAACCCTCAGCCTCCTACACTCCAGTGAAAAAAAGTCCTAGCCTATCCTAATAACTCAAACCCTCCAGGACTAGCAACATCCTGTAAATCTTTTCTGAACCCTCTCCAATTTAATAATATCCTTCCTATAGCAGGATGACCAGAAATGTACACAGAACTCCCAAAGTGGCCTCACCACAGAACATGAAGCAGATGGCTATAAATATGTCTCGGACAACTGAGTCTCTGCGATGCATTGCCTTGTCATGTTCTCTCAGACAGCCCAGGTGCTCAATGTCTTGGTCACCAGCCTCATCTTTGTCTTCTGAAATTTGCTGGCATCTGAATCCAAGATATCGCATCCTTTGTCAGCTCCAGATGTGAAGGACGTAGCATGCCACAATGATGATACCACTGTCTGGGCTCGAATGTGAGGCCACGCCACTATGGCCTAGTCAAAACATGACCAGTGCTTAGTGACATTCTGTGTCAATCTGAGGGTTTTTAAAGGAATCATTTGGAAGTGATACCCCCCCACCCGGTCTCCCAGCAGCTGTCCCTTTATAGGTGGATCTTGTCCTGCTGTCTCTTCCTCTGGAGGCTCTGCAGCAGCCACTAGGTTTAATGAAGGCATTCTCATCACTGTTTCCTTCAGTGCACTCTTTACTGAATCATCAAGGCCATGTGGACTTCAGCAATGACATTCTCCCTTATGAGCTCTGTGACCAAATGATCTCTGAGGTATGTCAGAAATTTAATGCAATTTTAGAGAAGGAGCTCCTGATCTGCCACAGCATTATGCTCTCACATAGTGTGTCATGGAGGCTTCCCAAGGATTTAATATTCATGACTTAATAGGAAACCTCCGAGGTACCATGACCTTATTGAACTGCATGGAGGACAATCAATGTTTTTATACCACATACGGTGTAGATTCTACCAGTACTCTACCATGAAACTATTCTGTCCCCTAAAACAAAAGACTGCCAGCCACATCGCAAGCACGATCATTGCTTACTTACTTTTCAATGTGAGAATGAGAGAATCTGTCCACTGTGATGTGTTGTCTTCCTGTTTCTGTGGTTACCAAATGGGAACTTCGTGTTCTGCTTTTAAGTTCCTTGTTATCACACTGCTCGTTTCGCTTATCGACATGCACATTGGCGTGATCATGATTGTTTGCGGCCATCGTTTTCAACATGCATTCTCGGGACAATGATTGATCTCATTGAATGGCAGAGCAGACTCAATAGGGCAAATAGCCAACCTCTGTTCCTGAATCTTATGGTCTTATGACTTGCCAATGAAGTGCAAACTGAAGGCCGATAGGTAGCATGGCTTAATCCGTGAAGGCATAATTATTACAGTTGTCCTTAGTATAGCCTCAAAATGAATGTATTTTTTAATTCGACCTCCAAGAAAGAAGGAAGTAACTTACCTGGCTTATTTTACATATGGTAGCAGCCATTTTACGTAATCATTGTGAGTTGACTTTCAATCTGACAGGGCAAAGTTCCAACTTAGCATTACATGGATGATTTTCAGACTCTGCCTGTACAAAATAAACTGCGAGTATTCAAGATGCATCAGGGATGAGAATTGCCCACCAAATGAGAGATTTCTGAGTTTTACATTATACATTTCACTATTTGAAATTTTTTCCAATCTCTGCCTCCTCTTTTACAGAGTTATTCTCGTGAAAGTCGTGGGAGCACAGGGTTTTCTTCTGTTTATGATCCAGCCTACTGGCTGCTTTGCACACCACCTGACCCGTAGCAATCATTGGTAATGTAGGATGAGCAAGATTCCCCAGTCACTATTGCTTTGCTTGTCTCGGTGTAAGGAGTGTGCTGCTGGTCAGGCATGACTGCTGGGTCTTGTTGTGTTCAAGGCAGAGGGCACAGTGGGTGTTTCCTCCCGACTTGGCATACAGAGGGTACAAGGTAAAGCACCTGCCTCTGCATTGAGGTACTGCCCAGAGAAACTGACTGCATTGAATAATGACTCGTTTAGAAAATCACAGCCACGACCTTTAAAAAGCCGTGAGGTTTTAACTGAAACATCATTTGGCTGAGGCATGAAAACATTGCAGTGGAGCCAGACTGGGCAATGCCTCCATCCACCAGGATCCCACCATCACAGGTTCATATCTCATTTCCAGCAGTGAAAGGTCAGCGATCACACTTGGTTGATTCTGTCCACTGACCATGAAGGACAGACCCATCAGCTTTAACATGTCAGTCTCTGGGACCAAACTCTGTACAAGGACTGAGTTAAAAAAGGGAGAGACCCCCAAGGCCATTTGGCACCTCAGTACATGTTGCCTTTACCAGATAATTTATCTGGAGAGTTGAATTGTGATGTGCTTTAATTCCAGAATTTCAACTCTGTGCCCATAGCCCCTCAAAATATAAACACAAAATCTTCCTCACTGCTGATCAGAGGTTCAGAGAGGTGGGAAGTTCAGTTTTTGAGCTGTTAGTTTGTAGTAGTAGGCATTGTTGCCCATGCAATATTGTACTCTCTTTAATACTAAACCAGGGTGCCAGTTTGAATTATCAGATTGTGCAGTGACATTGTTTAAATTGATTGTTGAAGGCTATGCTTGTGAGGATCCACGTGAGAAGTATGATAAACTATTGATCAAACCCCATTGCCTCGCTCCTAATCAAGCGAGTGGTTTTGAATAAAAGGTTTCAGTCCATCCTGAAAACAAAACTACTGAACTGGAAAAGAATCTCAGTGTTCCACAGCCTCCGGCCACATGCAAGCGTGATGTGAGCATCTGTTTGTGTTAGCTCTGATGTGAAGGAAGCATAAGCCACTCATCATCTGGGGATCGCTGATACTTCAGTTGGGTTCATATTCTGTTCCTTTAACTGGAGCTGTTAAACTGAAAGACAGCTGGAACATTAGTATCCTAACCAGATTAGACAACTGCCTTGCTTTGCTGTGCCTTTGGTGCCTGAGATAAGAAACTGAATATTGGGCACCCCACCACCCGTCTGGGCTCTGTCTTGTCCTACTGTGGCCTGTTTTCTCCTGCAATGAGAGCAAGGGAGGTATTGGGTTAGATTAAAGTGGAGGGTGGCACAGCAGCTAGTGCAGGTCCGGGAAAGGTGGTGAAATATTGAGTGATTGAGGTCTGTAGCACAGAAGTAGCACAGGGTTAGTGATGTGAGGGAATTGGGTGGGTAAGAGTGAGTGAAGGAAGATGCTGCATGCAATAATGAGAGTGGTGGAGCATGAACCTTGGTAGGAGGTGTGTGATTCATTGAAAAAGGGCAAGTGGCATGTGGAAGAAAAGGGTAGGTCATGGAAACATTAGAGGATGAGGGTGATTAGAGTTTTAAAGATATCCTTGAACAAAAGGTAAAGGAAACGGTAATGTTCTAAAGTACGGTTGTAGTGAAGAAACAAAGTTTTTGTCCAAAAGTGTATTAATGGCTGAACAGCATGTCAAACTCTGAGTAGAAATAACACACAAAAACAAGATACAGACGGGGTAGGAAGGAGGTTGGGGGTGAATTTAATGGTTTATTTCAAAGTCCCAGTGCATCAGATTCTTTTCAAAGATTTGTTGGTCTGTGGATTCCTGTTTACATTAGTTAACAGGTGAACCAATCCACTAATTAAATCACTACTAATTGTGATAGCTATTAAATGGTATTTAATGCACAAAGTGATCAGAGATGAATATGTCCCATAATAACACTGTCTTTTTTGACCTGAAGTTGTTCATAAAATACTTTGCCCCACATACTGTAATACGTACATCACCAAATGCTGAGATCACTTAGCTGATCTTATAAATGCAGTGGTCCACAGTGTCGGTGGTAGTAGAAGGTAAGCAAACAGAAAACAAACTTATCTATCCACTTTAAATTTAATAATTCCATACATTTGAAGTGGCCTATGAAATATTTGGACTTACTACAGATCAGATGATTCCTTGCCACAAAAATTTCTGATGTTTCTGTCTTTGCCGGCACTAATCTTTTTTTGTCAATGGCCATTTTCGTCCTTCACCACATGCAAATGCACTTCATAAACTGGCAAGCTTAATCTTCAATCTGCAGAAATTTTGCTAATGGCTTACAAACTACACATCTAACCAAAAACATTTGTAAAATCTGATTTTCATTTAACAATGTAAGCAAGAAAATGTCATCAAGCGTGAGTTGTTCTGCAACAGTCCCTTGTTTCCTACTCAGTTTCATTTTTTAGTGTTGGATCTTTTCAACTGATGGCTAATAGGCCAAACCAAAGCAAAGTTTGATGGACTTTTGTCGTAATTTTGAGAAGTTTGTCTTCTCCCAGTAATCTAGTATCTTCATTCTTATATGTCAGTCCATTTTAATTTGACTTTGTAAGACTTAGCATTATTGTATGACTGATCTGTCTTTAAATATTTATGTCACTCCGTGATTGAACACAGGCACAAATACCTTGGACTCCAGAACAAAGTCAGGCATTGTGCCATTCTCTAAATATACTCTATGGAATGTGTCAGACGGGATGGAAAACACCATCATTGTATGTTGAAATTTATTCTTCACAACCACCTAGAACGTTAAGTAAATCCAATTAAAGACAGATTGGATAGTTATACTTTAAAAGAATTGAAATTCTGTGGCACAATGAATTGAAATGCAGTTGACATCTTTCACTGAATAAAAGCTGTTGGAAAGCTTATTTTGGCTTGTGACTAAAGCTGACGAAGCTGCACACTGCTGTGAATGTGTCTATGATCTCAGCTCTGTATGTGGTGTCCTCCTATTTCACTCGTATGTGACATTTCTTTGTACAAATGAGCGCTTTGTGTTCAGATGTATTGCTGTTTTGTTCTGTCGCACTCAGGATTTAGGAGCCAGTAGGTGTGACTTAGCCTTGGGCAGATGGTAGTGGATTTGTTTCTGGTTTTAGCCATGGAAATTCCACATCAACCCCAAACTCAATCTTTCTTTTGGTGACAAGATAAAGGAATGTACACTTGCTTGGCAGACTTTTCTCTGCATGTTCTGTTAACATTCAGGATCCCTGTGAGCAAGCTTGTAATTTCACTGATGTGAACATTCACGACTCACTGTGAGAGTTTATATAAAAAATTGTCCTTTTTACTCTGAGACCTGGATTCACATTGTTTGAAATAAAGAACAGAAAGTCTTCTTTCATAATTGTCAGACTCACCCTGGGGTGATCAGAACATGGTCTCTCCTTTGCTTCCCAGGGGGTTTCTGTGGTACTTGTCTTCTTCTTGCCTTCATTTAACATTTTTAGCACAAAGCCGAAAAAAATGTGCAGTCTGACTGATGAATAGCATCCAACACTTTAACTATCTCCTCTCATTTTCCCTTCAACCTCCCTGACTAGGAGTCAGTAGGTTTTCTAAAAAGCAATCAATGAAACCTGCCAAGTTAGGGCTAATGTTTTTTTTAAAGTCTGTTTCTATTTAGGGTTGGACATTTTCCATACAAGGGCAAATTCAGGGACAGTGGCCGAGCTGTAGGAATTGGCTGTCATACCAGGTTACACATGGAAACTTGGATAGCAATTATTGCAAAAGTTTAATGGCACAGATGATGTCAGATTTCGATGATGTCAGGTTTTACCCTGTGCTCTTTTCACTGCTCCAGGCTGGCTATCTGGGTAGTGATTTGGTGAATTACCTGAGATTTCCTTTTTAAATGGTTACATTCTGCATAGTATTCAGCTGAACACAAAGGATGTTCACATATGTCCCTGAGACTTCAAATGTCACACTACCAGGCTGCTGTTAGGCTTTTAACTATGCTTTTGTCCCAGACTCAACTGAAAGTGCATATTGCTCACAAGTGCCCAGATTGGAAAATCTTATTCAGCAAAATTGAAGGTATTAATATTACCCACAATATTTAAAGTTCAGGCCTGGTTCATGACCATTTTTAATTCTCCATCTGTGGAACTGTGCATTAAACATTGAAGCATTTGTCTTTGATATCGCAAAGCTTTAGACAGATTCTGGAATTTTGTACTCCCAAACAAGTGTATAGCCTGCTACCCAAAGAATGCTCATGGCTACTTCGTTTCCTCAAAGCATTCTGTTCTGTACTTAGTGCCTTTACCATTAAGTCAGCACTTTTGGAAAATTTATGGTTAGCTCCTCCATTGTCCCCAACCTCTTCACATATTCTGCAATGTGGACGAGCCAGACTTGGTTATTTTTCTAGTTTTACTTCCACTTTTTATGCATGTGATACCTTTCTTTGAGAACGTTTATGGTCCTACACTCTCAGTCCTTTGTAAAAACTGATGAAAACTATTTCTTGAAAATCTCTAACATCGCTTTGCTCAAGTGCAAGATGGTCCATTTTTGTCTTTGTGATCCAGCTTTTTCTTTATACATATAAAAATTCCATATTGTTTTCTTAATGTTTACTTGTCAGCCATCTTTAACATTCCCTTTTAGTTTTCAGGATTTCTCATTTTCCTTTCCATTTGTACTTCTTGGAGCTTTTTTACTTTGCTCCCTTCATTATTATGGCTCTGGAACATACAGCTTAAATTTTGCCATAACGCTTTCTTTTTTTTTCTTAATTCATGGAAATTTTACTTTTATATTCCCTTACTTCCAGTCAAAATATTTCCACTGGTGTGAAGTTGCAGAATTTGTGCAGTATATGTGAACTAAGCCCACCATAGAAAGTTAAGTCAAATAAATTCAATTTTCATATACCCTTTCAAGGACGTAACAAATGTTGAGTGCTACCAATTAACCCCCCGGGACTGAAAGTGAACTGTTTCAGGTATGGTCTCTTTTATTCATCAGGTTTTAATTTTGTTGAAGAAGCAAATTACTGCAGATGCTGGAATCTGTGCTGAAAACAACAACTGCTCGAGATCACGGTGGGTCAGATAGCATCTCTGGAGAGAGAGCAAGCTAACATTTCGAGTCTAGGTGACTCTTCATCAGAGCTGATTCAGAGTCATCTAGACTCAAAACATTAGCTTGCTCTGTGTCCATGGATGCTGTCTGACCTGCGATGATCCCCAGAATTAATTTTGCTGAAGATTTTTTAAAAACTCAAATCTTATTTTTTAACTTTTCATTTCTTTTTGGCAATGTATCCAGTATTTCTTTACCCTCTCTTTATTTATCTTTTTGTACACTTTCTTCTCACTGTTAAATTTACAACTCATCAAACTGGTCAAGAAGATGTACCACGCTTATCCTGTACACTCGCATTTTAGATGCCTGGTTTCCCTCACAACAACTCGCGCACACTCTCAGTAACTTTCCATTCAAAAAATGTAAGATTCTAAACATGCGAGGCCAAGTCCAACCAAGAACAGATCTGTGATTAGAATGCGCTAATACAGAAAATTATAGCCATTTGACCTGAGCTCCATTGCCTTCTGCCAAAATTAGCTATATTATAGTCCAAAACATTTAGGCTAGATGCCTTTCTGTTCGTCTGTTTGTTATGTGAATTAAGACAATGGATAGTCCCATCTCAGTGTATTCCTATTTTCTGGCTAAATAATCAGAACTGCTGAATCCTCATTTCTCAAGCAAGCAATATACTGCAGTGCTTTAAGTAGCACTTTTCAAAAGTCACTGCTGACTTCTTTCTTATTCTAGTCTTCTTTCCTTGAAAGAAGAATCTAGAACAAGAGTGGTCTTTACAGAATGGATAGGACTCACCTGAACAGGGTTAGATCAGTGTTCTCCGTGAATTTTACCTAGTGTCATGGGGAGAATTATAATATAAAATAAATATAAATTTTAAGATACCATTAGAATTTTAATGGTAAGGAGGAACAGAACAAACAAAATAAATGACTTTTCTAAAATAAAAGACAGTAAGATTGTAAAGGAAAAAGAAAATTACGGTAATATAAAAATTGACAAAATAGAAGGGTCAGGAATAAAGACAGAAAAAGCTGGAAAAACTCAACACGTGTGGAGCGAGAAACAGACTAAACATTTTGATTCCGTAGAACTCCTCTTTGCACCTTCAGGTTTCCAACATCCACACAGTAATTTGTTTTTAATAGGAGGGTTAAACAATTTGAAATTCCTACTTATTGTATTTAAAATGAAAGAGAATGGATATGATAATGGTATTAATAAAGCCTTTTTGACAGTGCTAGGCATTAAAAATATTGGGCAGCTGGGTTATAGATAGATTTAGAAACAGAGCGTGAAATGGTACGAATCTCAATGTGCATTAGAGGCCATCAAGCAAATTTATAGTCAATTTAGAGAGATGGAAAAATGAGGTAATGAAACTGGATGATTTAACGATCCCTGGATAAACTGGATAACGATAATATATGTGGTCAAAGTGGGAAATGGGAAGTCAGCAGCAGAGAATTAGGTGTAAACAAATCAGTTTACATTGCATTTAACGGTTTCAATGGTTTAATGTGTGATGTAGTGTCAGAAATGGGAAGTATTGTAATAATGTAAATAAGCTGTTCTGATGACAGGACATGGACTTATATGTTCCATAGATCAGTATGTTCTTTGACAAGCAGGAAAGAAATTGGGACAACTGATGCAAAGAGAACAATTAGGAAACAGTGAAAACAACTCATGTGGTTCAATGTCAAATTGGAAAGAATAATGTCAAGTAAGAAAATTAAGATACTAGACCAGAAACAGGTGGCATTCAGTGAGGTGAGAAGCGATCTGACCCCGAAGAAAATTGCACATAAAATAAATATGTTCCATGCAAATTGACTAACCGATGTCTAGAATTTCTTAGCTAAATAGAGACTGAATTTGAACCTAAACTTAAATTGTGATAGATGTAAAAATTAGAACTAGGAAAAGCAAAATTAGTTGAGAAGTAGAAAAATGTGTATGCGGAGGTGGGAAAAAAGCTTCAATTTAAAAGTAATATATAAAAACCATCTAGCAAATGATTCTTGTTTGTTCTTCTATCATATATTAAAAAACTACTTTTCTTTAAGATGAGAAAGAATTGAGGGGACATTCTCAATTGGATGATTAATGTACAAATGGTGGAATTACATGTTTTGTATGTTTTTCCAAATGATGGAATTGAGAGCAGATTGTCGAACATTTGTGAGAAATAAGTGTTAAATCTCTTCCAAACCATTACCGTATTTTTGTTTACAAGACAGACTACTGTACCTTTCTAAAAACAGAAAGAACTGCAGATGTTGTAAACCAGGAATGAAAACAGAAGTTGCTGGAAAAGCTCAGCAGGTCTGGCTGCATCTGTGAAGTAAAATCAGACTTAATGTTTCAGGTCTGGTGCCCCTTCCTCTGATGGTAGGTAGGAAAATGTGTTTTTATGCAGAAGATAGGATCGGGGGAGGGAGTGAGGAGTAAACGATAAGTGAGGATCGAGCCCAAGAAAGAGAAGAACAGTTGGACAGATTGGTTCTTGAGGCAAGAATTTCCATTTGTGCTTTTTATCAGTTCCAGCATCCTTAAGTGCATTGTGTGTTGTTACAGAATCTTTTGTAGTCAAATAAGTATGTCAGCAAGTCCTTTTGATGTTCTCTTAATGCTATGTAGAATTCCTGAACAAAGTATAGATTCTCGAGTACAAATTCTGAAGCAATAAAATTTAGAAAATTTAGAAATAAAAGGTCCTGCATCACAGACCTTCAAAAGTACGTGATCGTTGTAATAAATTAGAAAAAGAAAGAGATTGAAAAGTTCAGAATAGCCGTTCTTCCACAATAACATAATAAAGGAAAAATACAAAATTTTACGAAAAGGGAATTCAAGACAAAGTCCATTTAGGCCATTTCACGGCTGTGGACTCGAGGAGCCAACCTCAACCCCTACCCCAGCAACCACCGCGCGCGCACGCACACGCACATACATGCATGCCCGCAAGCGCACACACACCATGCACTAACCTCCAGAATTGAGAGTCATTATATATTTGTTACTTTAATATTATTCGTACATAACATGTTGAATTCATAATTCGACACAATCCATTTAGCATTATTTGATTTGGGGATGGACAACCAGCATACCATTGTTAAAGGCAAATTTCACAAGTTTGAATATTTATAGTGACTGAATGTATAGATAAAGTGAATGCAGTAAACTTATCAGGAAGTATTTCAAAAGTAATTTGATAAGGTCTACTTTGGGAAATGTATTACAAGCTTTCAGGTGAACAGGTTATGATTAAAATATGACATTGCGTAAGGAAAGTCAGTTGGCAAATGGGAAATGGGTTTAAGTAAATCAAGTAAGGCAAGTGTATCTTAGCAGTGCAAGTGCTGTAAGAATGGCTGTGGTAAGATACTGTACAAAACGATACTGTACATGTATTTGCAGTAGCAAGATTGCACATCCATCCTGCTGACCAAGAAATTCCAAACAGAATTAATTGTGTCACTACTTAGTAGGAAAGTGATGTGTTGTTTATTCTTGGGACGTGCAATGTCATTTCAGCTCTTCCAGTCAACTGCTGACAGGTAAGCCATTCCAGGTTCTTTGCTGGTAATTGGTAATGGTGTGTGCAGATGGTCCTGCTTGTTAAGCTGAGATTTAACTCTTTGAGGAAGTATAAAGGGAGTTTACTTTTCTCTGAGACAGTATCAATTTCTGGTTTCCTTTACCATCTGGTTAGTTTTCTCGAAACTCATTTACTACTATTTTTTTCATTGTTGAGCCAAACTGTCAGTTTTATTCAATATGCTTGTACTGTTCAAAAATGTGCACAAAGTTTTGCATATTTGTTTTATTATATCATTCACAATGGATTATGATATCGAAAAAAATGTAAGTTTTCCAACGTGGCATTCAGCTAAAGATGTAGTTTGAATTCTGCTTCCAAGACTTCATTCCACGCAGGACAACTATATTTCCATAATAATTTAAAAACCATCCTCATCAACAGTTCTGCTGAATACTTAAGACGCAATACTTCATCTGTTTGGTTTAAAAAGACATGAGAATGAAACTTAATACATTTTATCATCTCAGACATAAGTCCCCCTAATCTCTTCCGAAACTCTGTGTACAAACTGTGATATGAAGGGTCCAAAAGTGTGTGAATATGTTTTGACCATTGGTATAAGTCATGGCCTTGTTGAAGATGGTGGTTGTTAGCATTGCCACTTATACAAGACCATGACTTATATCATTGGCTGAAACTTATTCACACTTTTGAGCCCTCCACATCACTGAACACCATGCAATTCCCTTGCGTTCTGTTATTTCAAACCATGTAAGGTGAATGCCAACAAATTTTTTAACAGGCAAGTTACAAAGAGATGTTAAATCTGTATTTCACTTGCCTTTTTATTGCAACAGTTGCTTCCATTAGCAAACACCTGTCATCGTGTTCAACTTAAATACTCATTTTGTTCTGTGTTCTTTCATTTCCTTTAGCCTCTGTTTCACCTTTATATGTCCCCACATTAAACAGCTTGCTCAGGCAAACAAGCCAGCAGAAAGGTTGTTCCACAGTTTTTGCATATGTTGAGAGTACCTCGCTATCACAGTATCTTGTGTATTTTTCTGTGTTACAGATGGCGGTTATTAGCAGTGCGCATTTAACGGCACCATGGTGTTGATTTGAGCTTGCGATTTCATCACATTACTGAGTTCCCAGTTTCTTTCAGTTACTGTAGAAAGTGGTTAGTTGGAGGAGCCAGGTACTTTCCTCTACTAGAGAAAAGGGGACAATTCAAAGAGGCATCTTACAGCAGCTTTTGCAGGCTTCTGGTTTTGGATTAGAACTATTTTGATCTAGTCCAGCAGAAATATCTTGCAACATAGTCGAGTTATGGTAATATTTCATTTGAAGATAATTTTTGCATGTACAAATAAAAAGAACTGATGATGTCTGGTGTAGAACTGAGTCTCAAAAATTAACTTTATATCATGCTTCAGTATGATCCACATTGTGAACAACTAAAGCCTACTTTGGATGCTGAATATCATGTATAATTAACCACAAAGCAGACACTGTGTCTACTAAGTGTATTATTTTTCTGTGACTTTATTTACAGACCCTGTGACGAACAGCACCCTACAGTGAAGGCAGATGGGTATGTGGACAATTTGGCACAAGCAGTCAAAATCCTTCTTGAACATTTACACTAGCAACTTGAATACTGGTATCCAAGAAACATCTGACAATGAACAAAGAATGTGAAGTCATTAAAAATTTACAAATTCATTGCCCTTTGGCTGTTCAGTTGGGGAGCAACCCTTAGGGTTCAGGCCCTCACAGAATTAGCATTGTTGTGGATTCGGTAATTGTTGCAAAGCAGTAAATATCAGATGAAAGAACTGTAGGAAACTGTTTTTGACTGCCTGAACGCTGTACTCATATAGACGCTGATGAACCTATGTCATCTATGAATCATACTGCAAAACCTTAAATAAACATAATTTAATCTAAGATTGAAGTTTTTCATTTTGATAAAATGTCTAAAACCGATATTGCCATTTGCCATTATCAGAACAGAGAGTAAAATGTAATGAAAAAGTATACATTTTATATTCAAGATATCTGTTTTACTGTAACTGAGTTTGACTTGTGCCCAGCTTGGTGGAAGAACTATATTCCCTCTTTAAAGGTTCATGTGAGATAGGAAAAAGAAGCTCCAACTCAGTTTTAGAATCTAACAACCAGAGAACATATAAATCACAAAAGCAAATTTGCCAGACCAAAGGAAGCCCATGTTAGCGGCTGGAATAAGTGGTATCAGTGCAGTTTGTATTTGTGGTTATTGAATTTCATATATTTAGCTTAAAGTAGGAAATAAAGCTATAAATTAGATATTTTATGCAGTGTGAACTTAAACGATAGTAATTTGCTGACCTGGCCTGGTAACATTCAGGGTAGCCGTACTACTTTTATTTTTGGTAATTTTTGAATTAACATCCAAAATAGATAGGTTGAATGTCAATAAAAGGAGAATACATTTATTACGAAGGATCGTTAATGGAATGCTACTGAGAGAATTTTAATTATTTTGCCTTGTAGATGAGGCAGCTTGTTGTCCCACAGCCAATTCTAGTAAGAATATTATATTTGGGCTCTACAAAAATGTTTCTCTGTATTCACAGCCATTTGCAACTTCCTTAAAAACATCTAATGATCTAAAAACCCTTGTTTAAACACATCTAAGATTGAAAGTCATTGATTAACAATGCTTTTCTATTGAAAGTTCACTCCAGATGCCATGTGCATTTTCACCATTCACTTTTGATCTTGAGCAATTCTTAGCCTAGCCAAAAATCGCAAGAAAATTTAATAAGAGGACAAAATCATACGGTCATCATAAGATGCTCCAAGCATATGACCAATATGTGGGTATTCGTATATCTTGCAGTAATAATTTACTGATTGCAATGCTCACTAACTGCATGGATGTCTATGGCCGGAGTGGAAATTTCCATGTGCTGTGTTGAAATATGCATACAGACATTGGATTTACATATTATCCGTGGCAAGAAAAAATATATTTTAGAACAAAACCAATGCAAGCATTTATGCTTAAATAAACTATTTTTATATATGCAAAACCGTACACTTATTTAAAGATGTCTTTGAACTAGTGCAAATGGTGAAAAAAATGTGATGATAACTTTTAACTGACCTTTCACTGCATAACATGCCCCACCCTTGAATAATTAGAGAAAAAACACTTCTATATCCAACGATGTAGTGGGTTATGTTTGTACCTGTCCTGCGCTCTTCTTCAAATTACAGTTTTGACACATTGAATGCTCTTTTGAGCTCTAATATTTAACTGCATTGGCTTCTTCTAAGATTTAAATGCAGATTTGCTGCTGATAAAATGCATATAAACTGATCTGTTTTACCCATGCGGGGCACTGTTTGAAGATCTAGTCTGGAAACACACAAATCTCTTAACTTGTAACAACCTGAATGTGGTTTGCAACAGTATTTAGTTAAACGTAGAAGGTGGAGGTAATGTCTAAGACCATCGTGGTGCACATTTAGAACTGTTGCCCTATTACTATTTTGGTGAAACCATTTTCTATAGCTTCTACAGGATCATCCCAACACTTAACCCACCCTATCAAGGCCACTTCCAAAAAGATGGTGGCACAGAGTGGGTGGGAATTAGGAGCTGAAGCCTGCTGATATCTGGAAATGATTTTCATATCCCATAACCCATTCTGTGTAACAAATTATTTGAGGATGGTTAATATTTTCAATTAGATCAATTGAGCTAATGCCTGCAAGATCTCTTAACATGTAACAGATTGTATGGAATATGTAGGTGTTGGTTAGCTCAGTTGATTAAGAATCTAAATGATTAGTGTACAGTTTAGAACCATGCCAGCAGTGTGGGTTCCTGCTAAGGTAGACTTGAGACCTACCTCCTTGCCTTGTCCACAGAGTGGAAGGCAGTTGCAAATTGCCGTTGGCAAAATTGCCTGAAAATGGCTCTGGAGGAACCATATGCAGACAATGAACCATTGACTTGCCTTCCTGTAGAGTGGAATCAAAATGTGATATATAGGATTTCTACTGAAAGCTTTATACAATGTGGACATAACTTGCAGACTGATATTAAAGCTAAAATTCCATTAGCCTTTGTAATAACTGTTTGTACATCTTTGCTAACTTTTAGTGATTTTTGAACTTGAATTCATAAATCTCTGTGCTCCTTCAGAATTCCTGACTTCTCACTGTTGCAAAAGTAGTCTTGCCCTCTCTTCCTTTGGTTCAAAATGGATGACCTTACACATTGAATGTTATATACCATTATTTTCTCCACTCAATCTATCAATGTACTTAAGTACACTTGCAACATTCACACTAGACAATTTTGTCAGCATACAGATATACAACTCTATTCCTTCAATAGTCGTTTATGAAGTACAGTTAAAAGCTGAGTACAGATCCCTAGGTGAAGCACCACTAATGCAACAAAGAACAAAGAAAATTACAGCATAGGAACAGGCCCTTTGGCCTTCCAAGCCTGCGCCGATCCAGATTCTCTATCTAAACCTGTCACCTATTTTCCAAGGATCTGTATCCCTCTGCTCTCTGCCCATTCATGTATCTGTCCAGATACATCTTAAATGACGCTATCGTGTCTGCCTCTACCACCTCCGCTGGCGACGTGTTCCAGGCACCCACCACTCTCTGTGTAAAGAACTTTCCACGCATATCTCCCTTAAACTTTTCCCCTCTCACCTTGAAATCATGACCCCTAGTAACTGACTCCCCCACTCTGGGGGGAAAAAGCTTCTTGCTATCCACCCTGTCTATACCTCTCATAATATTGTAGACCTCAATCAGGTCCCCCCTCAACCTCCGTCTTTCTAATGTAAATTATCCTAATTTACTCAACCTCTCTTCATAGCTAGTGCCCTCCATACCAGGCAACATCCTGGTGAACCTCCTCTGCACCCTGTCCAAAGCAAGCACATCCTTTTGGTAATGTGGCAACCAGAACTGTACGCTGTATTCCAAATGTGGTCAAACCAAAGTCCTATACAACTGTAACATCACCTGCCAACTCTTGTACTCAGAACCCCGTCCAATGAATGAAAGCATGCCGTATGCCTTCTTGACCACTCTATCGACCTGCGTTGCCACCTTCAGGGTACAATGGACCTGAACACCCAGATCTCTCTGTACATCAATTTTCCCCAGGGCTTTTCCATTTACCGTATAGTTTGCTCTTGAATTGGATCTTCCAAAATGCATCACCTCGCATTTGCCTGGAATGAACTCCATCTGCCATTTCTCCGCCCAACTCTCCAATCTATCTGTATTCTGCTGCATTCTCTGACAGTCCCCTTCACTATCTGCTACTCCACCAATCTTAGTGTCATCTGCAAACTTGCTAATCAGACCATCTATACCTTCCTCCAGATCATTTATGTATATCACAAACAAGTACATGCTTGGTCTCTGTCTCCGTCCTCCAAGCCAATTCACTACCCATATCAGAAGATTGTTTTCAATGTTCCTAACAAATATTGTTTGTACACCATTACCTAACACATTAGTGAACGCCTCAGAAAAATGAATGGGGTTAAATGGAATAATGTAACTATCGCAAGTTCATGATGGCCTGTGTGGTAAGTTCATATTCAAATACTCAGTCACTCTGTTCCTAATGACATAATGTCACAACAGAGGTTAGCTTAATAATGCCATATTCAAGGGGAGGCAATGGCTTAGTGGTATTATCATTGGACTGTTAATTCAGAGACCCAAGTAATGTTCTGGGGACCTGGAATCAAATCCTACCATTGCAGATGGTGGAATTTGAATTCAGTACAAAGTATCTTGTAATTAGAGTCTAATGATGACCATGAATCCATTGCCAACTTTTGTAAAAACCCTACTGGTTCACTAACATTCTTTAGGGAAGGAAACTGTCATCCTTACCTGGTCTAGCCTACATGTGACTCGAGACCCACAGCAATATGGTTGATTCTAAACTGCCCTCTGAGCATTTAGGGATGGACAATAAATGCTGGCTTGGCCAGTGACACCCTCATCCAATGAATGAGTAAGGAAAAATATTTTCCTGGCTTAGCTCACCCAAAATTCTTAAATAGGGTGAAATTGTAAAATTTCCAATACAAGGGAGTTAATTGTAAGGATCATCAACCTATCTGGGCTGAAATCGTTTCACTTCAAAATGATTTCTCAGTTATTTTCAAAGAGGGAAGACAAATGCAGCCTTCCCTGATGCTGCCCATCTGCGAACACCGCCTCATTGCCAATTCCCAATCAGCAGCCTGGGGGACAAGCACCCTGCTTGACTAGTAACAGTAGCTCATCTAGCCAGCTGAACCTGACTGGTGAGGACTCAGCGTAAGAGATGTGTCTTGGTTCCCAATGGGGTATGGTCGAGTGGCTGATGGACCATTGCAAGCATGTATGAATACGGGGCTGTGTGGCTTCTCAGTACATGTGCCAGGCAGAACACTGCTGCAGTCTTTATGGGCTCAATGCTGGGAAAATAGTTTCAGAATGATGAGTCAATACAGTGTGGAGCTGGAGGAACACAGGAGGTCAGGTAGCATCAGAGTAGCAGGAACATCAGCATTTTGGGTTTTCACCCTTCATCAGGACTGGAGAGGGGGAAGAGAGCTTGGAAATAAATGGTGGTGGTGGGGCTGGGGGAAGGTAGGTGGCACGGTGATAAGTGGATGCAGGTGGTGGGTAGTGGGGATTGGTCAGTGGGAAGGGTAGGGCGGATAGGTGGGGAAGAAGATGGACAGGTTGTGTCAGGTCAAGGAGGCAGGGATGAGAGGGAGGGTTGGACATGGGATGAGGCTGGGGGTGGGGAGATTCTGGTGAATTCTATGTTGAATGGTTGTCATGGTTTGGTCCACATTGTGGTGGCCTGAATGTTTTTCGAAATCCATGAGCTGCTGTGTAGGCAGGTACTGAGAAAGGAGATGTGGCTGTAGTAATGGGTTTGACTCACTATGTGGTCGAAGAGCTTCAGGGCAGAGGAGATCACCACTGGGTTACAGTGGGAGAGAGACCCACTGAGGTCTTTCCGGAGGGAGGAGGACAACTTCTTCAAGGTGGGCATCGTTGGAAGAGGCTTCACAGTGGGGTTTTCAGTTGCTTGGAAAAGATAGCAAGAACTGCAGATGCTGGAGCACAGTCTGGAGCTGGAGGAACACAGCAGGTCAGGCAGCATCAAAAGAGCAGGAAAGTTAAAGTTTCAGGTTTGATGAGATTTATATTGGCTCCCCTAATAAGTTCATAAATATGCAACATTGGTTTTTAGACTAGAATTTAACCCAGTCATCCCCATTCATGTGGGATACTGATGGACGTGTTATATCTTTTGTTCTAAGATGTGGCTACTGTTATTCAGAGGCTTCACTGACGGCCAGCTTTCTATCAGCCATTGGAATGTTAGAGAATGTTTTATTTTGTTCCTTTTACATTTTCTCTGCCTCTGTTCCTACTTTTCATTCATTTTTCTCAGATTCTCCACTTGGTCCTGTTTTGCTGTTTTCACCTTCCACAGCTGGTTACAGAGAGAAACAGCATATAGGAGGAGACGGGATGACTCGCAATAGCTGAAAATCTAGAAGTCCTCTTCATTTAGCGCCTTTTGCATCCTGCAGTGCTTTTCATTTAGCACTGGCGGGATATCTCCCCTGACACTCAATCTGCTAAACCCAGGCAGGAACCCCAGCTTGAACAGCTATGCAGTGGATCTTTTGTGATATTAAGAATGGGTCTGCAGGGATCTGAAATCAGCGGCGCTTGACGGAATGGTTTCAAAACAAACACCAGCCATAGAGCATGACTTGCAGTGGTCACATCTGACATACAACACCAGAACAGATCCGGATTCAATCTGCCACCCCAGTCTTCTGAAACCGTTACATTTTGAAACAAAAAGTTGCGTCCACAGGTGTGCGCATTCTGTTTCAATATTTTGTTTTCTGGGTTAATGTTCCAGCCGCTTGTGAAACGCTGGCTGTTCCACAGCAATTCTTCCATTTACACAATAATATCGACATGTTTTAAACAAGAGATAAAATATTAATCGGCATGTAAGATTGATGAAACTTAATTTCATTCTTAAAACAATGTGATGAAGTTACAGCTCTGCGGAAGGGTTGCTCGGCTCGAAACACTAACTCAGATTTCTCTCCCCAGATGCTGCCTGACCTGATGAGCTTTTCCAGCAATTTGTGTGTGTGTGTGTGTTGAAGAATTTATGGGCTTAACTCGGAAGTAAATCTACCTCCTACCGTCTTAAATTTTTTTTTTACTCCCTATCTATGTCCATTTTGAAACTGTGTTACAACACAAGACCACGTCCTCGTGATTGAAAAGCAGATGGAGAGCCAGCAATTGCTGCTTAGAGTGCAGTTGACAAATTGCGCTCAAAACTCCCTGGAAATTAAGCTGGTTAGTTAACAGTTCAAATTTCACTTAGTGCGTTTGTGGTTATACACATAAGTATTGCCTTCAATTATTCTGTCTGACCGTTTTAGGCCATTGAAGACGGTGCATTTGTGGTTATACACGGTCTTCAATGGCCTAAAATGGTCAGACAGAATAATTGAAGGAAATACTTTTTATTCTTTATGTACAGTGATGTATTTTGATGTTTTGAGAGGTGACCTCGTTCAGTTTTATTGATATAGATCGATTTATTCAAAAAAGTAGGCAGTTTCCGCAACATTCTGTGGTTTTACTCCTGTGCATTATTACATTCATGAGTAGATTAATTTTTTTTAAATGGTCTTATCTATGAAATCGAATCTAAGAAATATGAAGGCCCTTCCAAAATCGATAGAAATGGTGGGAAATGAGTGTTTCGAACGGGACAGCCGTGATGGGAGCCTTATTTTCGAGTTGAATATTGAACCAGCGTAAATATCACGGAAAACACAAACGCAATTGGTTTTGGATACGTAACATATGTATAAAATTCATGATGTTGTGCTCTAGTTTAGCAGTTTCTGCCCCCGTTTAAACCGATAGTCCTGATGTAAACGAGCGGAAACTCTTGTGTTTTAACAGAAGCCTATTTTCCTATGTACGTGAAAGGCTGTGGGTTAGTTGTAACCACAGAACCATATGTTGGGTTGGAAATGTCAATTGATCGCAATCTAAACCGGGTACAGTAAGCAACTTCTATCTTTAGGCAGCATCCAGTGTTAACACATCGTCTGTTGTTTTCACAAATGAACAGCTGTTTGCTTTTCAGTTCTGCTCACGAATATTCTATACTGTTTTTCTTTCCGCTGCTGAAGATCTTGATTCGGTGATTGGGGAGCATTGGCGACCTGAGCAACTGCAAAAAGTATTGCACATGAACCTCATTCTCCCATCAAGATTCATCACCAGGATTCACTTACAAATGGAGATAACAAGCATGGGGCTGGATGAACACAGCAGGTCAAGCAGCATCATAACTCTCCAGCATCTGCAGTACCTTTTATCTCTTCACTTACAAATGGAATCACTTGTACTATCGCGAACAGAAACTCTGACTAGGGAGTTGGGGCCAATCATGTTGCCCTTAGCCATACGCTGGCTAAAATCAGCTAACTCAACACAGATCCAGAGGTCAAATATGGAATCCCTCTAATCTATGCACCTTAACTACTCACTGAATGAATTCACTAATTCCAATAAATAAGGATTTCTGAGGTATAGTTAGCAAAAATATTACAAACTTCAGAAAGATTGGCTTTTTCATGCATGTGGTACTTGACCACTAGACTTGGGATAAAAATTCCATCTTCTTTCTATTTTGCTGCAAAAGTTGATCTAGATTATAGTCTATTTCCTGAAGAAGCAATGTACAATGACATTTCATTAACGTATGGGGTTACGTAATTGCTAAATGATTAACCAGGTCTGAAGAATGATGCATCAGGTCAGATTTTGTCCTTTGAATTCCTACAGAAAAGACTTAAAGCTGCAGAACTCTGAACCAGATACTAGAAACAAAAAAGTCATGTCTACAATGTATTCCAAAGTTACCTGTTTGTCTGTATTTTTGAAGAACTGAGGGTGATACTGCAAACCACAGCTCTCCTTTGTTTAATTGAAAAATGTGTTCTCTGTCTAGGATAGATATCCATTTAATGATGGAAACAGCAAGGTTAAATCCTACAGTTAGTGTGAAATAAATATTTTGTTTCTACTGGCTTTATTTGCATGGAGGACAGAGGTTGCTGTCAGGTTAACGGTTAAGTAGCTGACATTTAGAAACTGTACCTATGAATACAATTAAATGAAAACCTATTTGTATCAAAGACCGCTTAGTAAGTATATGACTTAAAACCATTTTTCTCACACTTTTAGCTTACATTTACAATTGTTATGATGCCCAGAGATTGCTGACTCTTTTTAATAGAAAGAAATCCTATGACACCAAAAGAAAGAAAACATGACAAGATTTCACTTTTAAGAAGTTTTATTGCAACAAACCAATCAACATCAACCATTATGTAATAGGGAAGAATATTTTGAATAAAGGGATAAATGTAATTTTATACTGTCAAAGCAATTTTATATTGTCAATGCAACAAATATGCTCCTGGTTACAAGCACTCATATTACTTACCTGCACAAATATGCTGCCATGTGTAACCTCAATGTCTTTCCAACTCAACTTCTGCTATGTCTCACTTCCCACTCAATTGTTTCAGCCATGAGTCACTTTCATTAGAATCTGTTTCCATAAAAAGTCCCCTAACATGGTTAACTGTAACAGGTTGCAAATCTACAAACCCTGTTTCGCTTGAGACTTGATAGTCCAGATGGTACAGGATGCCTAAAGTCTTCCTTCTCTGATCACTTTAAACAGTCTGCTGAGCTCTGACAGCATTGAAATAGCAACAATGTGTCTTGTCCAATCATAATTCCTTGCCCTTCCTGTTGTTAGCTCTTTGTCTTTTCCAATTGTTTATCACACATAAACAAACACAGTCTGTGTTCAAGTCTCAGAGACTGACTGTGACACAAAGATCCAATCTGAACTACCATACAGAAGACTGTCCCATGAAGAAAGAACCTTGCTTGTTATCTCCCTTACAAATTCTCAGTGTGCTGTTAACTGCCAATCAGAAACATAGATCCACTCATTGCAACTAACTTTATTTACCCATTGTTTCATGCTTGTTCATCCCCATGGCAATCTGTAGTAATAGGGGCATTACTGTGAAACTGATGATGTCATAATCAGGTAACTAATTAGCTCACACTCTCAGAATACACCCCCATTGGTCTGAAACAGGATAATGCACATAAACAAAAGCAGACTTTAACCAATGCACATCAGTCATCAGCCGATCTGCATTAATCTGTCCTTAGCATAAGTGGCAATTTTTAAAATGAAAAATGGTTAGGAATTAGTATATGATGCATTTTTCTTGCTTCTTTTTAGATAACTGTATAAATGTAGTACGTTCAAAACAACCACTAAACCTGATATTCATCTGGGAATTATTTATAATCAATTTAGTTACCCAAAAATCCAATAAGATATCAGTATATGTCAGTTCAAACTGATTTTTAAAAGGTCCTAAAAATTCATGAAGAAATCATCACCTTAACCATATATTTGATACCAACACTTCCTCTTTATTCAAATTGGGTACAATGCTTCCAGCTGGGCCTCTCAATACTTTGGACTACAAAGGCACCTTCCATTCCTTCATCTCATAAATCACAATCTTCAACCAACCAGCTGACACTCCAGATTCAGAGATTGGAATAGTAGTCACAATGTGCTATCATATAGATGCCTATTTCAAATGCATAAATCTATGGGGCCTGTTTTCATGGTCTTTGTCCTCAGTGATCATTAATTCACTGGATGAAAAGCTGAAGAAAAAGAGAATAGGGACAATTTACATACAGCCTTTGTCCTCTTTATGCAGCTCTAGGACTTCAACAGTATCCCGAGATTCATTTACCTGTCCAGAGTCGAGGTATGGGTGGGATTAGGAAGGGAAGGTGACAAGGAGCACAGCCCCTATCATTCCCACATGTCATTGTACTGCCAGTGTTCAAAACATGCAAAGGTCTAACTTCATTCTTCATGTAATCAACAATGAAGCAAGTATGTACCGATGCACCCCTATGAACGATCTCATTATTTATTTCAGGCATCAGACACAGGCTGCACTGAAACTACATGCATACAGAAGAAAAAGATCAACCAAAAGGATTTTTTTCATTTTTTTAAAATATATTATACTGATCTCAGAAAGGCACTATCCCTTTCAGACAGTGAAATCACAATGTGATGCTGTAGTATAAAAAATCTTCAGCCTACTCCCTGTACACTTAAAACAAGCAGCATCAGTTTATACAGGCAGCCAGCTAGTCAATCAGTTCATCAGCCTGACAACCATGTGTATAATGTAATCATGATTTAAGCAAGCATATAGCCAAGACTGTATACGTAAGTGGATGTATACCTGAGTGTTCATAGTTAGTTGTGGATAAACTTTCAGATACATGACTCAATAGGAACCCGTTGGTATTTATTACATAGGTCACATATTGTAAACCAATTATTTTCCACTGTTGTACTTGGTTATCAGAACAATTGGGAAGGGAAGGAGAACAGCAGAAAATTACTATTGAGAAAGAGCAAATAAGAATATAAAAGAGATTTTCTTTCTAAAATGACAGGCATTAGAGAATAAACCATAAACAGTGAGAGTAAATATTATTGACACTGTAGAAAGAGGAACGAAAACAGGTATTTAATTAAAAAGAGGAAGAAACTATTAATGAATCAGTAGAAATGGAAATAGAAACAATGAATAAGAAAGTAATTAATAATAATAAAGAAAATATCAAATTATAAGGAAAATGAGGAATTGCTTTACTATTATTTGACGTTGGGATTTTTGTAGCATACTGCAGTTAGTTTTGTTATGTGTTCCATTTCCATTAATAGAATTTATCATTTTCAGCTCCCTTTGAACTTTGTTTACAGAGCAATAAAAGGGTCAAAATATGAGGAACATGGTTTTAGAAATGGTGCAGAAAATGCTGATCTTGCTTTGGATTCTATTCTCCAACTTGCTGAAAATGCAGACATTTTATGAAGATTGTGCTTCTTCACAGGGTAAGGTTATTTACAGCAGTCAGGATTGTGTTATTCATGGTTCTAACAGGTGGGGTTTAGTTCAAACTTGGTGGAAGATCTTTGTCTTCCTTAAGCTGAGGGTTAACCCATAGACACCTGTGCTTTTGAAATACAGTCCCCAATACATTGAAGACCCTTTTAGAGAGTGACACAGAGGCACAGTCATCAGCAAAGAGCAATTCATGTTATCATCATTTCTGAAGAGATTGATATCTGTTTAGGAATTGAAATATATATTTCCAACATCATTTCCATTACATGTCCCAGAGAATATGACAGCAAGGAATATACTGGAGAGCAGAGGGGCCATGATATACACCAGCTTCACACCACTTGTTAAACCAAAGTTATCAATGACTCTGGTTATCAATCTACCACGAACTGCAGTATTAATTTTACCATTTTATCAGGATATCCACGTTTAGCCAAGCCTCTCCACGAGGCCCTCATCAGTGAACAAAAGCACAGAAGAGTTCCAGCTGTTGTTTGCTGATTTTCTCTTATATTTGCCAAAGGGTGAAGGTCATGTCACAAATATCTTTGTGTTTCCTGAACCCAATTTGACATTCTGGCAATACAGATTCTACTATGTGGTTTACCAATCTGTTGAGTAGGAGTTTTTCTAGAATCTGCTAACACAAGCAATTAGATTCCTTTGTGGGTGTCTTAAACAGATTTTTGTCCTTCTCCTTTGTACATGTGAATTGTGTCAGAATTGAACTCTTGGAGGATCAGTTTGTTTATCCCACATTCTGTAACATCATTGTGTGAGTTTGACAACTTGCTGAGGTCTTCAAGATCTGTAAAATTTTCTTGGGATCCTGTCTGAGCCTGGTACTTTTCTAAAGGATAGGGATCTGATAGCATTGCCATCAGAGGTTTGCTGTCCAGGTTTTCACACGTGGGTTAGTCTCAAAGCATGTTCCTAAATAGTTCCATTTACAGTGAATGGAGGGTTAAGCACAACTCATGTCGTAGCAGTATTTCTTTTTCAATTAAATAAAAGGATGGTGGACAACTGCTGCCTGGTGCATTCCTCGTGGTAATGTCTCAATGAGACTTGATAGGCCTTTTTTGAATTTTAACAAAAGCTTGGGGAATGACTTTCCATGGTACATTCGAGGACAATTCAGGAAGTTAGGGAGGGAGCCAAAAAGCAGGACTACCAGGGTAGTAATCTCAGGACAGTTACCTGTGCCATGGGCTAGTGATGCTAGGAACAGTGAGAGAGTGCAGTTGAACATGTGGCTGGTGTAAGAGGGAGCACTTTAGACAGATGGATCATTGGGATGTCTACTGGGGAAGTTGGGACCCGTACAAGAAGGATGGGTTGCACCAGGAGCGGGGGGCACTAATATCCTAGACGGGAGGTTTGCTAGAGCTCTTCGGGATAGTTCAAACTAGTGTGGAAAGGGCGTGGGAACCAGAACAACAGGCAGTAAGTGCAGGGCGTGGGGACAAAAGAGAGACTGAGATATGTATTGTGCAGAGTAACAGCAGGCAGAGGGAATTCGCAGAGCTCACAGGGACTGGCAGTCTGGCGTGCATTTACTTCAATGCAAGAAATATAACAGGTAATACAGACGAACTAAGAGCATGGATTACTACATGGAATTATGATAGTATTGCCATTACGGAGACATGTTTAAAGGAGGGACAGGATTGGCAGTTTAACATTCCAGGATATACTGTTTTAGATGGGACAGAAAGGGAAACAAAAGGGGTGGGGGTGTTGTATTGCTGTTTAGGGATCACATCACAGCTGTGTTGAAGGAGGACTCATTGGAGGGATCTTGCAGTGAGGCATTATGGGTGGAGCTCAGAGATAGGAAGGGTGAAATCACAATGTTGGGAGTTTCCTATAGACCTCCCAACAGCCCATGGGAGACAGAGGAGCAGATATGTAGTTACATACTGGAAAGCATATGATAGGTCTAGGCAGCTACAAACTGACAAAGCCCTTGAGGAGTCTAGAGAAATTAGGAAGTAATTTAAGTGCGGAATTAGGAAGGCAAAAAGGGGCCATGAAGTGTCTTTTGCAAACAGGGTCAAGGAGAATCCCAAGGCTTTTTATGCATATATTAGAAGATAGGGAGCAGCAAGGGAAAGAGTAGGCCCACTCAAGGACAAAGGAGGCAAATTATGTGTGGAGTCACAGGAACTGGGAGAGATCCTTAATGAATACTTTGAATTGGTATTCACTAAGGAGAAGGACATGACAGATGTTGAGGTCAGGGATGAGTGTGTGAATACTCTAGACAGTGTCAATATATGGAAAGAGGATGTTTTGGCTATCCTAAATTACGTTAAGGTAGACAAGTTCCCAAGGCCAGATGGGACCTATCCAGGTTACTGCAAGAGGCAAGGGAAGAAATAGCTGGGGCATTAGTGGATATCTCCACATCCTTTTTGACCACAGATGAGGTTCCAGAGGACTGGAGATTAGCCAATAATCAAAGTATTTAACATCATCTAGCAGCAAAACGGCACGACGAACTCTCCGCAATATCAGTACACTCAGACAATGAAGGCCATCAGTTTAACTGGGACAAGGTAACCATAGCAGCCCAAGCCAAACACAGACACACACGGGATTTCCTAGAGGCATGGTTCTCCACACGTAATGCAATCAACAAACACATAGAATTGGACCCCGTGTACAAACCCATACAGGTCAAAACCAGAAATGACACTACTCACCATAACGGACCAAACAGTATAGATTCCAAGTGGAGTAGAATAACACCACCTCATCTGAGGAGCCACTGATGAGGTCACCCAGCATGGTGACAAAATGTCTGAATGAGACCAAGCCAGCTCAGCGAGCAAGTCAACAACCTCATTGGCCAGTATTGTTCCCTTGTTTAAGAAAGGAAGCAGGGATAATCCAGGAAATTGTAGGCTGGTGAGCCTGACGTCTGTGGTGGTGAAGCTCATGGAGAAGATACTTAGGGACAAGATATAGGCACATTTGGAAGAAAACAGACTAGTTAGTAACAGACAGCTTGGTCTTGTATGGGGAAGGTCATGTCTCACCAACCTGGTTGAATTTTTTGAAGGGGTGACAAAGATAATTAATTAGGGAAGGGCTGAGATATTCTTTATATGGACTTTAGTCAGGCATTTGATAAAGTCCCACATGGCAGATTGGTATAAAAACTAAAATCGCATGGGATTCAGTGTCAGCTTGCTAGATGGATACAAAACTGGCTTGGTCATAGAAGCCAGGGGGTAGTGGTTGAAGAGTGTTTTTCAGAATGGAGACCGGTAACTAGTGGTATTCCACAGGGATCAGTCTTGGGTCCTCTGTTGTTTGTAGTATATATAAATGATCTGGAGAAAAATGTGGGTGGTCTGATCAGTGAGTTTGCAGATGACACAAAGATTGCTGGAGTTGCTGATAGTGCCGACGATCGTAAAAGGATACAACAGGATATAGAGAGATTGGCTACTTGGGCACAGAAATGGCAGGTGGAGTTTAATCCAAATACGAGGTACTGCATTTTGGAGGATCAATTTTAAGTCTGAATTATACTGCAAACGGCAGAACCCTTAAGAACATTAACATTCAGACAGATCTGGGCATGCAGGTCCACAGTTCCCTAAAAGTGGCCACACAGGTAGCCAAGTGATTAAAAAGGCATATGACATATTGCCTTCATCGCCCAGGGCATGGAGTACGGGAGTTAGCAAACCATGTTGTAGCTATATAAAACCCTTGTCAGGCTGCATTTGGAGTATTGTGTGCAGTTTTGATTACCACGCTACCAGAAGGACGTGGAAGCTTTGGAGAGAGTGCAGAGAAGGTTCACCAGGATGTTGCCTGGTCTCGAGGGCATTGGCTATGAGGAACGGTTAAAAAGACTAGGATTGTTTTCACTAGAAAGGCAACAGCTAAGAGGAAACCTGATAGAGGTCTACAAAATTATGAGAGGCGTAGATAGGGTGGATAGTCAGAGGCTTTTTCCAGGGTTGAAGTTTCAATTACAAGGGGGACACAGGTTCAAGGCAAGGAAGAAAGTTTAAGGGAGATGTGCGAGGGAAGCTTTTTACACAGAAAGTTTTAGGAGCCTGGAACACACTGCCAGAAGAGATGGTGGAAGCAGGCACACTGGCGACATTTTACAGGCATCTGGATGGTTACATAAGTAGGGAGGGAATAGAGGGATACAGACCGAGTAAGGTTTTAGTTTAGTTAGGGCATGATGATCGGCGTAGGCTTGGAGGGCCAAAGGGCCTGTTCCCGTGCTGTACTTCTCTTTTGTTTTTTATTCTTCATTCTCCATGGCAACACCTCAAGAAGCAGAGTTCTTTTGCCAACCAATTGGCACCCTTTTCTCATACAATATAAATTGTTGCTCCTTTTGAAATTCGTATTCCTGAATCCAACCAGATGAAGATGAAAAGCTTCGACAGCATGTCTCCTTTTCAGCAATGCTAACTGGAAGTTTGATGTTTTTAAAGAGCTGTTGGTCTCTACAAAGATTGTAATACCATTTTTGTTGAAAAAAGAACCATGTAACTTCAGCGTGGGGCTCCAGTCATTATTCTTGACACAAAACAAAATGCTGCGACACTCAAGCAGTGACTATCTAAATACCTATTGGAAGTGGAAACAGCTCCTTCCCATCTACTGTATCCAGTCCCCTCATGATTTTAAAAACTTCTATCAACTCACCCTTCTTCTCTTCAAGGAGAACAGTCCCAACGTCTCCAATCTATCTCCATTTGAAGTTTCACATCCTTGGCACCATTCTTGTAAATTGTTTCTGCACTCTCTCCAATGCATTCACATACTTTCCATATTGTGGCACCCAGGACTGTACACAGTACACCAGATGAGGTCTAACATGTGTCTTATGCAAGTTCAGCATCACATCTTTGCTGTTGTATTATATGCTTCTATTTCAAATATTGTGTGCAATTTGGGACTCCTTGTTTAAGGAAGGACTACAGAATCATTGCAATGCAGAAAGAGGCCATTTAGCCCTTCATGCCTGCCCCAGTTTTGTTATCTAGTGCCAATCTCTTGTCTTTTCCCTATATCCCCCAAAAAATCCAGTGTCCTCTTGAACACCACAATTGAACCTGCTTCCACTATGTGTAAAAGATTTTTCTCACATTACCCCTGCTTCATCTGCACATTACTTTAAATCTATGCACTTTGTTGTTTCTTTTACAAACAGAAACTAGTTCACACTATCTACTCTTTTCAGTCCACTCATTGTTTTGAAAATCTCGCCCAGACCTCCTCTTAGTCTTCTTCTCCCTGGGGAGAACAGTCCCAACTTCTTCAATCTATCTTCATAGCTGAGGTTAGCCTGGAACCATTCATGTAAATCACTTCAGCACTCTACAATGTGTTCACATCTTTCCGACAATGCTGCGTCCACACTGTATACAATACTCTAACTGTGATCTAACAGGATGTAAATATAATAGAATCAGTCCAGAGGATTATGGCAGAGGTTGGTTAGGCCACAGTTAGAGTATGGTGTGCAGTTCTGGACTCTACATTATAGGAGGGATGTGATTGCATTGGAGAAGGTGCAGACGTGATTTACCAGAATGTTGCCTGATCTGGAGAGCTTTAGTTACGTACAGGGATTGGATAGACTGGGGTGTTTACTTTGGAACAGAGGAGACTGAGGGGGTCATGATTGAGATGTATATAATTACAAGGGGCGTAGATAGGAAGACGCTTTTCCCTTTGGTGGAAGGATATATGACCAGCAGGCATAGATTTAAGGTAAGGAGCAGGAGATTTAAAGGGGGTGTGAAGAAATTTCTTTTCACTCAGAGGTTGGTGAGAATCTGGAACTCACTGCCTGTAGGGTGGTAGAGGCAAAGACCCTCATATCATTTAAGAAGTATTTGGATGCACACTTGCAATGCCAAGGCATACAAGACTATAGGCTAAGTGCTGGAAAATGGGATGAGAAAAGCTGGTGTTTTTGGCTGGTGCAGACGCAATGGGCTAATGAGCCATCTTCTGTGCTTAAAATTCAATGACTCTGACTTTTATATTCCATTTCCCTTGCAATAAAAACATTCCAATTGCCTTCCCAATTACTACCTGTAACTGCACACCAGAAATTGATGTGAATCATGTACCAAGACACCCTCTGCACCACAGTTTTTAAAATTTTGTCCATTCAAAGTTCTGTTTTTCTATTCTAGCTTGCTTTTTAATTTGATTTTATTTTTGTGGACGACACAGCCTGTGAATCTTGGTTGAGTGATTTGAGCAGGACTGCAAATCTGTGGGGTGGCCAGTGGCAAGACATTTGATAATCTTTTGACTCCAAAGATAAATTGTAATGATTGGTTGCTTCAAATTGACACCCCACATGGGAACAGGAGTAGGCCATTCAGGTCCTCAAGCCTGTTTCACCATTCAATGAGACCATGGTGATCTGGGGTCTAAATCCATATACCTGCCTTTGGCCCACCCAAGCTCCACACTCTTAGAATCACTAGAAATCCCCTCTACACCTACTGCTCACCAGCATTACCTGCTTCAATTCCGATGGTCTAAAGGTCCCTACTTTTTCCTGTTAAGTGTTGGTCACTAAAGGGTGAACAGCAGCAGGTACTCCCCAGCCATCAGTGGCTAGCCACTTAAACCAATTAAAGGTCTAATGGGGTAGAGAGCGAGTGTAGACTCCCCTGGGAACTTGCTCACATTGCCCAGAGGGAAAAACCAGTAATACTTGGAGATGAATGGACTGATCCTTCAATTTGAAGTGCACAACACAAGCGCAACCAATATATTTCATTCGCCAGTTTGACCATTTCTCCTCCTGCGTGGATCAGACTCCACTGAGCCCAGCTGCTATGGTGGCATCCTCTTACCAGCAAACTGAGCAGACATCACAGTTAGGGATATAGGGAGCGATCAGAGTCGTAGGATTCATGCTGTGATGACAAGACCATGGGGATGAAAGGCCATACTCTATGGAGGGATTTCCCGTCCATTCAGATGGCCCTATCAGTTCCGAGCCTCTGCATCTTTGAAATTATAAATTATGCTTCTGAGAGGTCTCAATATTGAGGCATGCTGTCTCCCCTTGCCACAATCAACCACAGCAACTCTCACCTTCCCAAATCTGCAAGCTCTCTTATTGCGCTTTCATTCCAATTTAGGAATCTGCCTGCCCTCCTTTATTGGTCACTCCACTTCAGTTGACACCAGAGGATCAGGTATTGGCTCTTATAGGATCAGAACACAGAAATGGCCCTGAAAACATTCTGTCAGCAGCATTTACCTGACAAAGGAATATTGAGAAAAACCTTCCAACAAGACATTCTGCATGCTTGCTAGTTAAGAAATAATCTAATGTACGTCGGGCCTAAAGAAAAAGACAATAATAACCCAATAACACATTTATGGATGATGCATTTAAAATATTGTTAACACTGCATGAACTTGGCATATGTTTATATGTTTAAATAAACCCCATACATAAAATATTTATGATGCATATTTGCTCCCCTTCAACCATGTCATGATTTTAAAACATTAGTTATCACTCCACTGCAGCATAGATGCCAAAAATGATAATATCAGTTACACATGAAGTACAATGATAGCAAGTGTTCATATGTCAGGAACAAGAGCACTGATCATTTATTAATGCATATTGGCAACACACCTTCTGATTACTCATGAATTGGCTGTTCTATGTAACCAGGAACTGGTTTATTATTTTTAGATTTTGTTTTAAAATCATGCTATTCAGACATGCTATGACAAAACTCCTGTGCAGGTAGGACTTGAAACTGGCCTTTCTGGCAAGTCTTGTGTATATCATTTATTTCAATGTGGGAACGTATTCTCCAAAACTGCGATCAAGCAATTTGTCAAGAATAAAGAATAGGAACAGGAGTAGACCATATGGCTTATTGAGCATGATCTGCCATTCATCTTTAGCTCCACTTTCCCATGTACTCTTTATATCACTGAATTAATTCCCTGAAAGGCCAAAATGAGACGCTAAGATATGGGAACAGAATTAGGCCATTTGGCCCATCGAATTTGTTCTGCCATTCAGTCCTGGCTGGTATGTTTCTCAACCCAATCTCCTGGCTTCTCGACAAAAGCCTTGCTTCCCTTGTACCTTGCTCCTTTTATCTTATTTAGTGGTCTTCTTTGTGCCATCTTGTCAAAGGCCTTCTGGAAATCCAAATAGATCACACTCAGTGGCACTTCTTTGTCTAACTTGCTCATTACTGCCTCAAAGAATTCTAACAGATTTGTCAGGCATCATCTCCTTTTGACAAAGCTGTGCTGACTCATACCTGTTATACCTTCCAAGCACTTCCAAGTATTCCACAATCTCATTCTTTATATGGATTCTCAAATCTTACTAATGACTTAATTCAGGCAAACTGGCTTATAATTTCTTGTCTTCTGCCTCCCTCTTTGCTTAAACGGGGGTATTACAATCATCATTTTCCAGTCCTCTGGGACTCTCCCTGACTCCAGCAATTCCTGAAAGATCACCACCGATGCCTCTTCAACGTCCTCAGATATCTCCTTCAGACCTCTGGGGTGTAGTCCATCTGATCCGGCTGATTCATCCACCTTCAGACCTTTCAGCTTCCCCTGCACCTTTCTCCTTATAGATGGCCACTCCACTCCACTCACCTCTGCTCCTTGACACTCTTGAATTTCTGGTATTCTTCTACTGTGAAAACCAATGTAAAGTACCTATTTAATGCCTCTGCCATTTCTTTGTTCCCTATTACTACTTCTCCAGCCTCATTTTCCAGCAGTCCAATATCCACTCTTGCCTCTCTCTTATCTTTTAAATATCTAAAAAGCTCTTGCAAACTTCTTTTTTATTACGAGCTAGATTAATTTCACATTGCATCTTCTCCTAGCTTATTGCTTTTTTAGTTATTTGCTATTGGTTTTTAAAGGCTTCCCAGTCATCTTCACCACATTGTATGCTTTTTCTTTTGTTTTTACACTGTTCCTGACTTCCCTTGTCAGCCCTGGTTGCCTCATCCTCTCCTTAGGATGCTGCTTCTTCCTTGGGGTGAATTTCTGCTGTGCCTCCTGAAATACTCCAGAAACTCTTGTCATTGCTGCTCCACTGTCTTCCTTGCTAGGCTCTCCTTCCAATCAACTCAGGCCAGATCCTCCCTTATGTTTTTATAGTTACCTTTACTCAATTGTAATACTGTTACATCTGATTTCAACTTCATCCTCTTGATCTGTAGAGTGAATTTTATCATAGTATGGTCACTGTCCCCTGGGGGTTGGGATCTTCCACCTTCAACTCTCCAATCAAATCAGTATCATTACACCAAATCCAGAATTGCCTGTTCCCTAGTGGGCTGTACCACAAGCTGCTCCAAAAATCTTATGGATATTCTACAAATTCCCTATCTTGAGATCCACTACCAACCTGATTTTCGCAGTACACCTGCATATTGCATTTTGTCTATCCCAACCTTAAATGCATTTGATGATGGAGACTCCACCTTTTAGTGTAGAGAGCTCCAAAGATTCATCAGCCTTTGGAATGAAGCAATTACTCCATATCTCAGTCCTAATTGATCAGCCCCTTTTCCTAAGATTGCGTCCATATTTTTTATACACAGATCAGCAGAAACAATCTCCTGGTATCTAACCTATCAAGCCCCTTCAGAATTTTGTACATTTAAATAAGATCACATCTCATTCTTCTAAATGCCCAATTTGATCACCATCATAGGACAATCACTTCCCTCATCCCACAGGCTAGCCTGAAAAGCCTTCACTGCATCGACTCCGGGGCAAATATATCCTTTCCTAAGTATGGAAACCAAAGCGGAGCACAATATTCACCAAAACTCTGTACATATAGCAAGGTTTCTTTTTTACCTGAATTCCAGTACTCTTGCAATAAACGCCAGCATGCCATTTGCATTCCTAGTTGCTTGCTGCACCTGTGTGCTAACTTTTTGCATTCTTTGAACATCAACACTTGCACATTTCACAACTCCTAAATATTTATTCCGCTTTTCTATTCTGCTGACCAGATTGAATAATTTCATCGTACCTATGATATATACTATCAACCATCATCTTGTTCACTTCTAAACTGGTGAGACCTCTTTGTACCTTCTCTGCATTCACCCTTTAGCTCACCTTTCTGCTTAGTTTGGTATCGTCAACAAACTTAGGTATATTACTCTGTTTCTTAATCTAAGTCATTATAACAGTCTGTAAATAGTTAACACTCCAGGATTGTTCCTTGCGGCACTCCATTATTCGCTGCTTACCAAACTGAAAATGTCTCAGTTATGCTCACTCTCCGCTATCAATGTCTATCCATGCTAATTCTATCATAACTCCTGCCAGTCAAATCTGTAACATCTGCTTACCTGTGACTTAAATCTCCCAGATTCTGATTTGCATTCCCATGATGTTGTAGTCTCACTTTGCACAAGCCTGGTTCAATCTTCCTCGCTAACTGCTACTGAGTTCCATTAATGTACAAATTGCAGCAATAGCCAAATCCATTCCAGTGAAAGTGGGGAATGTGAAATGCACAAATAATGAAGACCATACAATGGCAGCATAATGACACAAAACAAATTTAGCTTCAATTTCTTTTTATTGAAAATTGAGAACAGCCCATGTAAAACAACAGGAAGTGATACAGTTTTGCTAAAGACAGTCTCTTCATAGGAATCAGATTTACTGATTCAGAACATGCCTCAAATCTTCAAAGACTTCCTTGCTTCTAGTTAAGAATTGCATTACAAATTTTCTGAAAACAGCAGTGTTCTCCAAGTTATTTTAGCAACTGTAGCCCATGCATTCACTGTATACAAGCAGTCTTTTCATACAAAGTATGCACCGAGATTTGCTAGCATAATTTCCCTTAAATATCAAGTTGAAATGTCCAGATTAGCCATATATAACTGTAGCATTTACTGTGTAAGCTTTTGAAGTACAGTAAGGCAAACAGGTTAGGTAGTGCTGCGTTATCACTGCAACTAATGGTTGGAAAAACTACAAATTAACCAGTGGCTTTCATGGCTCAATTCTGAGTCATCCCATACTAGATAGCATTCCACACGTTGCAAGGCCTTCAACATTAAATAATGCGTTGTGCTACCATCAGTTTCTCTCGCACATGCAGCTAGTGCAGTCTCGGCAGAAATATTGCTTGGTCTACATTTGGAAAAAAATGTTTTAAAATAGTCAATACTTTCATAGACATCTTTGCTTCTCTTCTTGGAATTCCTGACATTCCAGAAATTGTAATACACGAACAAAGACAGTCACACATTAGAAGTGTGACCTCGTCATACACGATCTCGCTCCCAACTCACTTACAATAATAGCCTTCTGAAGTTCTATCTGAAACCAGCAGCACTGGTATTAACCGTTAAACGTCCCATGTAACTAATTCCTGTTAAAAAACATATTGCAAAGAATGAGGTTGTAGATAATTTGTTACATGCAGTACGAGAAAATAATCCTTGCAGTAGAAAACATGTTTGTCCTGTATTGTACAATTTTAATATAAATTAAGAAAAGTTGTGGGTTTTTAAAAAAATGCTCATATTATAAGTCCATTTATGGACACCCTGAGTCTACAGTAGACACACACACACACACACACACACACACACACACACACACACACACAGAGATAATTGGGAATCTGGTGGTGTCTAAACCAGAGATGCCAATTCTCCTGATTCTGATAGGAATCTTGGACCTGTCCATAAGTTTCTGCATGTTTTAGCAAAATTAATAAACTTCCTGTCCATTTGTTGTTCGAAGACAGTATTCCTATAATTTTGAAATTCACTGATAAAATATTAAGTGATTTCCCATCTCTTGCTGTCTGTTTTAGCCCTGCCCTTCTTTTATGTCAGGCTGCTAATATCCTTTGGTCAAGAGCGCAGCAAAAGTGGCATTCTATAGTTACGAGTGGGTATATACTCCTCAGAATTCTACAGCAAGGTAGGCAATCAATCGCCTCATTGCACCAGTGAGGAGGAGTTAACGTCTGAGTCCCATTGCAAACACAGAGAAACATATTTTGCTCCTGATTATATTTTCCCTCATTGAAAATGGGAGGAAAATATCTGTAATAATGCAGTACAATCATGCTGGGAAACATAAGACAGCAGTCAAAACTTATATGGTTCTGTTTTGCTCACCACAGCAAGACAATACCAGAGTCTAGATGCAAGAAAAAAAAATGAAGCAAGCTAAACATTAGGGCAGTTTTAAAAATAAATAGGTAAGTACAAGGAAACAAAATAAAACAAAAACAAAACAGTATACAAACGTGCAGCACGTGACAGATTGCTTTTGTGGCTTCCGTCCATTGAGATCATAGTTTTGGGTTGGAAAGTTGGCATCTCTGTTAAGATTGTTGGGGGGGGCGCGACGCAGATATTGGGAAAAGTGTCAATTACTAAATCAGAATGGCAAAGATCATTTGCACTGCATTTGAAGCAGCTTTTATATAAAACTACTACCAGCAAGCTTAGATAAAAAAAATGTAGAGAGCGACCACTCTTTCTTCAGCATGCTTTTAAACCCAATGTCTTGGACAATTATGTCTGTGTATAATGAGTAGGTCAAAAACAAATTACCTCCAATCCCGTTTGGGTTTGCTCCCACAGAGGCAGGACTGTATGACTGTCTTTTGGCAAATTGAATATTCAGGTATAGATATACTGAGATGTGAAGTTGTTTGACTTAACATGCCCTCGGAGCACTGTTTAAAAACACAAAAAATGCAGCAAACTGTGCACAATTTTATAGATCTCATCTGCTCATGCATCCTAGAACCTGATAGCCTAGTTGTTTTCTATTTGCTCAATGTCTAGTTCACCATCCAGCTGAAACACATCTTGTCCAGCTTCCTCCTTCCTCCATGAGTCTTTATCATTCTTCTCACTTGGCCAGCTTTGCTTCACAACTCCAAACACTTTAGTGTTCTCCCTGCCAGTTTCCCCTTTGCTGGTAGAGGGCTTTTCTGAGTCTCCATGATGCTGTGGTTCTGGACTGCAGGCGGGGGTTGTGCCCGGCATGGGAGCTGAAACATAGACGTGTGGTGTCCATGTCTTTGCTGCCATTGAGTTCGGTGAGATGGTCTGTTCCTGCTGGCAGCAATCATTCCCAGTGGAACCCACTGAGCAGGGGCTGTGAAAATTCCTGAGATTCTATAAAGAGAAATCACAAAACAGCTGATGAAAAGGTAATGCTTTCAAAATTCAAAAGCTTAGTGACCTCCAGCTTTACCAGGACATTTTCCTCTACTCCCAGCATGGATGATTAGCACTGAACAATGTCATACCCGTTAGTAAAATAACACAAAAATAGAATCTCTTACCAAAAATCAAATTGCCAGGTTTGATTAAATTCCAGAAAATGTGCCTTTGTGAAGATTGTATCTTTTTATTTTCTTCTATATTTTTGGGTGTTGACTGGGGCGGGAAAGGGACTGCTTTGAAAACCAGCAATTGTGGAAATTATTGCTACGCATTTTTTTACAAGCAGATTACCATCGCTCCCTGTAAGTGCTGCTGAGATTGATATCTTTGTTCAACCACTTAGTTGCAGGTGGGCTGGCACCAGAGGATGCACACAATAGTGAAATTAATAAGTAACTGATTGGAAATTGGTCACAACTCCACAAAACGATGACAAATACCTGCCAACAACAAAGTGATTGATTCCTAGGCAGCTGAACAGCTTACGGGTATGAACAATACCACCAGAAGCCATTAGATCTCTGAAAGGGGATGTGATGCCTTTCTCTCTATAATAAAAAAACACAAAAACCTGAAAAAAAAAACAGGATTTTTTTTCCTCACCCATTATTGTAAACTGTGGCTTTTAACCAGTAACTAACAGACTTTGCAATTTGTGACCCAGTCTGGGCTTCCTACAAAGGAGTGAAAGTACCTTGAGAAAAAGATGAACAAGTTCTGACAGCAAAAGGATAATGTCAGGAGTGTG
>JAHRHZ010000140.1:27461475-27473790 GCA_024137785.1 Ginglymostoma cirratum
CACACTCCTGACATTATCCTTTTGCTGTCAGAACTTGTTCATCTTTTTCTCAAGGTACTTTCACTCCTTTGTAGGAAGCCCAGACTGGGTCACAAATTGCAAAGTCTGTTAGTTACTGGTTAAAAGCCACAGTTTACAATTACTATTTAGTAAATTACTATTTACTTACTATTTAGTAAATTACTATTAGTAAATAGTAAGCTAGCTCACTTTACAATGTAAAGAAGATAAATTTTTTTTAAAAAATTAGTTGATTAATAAGTGTTCTTGAAGACAGTTGCACAAGAATTGAGATAAAACCCTTGCAAAACCAACTTTAATGGACTGGACACTGTTCCATTGGCTAAGAAACATGTCTCCAGCCAAGTCCCATTTCTCAAATCTCATCCCAGGACAGGACATAGAAAATGCCTCAAAGACACTGTAAAGCTCTCCTTGAAGCATGGCAGCACTGATGTTAATGACTGGGAAAAACTTGCTACCAAAATAGCAACTACTCATCCATCAGGCTTCATCATATTTTGAGTTACAACATCTTAATGATGAGGTTAAGCCGCGGTACAGAAGAAAAGGAAAGGGAAGAAAATGCTGCGATCCAGATACCACTGTATTTTGGGACATCCTGCCCCTTACGTCTAAAGACCTGTGGATTGAGACTCAGCCTGTTCAGTCACATGAAGACCCATGGCAGAAACCAACAATCCTGAGTAGACATTAATGTTGACCTGAGGGTCAGCTGATCATGTCCTTTTTTTTTCCCCCCATTTTAAAAAAATATGTTTTCAAATAGAACATTGAAAAGTTTACAGAACGCTCATGCCGACTGAGCAATTTAGTTCACCCCATTCCTTCAACTTTCTCTATTGCCTTGCAAATCTTCTCTGCTGGTGCTTGCTCAACTTCCTTTGGAAGGCTACAATTAAATCTGTCTCCAGTGCATTTTAGACCCAAACCACTCACTGTCTAAATGTCTTTCTTCACATTATTGTTGTTTCTTTAACACTCAACATTAAATTGGCATCCTTTGGTTCCCAGACCTACCACTAATGGGAATATAGATTTTTATATCTACATACTTCCAGATGTAAATACCCGTCTCAACCTTCTTTTCTCTGAGGAGAACAATCCCAAGCTTTTCCATTCTATCCATGTTACTTAAGTCCTTCATCTCTAGAATGATTTGAGTAAATCCTTTTTGCACCTTCTCAAAAGCCTTCACATTCTCCTAAAGTAATATGCCTAGAATTGGGCACAATATGCCAATTGAGGTTGAAACAGTGTTTTATAAAAGTTCATTACAACAACTTCTTTACTTGGGTACTCTACACTTCTTTTTATAAATCCCACCTTCAATAACTTGTGGACATACATCCACAGGTGTCTGTTTCTATATCCTTTACCTTGCACAGTCTTTCCTTAGACATAAAATGCAATCCATCATATGTCCACAAATTCCACTGTCTACGTGGTCTTGAAGAGCAGCACCGTCCTCCTCATGGTTCACAATATTTTCAAGTGTTGCGCAATCAGCAAAACTTGAAATTGTACCCTGTGCACCTAGTTTTAGATAATTTATATATATAAAAGAAAAGCATAGGTCAGTGCCAACACCAAGGGAACCCCATTATGTGCCTTCCTCCAGTCAAAACATCAGCAGTTTACTACTGCCCTTTGTTTCCTGTCACTCAGCCAACCGCATACCTACGCTGCCAATGTCCCTTTTCCTCCATGGGCTATAAATTTGCTGCCAAGTGTATCATGTGGCATTTTATCAAACACCCTTGTTTCAAATTTAAGACCACTGTAAAACTAGTTGGATGAAATATTTGCTTCAGCTGTGATAAATTAACCTAAAATTCTATTCATTCCATTATCTTGGAAACCACCAAAATCTGGTTCAGGTGATCTTATCACAGCTGAAATCAAACTTGAATTACCTTCAAAAGAAAACCAAAATCATATCTCTGATCCTGTAAAGGCAAAGACCCAAACAGACACAGCATTCACTTGCTTCATTCTTAGTGTGATGTTTTTGGGTTTACTCACTGTTCTGGCATAATATTTTTGCAAAAGAGGCATCTGTTTATCATCACAGTAATTTTTCCAAGATTACACTAATCACTCAATGTAACAATTCTTGTCAATGTACTAGTTTAAAATAATAATTATATATTATTCACTATTATACTTTCTACACAAAGTGCACTGCAAAATTCTTCAAGACTCCTTAGACAGCACCTTCCAAATCCACAACCACCGGCACCTCGAAGGAAAAGGGCAGTAGATACCTGGGAACACCACCATCTGCAAGTTCCCTTCCAAGCCACTTACCATCCTAACTTGGAAATATGTCAGCATTCCTTCAGTGCCGCTGGGTCAAAATTCTGGAATCCCCTTTGCAAGGGCATTGTGGGTCTACCTACAGCATATGGACGGCAGCAGTTCAAAGGTAGCTCATCACCACCTTCGGAAAGGCAGCCAGGGATGGGCAATGAATGCTGGATAATCAGTAATGCTTATATCTCAAGAATGAATAAAAATTATTACACTCTAAATATCTAAGAATTCATACAGAACAAAATGAACAAGATCAAGATTCACATTGTTAAGATTGGAAATTTGAGCACATGCTGCTGTCAGTTTTCTAGTCATTTAAATTAAAATAATCAAGACAGCTAATGGAATGCTGGGTCTTGAATCTACAGGATTGGAGTACAAGGACACAAAGGTTATGCTGCAAATATACAAAACACTAGTTAGACCCCATGTGGAGTCCTATGAGTAGATCTGGGCAGCTCAAAGGATATATTAGCCTCAGAAGGAGTATATAATGGTTTACAAGAATGAAACCTGGACTTCAGGAGCTAAGTTATGAGGAGAGATTATACAAATTAGGCCTGTTTTCTCTTGAATTTAGAAGGTTAAGGGGTGATCTGATTGAAGTCTTCAAGATAATAACAGGAAAAGGCAGAGTAGGTAAAGATAAACTATTTCTACTGGTAGGAGATGCTAGAACTAAGAGTATAGCCCAAAAATTAGGACCTGATCATTTAGGACCTGATCATTTAGGACAGATGTTAGGAAGCACTTCTACACACAAAGGATAGTAGAGGTTTGGAAATGACTTCGTAAAATAGCAGTGGATGCTAGCTTAGTTGTTAGTTTTAAATCTGAGGTCAAAATTTTTTTTGTCAAGCAGAAGGTATTAAGGGATATAGGCCAAAGGTAGGTATATGGAGTTAGACCACAGATTCCTATGATCTCATTGAATGACAGAACAGGTTCAAGGCCTACTCCTGTTTCTAAATTCAAAAATTAGGTACTGTGCTCAACCAAGTTTCAGGTAATGCTTCCAGCAGGTAAGTGAGCACAAAGTCGAAAAATGTTCCTGTACTGTCTCATGTACAATCTTAGGCCAACAGCTTAAGTAAGGAAGTGCAGCTTTCCATTAATTTGATATCTTTGAAGATACTGGGGATGTTCAAGTCTGCCTAGATTAGGCAAATTCTAATGAGCTGCTTACTCAACAATAAGTATAATTCAATCAGTGCTTTGCCTCAAAAACGAAGCACCATTAATGGTGTTCTGGTCTTGTTGCCACTATCCTGACACACTGATGGTAGCTGAAAATGACAAATGCTGTACAGTGATCAAACTATAAACTTGGTAAAACAAATGCAAATCACTTTCTATAATACAGAGAAATTGTACTCATCTATTTTCTTTTCCTCTCTCTCACCATCCAATGATAGACAGCAAAACCAGAGCAGATTTTAGCCTCACCAGAAGTTTCACTCTAGCATTTATGGAAGCTGAGCTTTCTCATTTTGGTAACATTTTTTGCTCTTTCTATATCACCACAGAAAAGTAAATAAATAAAGGGATAGGTTACTGGCAGGAAATCCCACAGACACATGAGTCCTGAAAACAGGACAGAAAGGTAAATTGTTGGGTAAGAAAGAAAGAAAAAGGACATAGAGGGAAAATAAATTCGTGTTTTAATGTCATTTTTACATATAATGTAATTGCATTCAATAGCTTTCCCTCAAAGTGATGCAAATAAGGGCCAGGTTTTTGCTTGCTCATGGCATTGTGAAGTTTAGAAAGCTCATGTTCCACCCAATGTATCATTAGACTATGTTTACACATTTACATGGCCAGATATTTTGATGAAATACATGCTCCTTGCTAAAGTATTGCTTTGGACAGCTGGTACAGTCTGTTCTTGGCAAAGGTAAGCAGAGTGACATAAATCTTCTTCTAAAAATCAAAACAGGTGAAGCATTAATATCGCTGAAGAATTGGGAGGATATTAGTTAACCTTTCCTTCAGCTGGAAACTGTGTACAGTCTGCAGAACAGCAGAGCAGGAGCCTGCAGAAAATCAAACTTCATAGTTTTGTAAACCCTTCTTAATCCCACACGACATCTTCTGAAATTGAATGGCTCTCAATTCAGTACTTAAACGAATCCGAAGCAAGAAGGTCAAAGAGTTCATTTCCAAAACCTGCCTTTCTAGACTCCAGACTCAATAAGATAATTTTCAATTTCCCAAGTTTTGTTATTAAAGAAACTGGTTTGCCCTAGTTTTGGGGCATGGTTGTTGTGATTCTTCAAATTGAAGTGGACAGTAGACTACCTTAGTATAGCCACCTCATCTAAACAATTTTATCTTTATCCTGCACTGATTTTCTATCCTCGTGCCTGCAGCCTATGCAGTCTGCAAAAAGGGGTCTGACAAAATTGCCCGCAGTCCATAGTCCAGTAAAACTAGCCTATACTGCTTAAAGGAAGGCTGTAGCTTATAGGAAAACTGCACTCAACAATATTGTTGCATTGTCAATTATTGCAAAGTGCACACCAGGGCAGAGAGAGTGATTCATCATGATAGACCTGGGACTGGATGTGTCTGGGGTGCAGCTGGATAGGTGGAGAGACACCATGTTTCCACAAGGGCTCAGGAAACCCTCAAGGAGAGCGTGCACATGGAGGACTGGTGCCAAGAGTCTGATCTCAAGACCTGGCAGAGACATCAAAAAGAATATAATGTCCTCATGGGGTAATCATGATCAATGAATAAACCTTCACATGACATCTTCTAAAAGCCTCTTCTATTGTTCAGTCCACCACACGTCCAGCACCAGTCATTGCCATTTGGTGGCTCCGGCAGAGTCTATGGCATCCAACATTATATTCCTACCTTATGTCTGTTCTCAACTCCCAGAACAGCCTCACCCTGGGGAACTAGTTGCAGATGGTATTACCCTGGACCTTGCCCTTCCCACTCCACCCACCTTCTCTCACACCAACCTTCCCATCATCAGTTTACGTTTTCCAACACCCAAGAACCACCATCTGCCCAGTCACAATGATCCAGGCAGAGAAAAGAGAACAAACAACACAGTCCGAACAAAGAGGCTCCGTCATTTAATTTGACATTAGCAGCCACTATCTCAGTTACAGGCACTGCATGAATTATGGGGGCTAAAACAGGGTAGAGCACGTAGCAAGTCACTGATGTAAATGAGCTGCAGCCAGGTCAGCAGTAAAACAGCGATCCATTTTCCAGCTCGCAGTGGACCAAAGTGTCAGATGAGTCCTGTCATACAGAACTCGGATATGGATCTCAATAGGGCAGCATTCAGGTGAGTGCTGATGGGCATACACACAGCATGCTGGGCATTCTGCCTGACCTACCAGGCAGTCTCCTGTCACTGCCAAGGAGCGTGGTGTAGTCCAGACCCAAGTTAACACAGACTAGGGAGCAGACTTTGTTGCATAATAAATCCAGAGGCACTGGTATCCTTACTCCCTACCTTTGTGTGCAAAAGGCCCCTACAGCTTTGGCTCCCACCAACACTTCCCTCATGTCCTGTAAATGCAGCAGGATTATTGTGAAGACCTTGAACTCATCAAAGCACCTTCAATAACATTCCACTGTCACTTTCCAATGGAAAACATGCCATAAACTTATTTAACCTATAAATGAAGTGCTGTCCTTTTAAGCAACTGGCAGTTTCAAACTTGAAGTTTACAAGGTGAACAGTGAAGATACAACCTACATATCTATTATACAAATTTGGGATCTTGGAGTTACATCAGGTAATTGAGCTGTGTGACCCCAGGATAGTGGTCAAACAAGCTTTTTGGAGGGCACATGGGCACAGTGGTGGTCACAATTCAGTGCCAAATAAAGTCATACAAAATGGCATGTCTCCAAAAAGCAGTGATAAGCCTCGGAGTTGCTGCTGCTCATGGCAACAAATTTCTTTCCCTCAGTCCACAAGTGGGCCCATACTCAAGGTGGAAAATATCAAAGGATTTAAATATTGTACAAGGAATCTCCGCCAAATATTCTTAGCTTCCTCACCCTAGCTTTGAAAATTTCTGTCAGGTTGCCAAAGGAAAAGAATGCTAGCATCACAAAATTCCCACGAGGTGCATCCCAGGCTGCAGGGAGGAGATTGCTGGGGCCTTGGCAGGGATACTTCACTATCCACAGATGAAATCCCAGCTGACTAGAGAATCGCCAATGCGGTTCTTGTATTCAAGAGGGGCAGCAGGGATAGACCAGGTAATTACAGACCAGTTAGTCTGATGTCAGTGATAGGGAAATTATTGGAAAAAGTTGAAGGACAGGATTAATCAACTGTTGGAAAGACAGGGATAGTAAGCACAGTTTTCTTTTTAAACAGGGAGATCAGCCTGACTAATTTAATTGAGTTTGGAAGGTTGGACCACAAGGTAAGAACCTGTGGGATCCAAGACAATTTGGCAAACTGGATCCAAAACTAGCTTACACATAGGAGGCATAGGGTGATGGTGGAGGGTTATTTTGTGATTGGAAGCTTGTGACCAGCAGTGTACCACAGGGATTGGTACTGGGAACCTTGCTGTTTGGTATGTACATTAACAATCTGGATGTGAGTGTAGAAGATGCAAGTTAGGAAGAGCAATAGCAGATTGAATTTAATGAATGGTAGGTCCCTAGGGAGTACTGAGGAACAAAGGTAACAGTGTACAAGTCCATAGATCCCTGAAGGTGTTAGCACAGGGAGACAGGATGGTGAAAGTGGCATATGGGATGCTTGCTTTCATTAGCCAGGACATAGAATATTGGAGCAAGGAAGTCTTGTTACAATGTTATAAAACATTAGTTAGGCCACACATGGAATACTGTGTGTAATTCTGGTCGCCACACTGTTGGAAGCACATGATTGTACTGGAGAGGGTGCAGAAGAGATTTTCCAGAATGTTGCCTGAGATAAATGTCTCAATAATGAGAGGAGACTGGATAGACTGGGTTTGTTTTCCTTGGAGCACAGGAAGCTGAGGGTTGAGTTGTACAAAATTACGAGAGGCACAGACAAAGTATGTTGTGAGAATATTTTCCCCATAGCAGAGATGTCATAGACCAGAGGGCATAAGTTTAAAATGAGGAGTAGGTGGTTTAGAGAAGATCTGAGAATTTTTTCCCCCACCCAGAGAGTGGGAGAAATATGGAATGTGCTACCTGAGAGGGTGGTGGAGTTACGTACTCTGGCAACATTTATGAAGCATCTCAATGAGCATTTAAAATGCCAGGGCATAGTAGACTATGGACCAAATGCAGGTAAATGAGATAAGTGTAGGTGGGTGTTTGTTGATCGGCATAGTGGGCTGAAGGGCCTGTTTCTATGTTGTATGATACTATGACAAAGTTCATATGCAGCAACAGAACTAATCCACTTAAGAGTCAACAGATGGAAGAGATCCAACTATTGTCAGGATCCTATTTGAAAACATTTGCTGTGGAACAATTTAGCAAGTTCTCTTTTAACTTAGTCACTGTCAGGTTTTGTTAAGAGAAATGAAGTTAAAATATTACCACAGCAGATGGGTAGCTCCTGGGGATATGTAAAGAAGCACTTTAAATCCAAATTTTAAGCACAATGAACATATATAGACTGACAAAAATGGATAATGATGAGAATGCACAAAAGGTCAGTAGCATCTGAAAGCAAAAATGTTTTAGGCAAAATACTTCACCAAAATAAAGCCTCAGAATTCTTTTACACTTCCAATTTACAGCCTTCATGGCTTTTCCTCGTGTCTACAAATATATTTTTCAACATTGCCATTCAAAGTATCCATCCTTTGCATACCTCAGCTGCTTTTAAGAAATATTCCACAGAAATATTTAAATAATGTCATATTTATGAGGGCAACCAGAGCACAAGCAAATTAGGGCTGGATTTTCCTGTGCCATTTGGATGATACAGAGGGGGGGCAGCACAAAAGACAATGCCAACAGCTTGTGTACCAGTCTGCTGCCTCTATTCCTGACGCTGATGATATTTCAGAGGATGGGGAAGAGTAGGGCCAGCCAGGAAAGTGAGGTCGCCCGTCCAGTTAATTGGACGGCTTGAATTCATAAGGGAGATCGTTAGAAGATCACCTTCTAACATCCTGAGGTTATTATAGGAGCATGCAGCCATAGGGAGCTCTTGTGCAGCTGACCAGATACAACTTGGCAGGAAGAGAGACGGCAAAGCTGAAACTGCTTTACATAATGCCAAAAAATTTGCATGTTTAGATGGAAAACTACTGTGTAGCAATAAAGTTTTACAGATGATCCTTTCCCTACCATATCCAGTCTCAGCTCTCCATGTACCCTGGCCACTTTAAAGATGAAGATCTTCTTATCTTTAATGCCATGCAGATGGCTATCAAATTCAGACCTGAATTTGACCCACATTCTTGGTGTCTCGCCTCCAACCTGTACTCTTACTGTTTTAAGAGTTTTGTTACTTTAAGAGCTAGAGATGCTAATGAGCAAAAAGACCAGATGTAAACCACATGACCAACCTCCATGTGCAGTCCAGCAAAATGTGGTGGGAGTTTTCTCAAAAACAAGGCAGTGATGCAAAGCTCGAGAAAAAAAACATGAGAAGTTCTCAGCCATGACATAAAGCAGTGCAGAAGTTACAGCTACACAGGGATCCCAGAAAAAAATCACTACAGATACACTGAATGCTTAATTTGTCTCAAAAAGAAAATAAGCTAACACTGCTGCTGAAAAGATGGAGTTCAAGAAAGCAAACCCTAGACATTGATATCGTTTGCAAAGATAAGGAGTACCAGAAAGAGTTCAAATTAGCTTGCACAAATTGGAAGGCCTCAGATGTCTTTTAACAATCATACATTCACAAACACAAAATGACATTTTACTTTTTTGATTTAGCTATTGCAGAACTAGATAAGCAAGCAATAAAACTAAAGATAGCCATTGGAACAAGTGGTCAATGCCTCAGACATGTCTAAAGAAGATCAGAGAGCCCCTATGTAGATATCGGAAATGTTGGAAGATCAGTTTCATGTAAAAGCACACTTTCGCATTCACCACTTAGAACTGATATCTTTCACGCAATAGCCACAGAATCAATTCAGTCGTTTGTTAATAGGTGCCATGGCAAAGGTAAAGGGGAAAGGGTAAAGACTGATTATTTAGACTTTGAGCTGTTTTAGAGGGTAATTGAGCTGGTTATAACTTCAATGCCTAGCGAAGTTTTCCAAAAAGACCACTTGGAGACAAAGAAAGGTCACTACATTGAGACACCGTTAAAAGATGATAAAAAGCCATTGCAGTCAGACAATATCTGCAAACATTAGGTGCAGTTACCAACATTGGTACAGTAGCTTGCTTGCTTTCTGCATCCTGGCTATGTGGCAAGTGCAGCCTGTTGTACCCATAGCAAAGTTACCCTGTGTTCCAAAGCCTTTGAAAGTCATATAGTGCAAAAGGACACTGAGATCATCTATGCACATAATATGGTGCTAAAAAGTAATTGGAGACCACAACAGGATGCACCAGACAAAAACTTGAGCAGCATACTGGCAGCAACAACAAGGATTGCATCAGAAACATGCAAGAACTTACAGATGTTAACAGCAGGACAGACTAGGGTGAATATTCAGTGTGGAAGACCCTTAAATCAGAAGGTGAACAGGCTTCCCACGTTGTGAATGGGACACATTGTGTGGATGAAGTCAAATAGTTCGAAGCTTTTCCTAAATAATATTACATACCCAAAGAAAATCCCAAAATTTGATCAAATCATCTATATGTTAAAATCTTAAACACTTAATTCTTTCAATTCTTGTTTCGTTATGGTAGATACAAAACTATTTACAATGCATACATAATTTCACCCAGCATATGAAATTATATCTTGAAAAAGAGACGCATTATTAATGTAGTGCTACATTGCTTTAAGAGCTAGATATGTTAATGAGCCAAAGACAAAGAGATAATGCACGTGACCAACTGCCATGTAGACTCCAGCAAGAAGCGTGCCAACAGGAGATTGCATACAAAATTACCTGTAATTGCATGTTTAGCATAGAAAATAGGAGCAGGAGTAGGCCATTTGGCCCTTCCAGGCTGCTCTGCCATTCAATGTGATCATAGCTGATCATCCAACACAGCACCCTGTTGTCATTTTCTCTCCATACCCTTTAAAACCTATAGGCCTAAAAACTATGTCTAACTCCTTCTTGAAAACACTTCATGGTTTGGCTTCACGTGGTTTCTGTGGCAAAGACTTCCACGGGCTCATCACTCTCCAGGCAAAGACATTTCTCCTCATCTCAGTGCTAAATCGCCTCCCCTCTATCCTTAAACTTTGATCCTTAGTTCTGGACTTCCTGGCCATTGGGAACATTCTTCTTGCATTTACCTTAGTCTATTCCTGTTAGATTTTATAGTTTTCTATGAGGTCCCTCCAAATTCTTTTAAACTCCAGTGAATATCATCCTAAGTTGTAGTCTGTAAATAGACTTGTTTGAACTTTCTGAGAAATGGGATCCACACTACTCGACCTGTGTTACTTAACAAATAACGCAAAAGAACAGAACAGAACCCCTCCCCTACCCCACCCACTAACTGGATGGTAGTCCTGTTTTACAGAGACTTCAACTGTATTAAGATCATAGTACATTGAAGATAGAGGCAGGTCCATGACTCTGAACTGAGCCAAATCTCCCAATTCCCATTTCCAACTTAAAATCCAGTCCATATACTGTTTCATTGTGGAGTTTGGAAGTATTGGAAAACAAAGCATAAGACCCTGTAATTTGTATCCAGCATTCAGAGGCCCTCAGCTTCACAGCTGCAAAGTGCCAAGCAGAAATATAGTTTTATTGGATGACTAACCTACCTCACCAGCTCAGACAGACAATGTGCAACAGGATAGCCTAGGGGAATTCAAAATACCTGTGCAATGAAATTTCACTTCATTTCTGCTTCTGCCCAACCCGAACTCTATACTTTATAAGCTCAAGCTAATAGCTATAAAGATCGTAATGGAAAGGAAACTTAAAAAGCAAAATTCAAAATTGGTGTGGATTTATGTCGTAGTTGAGGAACTAATGAAGGTTGAAGTGAGACTTACCCAATTAGTTAATTTTTAATAAAGGTTTTCCACTTCCCCCATTCTTTATCAAGAAGAGCATAACGATGCACCATAGTCACATTAACAGTTTCAGTATCTTTCTTAAGTGGGCATTTTTCATTTACTGATCAGGAAAACAGTGAACTATTCCACCACAGAGGGCATCACAGTAAACCACTCACAGTGGGGGTGAAAAGCAATGCTGTTAATGGTTACAAAGGAGACATGGTCACGATCTCTCGATATTGATAACTACTCCCACTGCAATAAATATGGCACTCTTCAACTGGACTGTCCTGTCTCTTTGGTGTGAACGCAGTCAACACATAAACCCAGTAGCATGCACTCCCTCAGCTGACAGCCAGATGGAGAATCAACTTCTCAAATTCTCCCAGAGTCAGTGGAGGTTCCCAGCTGGCACAAGTTTAATTACTTACACCAAGAAGTGTTGTATTCCAAATGTTCACAAGGAGTCACTAAACAGCCATGAAGAATGAGAAATCTGTTCCTGAATATTCCCCTGCCAGAACACATGCCTCTTGCTAGTCCAGGGACCATGAAGTAAATTGTAGGATCCCAAATGCTCCCCTGGTTGATCAGCTAATTGAACATAGACTAGGATGTTCAATATTACATTTCAAACTCTAGTTTACTTATTAAATCTTTGACTTGATTTTGAAAATATAATTTAAATATTCAAAATGTCTCCCCATTGACAACACCACAGTGGGAATAAAATTGTATCAGAGATAATAGGAACTGCAGATGCTGGAGAATCCGAGATAACAAGGTGTGGAGCTGGATGAACACAGCAGGCCAAGCAGCATCATAGGAGCAGGAAAGCAAGCGGAGGCTTGGGGACCGCTTTGCAGAACACCTGCGCT
>JAHRHZ010000140.1:27478790-27496598 GCA_024137785.1 Ginglymostoma cirratum
GGGGAGGCAATTGGGAAGGGTAATTGTGGGACTTCAGGCCCATTGCTATGAGCAGTCAGCTAATTCAATTGACCGACAGCTGAATAGTCACTGCCGCTTCAGCACTCAAATGTGGCTGGTGTTGGGACTACATAAGATGTCAAGGAAGGAGATCAACTGCAACCACACTTTACAGCCAAGTCCAGGGAGGAATTGCAGATGCAATGGGGAGGAGTTTGGGTCCTTTCTCTCACAAAAGATACACTGATGTTGAAGGCAGTCCAAAGAAGGTTCATTAGGCTGATACCAGTTATGGAGGGACTGCCTAATGAGGGGAGGTTGAGTAGACTGGACCTGTACTTGTTGGAATACAGAAAAATGTGAGGTGAACCTTATTCAAATATACAAGTTTTTCAGACAATTTCACAGGAGAGATTGTTTCCCCTTGCAGGACTAGATGGCATAATCTCCGAATATGGGGTTGCACATTTAAGACAGATGAGAAGGAATTTCATTTCTCAGAGGATTATGAATCTTTGGATTCTTTACCACACGGCTGTTGAATCTGGGTCATTAAGAATATTCAAGGCTGAGACAGTCAGATTTTTATTCAGTAAGGGAATGCAGAGCTGTGGGAAAAGGCAAGAAAGTGGACTTTAGGTAATCAGATCAGTCATGATATCACGGAGTGGCAAAGCAGACTCAATGGGCAAAGTAGCCTACTTTTGCTTCTATGTCTATGATCTAATGGATTAAACAAAAAAAAAGTGGGATGAGGTTGAGCTTTGAAGATTCTCAGAAGAAACGTAGAGCCGGCTAACATCTTGGGGTGGGGTGTCCTCAATGGATCCGGGCATACCCACAGTAATCCCGACCCCTCCCTCCTTTCACTGTAGATGGCGAAACAGTAAGCTGACCGTTCAGTCTGCCTTTCCCCAGCTATATGCATTACTGCAGCAGAGATAGAATCAGGCCCTTAACTGAGAACTATTCTCCAAGCCTAAGGCCAGGCAGGTTGGCTGATACTTTACCTGCTCAACATATTATGGGGTAGCACTCAGGGGTGGGCAGGAGGTAGTGGGTTAGCCACCCATCCTATTTTATGTGCCCCCCCCCCCACCCACCTACAAAAGTCCTGGGTTGGGGTGTGGTGGGCTGTAAACTGCCCCCATGATCTCAGAGACAAAGATAAGTACAATTTGAGTTTTTGGCTTTCCTACTGCATGTTCCATTAACGTTGAATGCTAGGTTTATTAATGTCCCAAATCTCTTGTAGCATTTTAAAAAGACTTCAACACAATTGCTGAAAATATTGTTCAAACATGCTTATAAAATTCCTGACAGTAACCAGAATAAGGCCAGCCTTTATTATTCATTCAATGTCTGCAAAGTAAGAATGAAAAATACATGAAATACACATTCAGTGGGTCTGACAGCATCTATGGAGATAAAAGCCTGAAACAATAATTTTGTTCCTTCCTGGTGACATTTTTGAGAGCACAGCACATGTTTTCACATACACTGCCTGCAGTCAGTGCTCCCCTACTACCACCTCTCTCAGATCCTCTATTGTTCTGATATTATTAAACTGTTGTACTTACATCTAGTGCTGGATCAGGAGAAATTTCCACCAAATAATCAAGCAGAAAACTGAAGCCTGCCCCAAACTCCATTCCTTGCTATCTCCTGACACTACCTCTTTCCCAGTCTGAAGTTAAGCTGGTGTGTTCAAAGCCTGATGTTACAATTGAGCCTGAAATGAGCTTTCAACCCTATTTATGTAACATCACTTAAGACCACCTATTCCATGTCAGTAACTTTACTTGACATCACCCATTTGAGATTACATACCACTGAAACCCCATTTCTTGCCTTTGTTACCTCTACATCTCAATACACTCCTGGTTGTTTCCATATTTGTATCTCTGTAAACCTAAGGTTGTCCAAAACTCTGCTGCACATGTTTTAAATCACAGCTACTGTTACTATGCTCATTGACCTACATTGCCTTTTGAACAAGCAATATCTCACTGTCGATTTCAAATCCCTCTATGAGCTTGTCCTGCCCTATTTCAAATCTCCTCCAGCCCCAAAACTCTCTGAAACATCTGTGGTCATCAAATTCGAGTGTCTTGAGTATCCTTGACTTTAGTTGGTCACCTTAGTGGTCATGTCCTCAGCTGCCTAGGCCCCCAAGCTTTGGAATTTCCTCTTTATGGGTCGCTGCCTTTTTACCTTACTTTCCTCCTTTAACACATTTCTCAAAACCTACAACTTTGACCAATCTTTGAGTCATCATTTCAAAAATGTATTATTTGCCTTGGCATCATATTTTGTTTTATAATGGTCCTGTGAAGTGCCTTGGGATGTTTCATTATGTTAGAAGCTTATACAAGTTATTGCAGTTTTTAATGACATTTTACTTATAAGTGGTGTGCTCACAGCTTAACAATGTTAATTTGCTCAGCGATTTAGTCCATGTCAATCACCAAGTACAGAGCTGATCATGCACAGTGAGCTGAACTTCTCCAAGCTCTATCTTCGCAGGCAAATCAACAAAATGTAAATTGTAGGAGTAAAAAGGGAGGCAATCCACTCACCAGATTATTGCCTAAGAAATAAAGACAAAAAAATTAACCCAAAATATTATTGAAGCAATTGAGGTAGTGCTTTAATTTATCAATTAAAATTAAGCTAAAGCTCATTGAAAGACAAAATCAGCATAGCAAAATGAAAACTGTTGTATGGAGGCAATAATTTTTTTTGTGTGTCTCTTTTTTAGGCTGTAATTTAAAAATCCGATAATGTTAAGCTTAACTTTACTGTTAAATTGTGCAAGATCATCTATGAGAAAAGCAGAGTATTTTTAAAACTCTGTCACCTTCGAGAAGTTTACAATAAAACAACAACAGCAGATAGATGGGAACACCACCACCTGCAAGATCCCCTCCAAGCCACTCACCATCCTGGCTTGGAAATATATTATAGTTCCTCATGGTCACTGGGTCAAAATCCTGGAATTCTCTCCCTAAGGGAACTATGGTTCTAACTACTGTACATGGACTGCAGCAATTCAGGAAGGCAGCTCACCGTCACCTTCTCAGGGGCACCTAGAGATGGGCAGTAAATGCTGGCTAGACAGCAATGCCAACATCCCTTGAGTGAATAAAACAAAATCTTTCTCCAGCCTTGCAATGGTCTCCTTAACCGATATTGCCACCTCACCTTCTTTCCTTCCTTGCTTATCTTGCCTTGAATCCCAGAACATTTAAAACCTTGTCCTGCTCTTCCTTGTGACAGGTATCAATTATAGCTACAACATCATAACGCCATATGGCAATCTGCATCTGTAATTTGCCAATTTTATTTACCATACCACATGCATTCACAAACACGCTCAGTAACCTGAGTTTAGAATGTTTTAATTTCTCCCCGATTCTGAATTCATTAACTTCCCATTCTCTAGTGTTAACCATCTCTGCAATTGTTGTGTACACTGTAATATTCCTCCTGGATATTCCCTCCCGGCTCTCGAATCCTGCCAACTTAACTTAAAGCTTTCCCAACTAAATACCCCAAAATGAACTCAAACCCTGCCCCTATTTAAATGCTAACTGTCAAACTTGTATAAGTTCCTTCTCTTCCAGAGCCAGTACTAGTTTAAAGCACTCCCTTCTGTACCATCTTTCTAGTCTTACATTGATGTGTCTTATCCTGCTAACTCTGTACTCACTTGCATGCCACTGGGAAAGGTCTTAACAACCTGCCTAGTTTTCATGGACTGTTAGACAATCACCCGTTCCCTATCTGTCTGCATGCCTGAGGAGTAATTAAAAAAACTCTTCCATTCTTGAAATACGGGTGCTGCTGACAAAACTAGCATTCATTGTAAGGACAGCTGCTAGTCGGTTCATTTCTCTACACAGGTCATCAACAGCTGGAACAGGTTTCTAAGGAGGGTCTCTGAGGTCAGTACACTGGACTCATTTAAGATAGAGACAAAAAAAAAATGCAGATACTGGAATCCAAGGTAGACGAACAGGAGGCTGGACGAACACAGAAAGCCAGGCAGCATCTGGAGGAGAGGAGAAGTCAACATTTCCGGAATACCCTGCTTCAGGACTGGATGCGGTGGGAGGGGGAGCTGAAGATAAGGCGGAGGGGTTAGCGAAATGGTGGTGATAGGAGGACACTGGTAGTAGCTACGACCTGTTTGGTCGATGGGAGGCATGAATCTGGTTGGTGACTGGAAGGTAGGGTCAGGGGTGGAATGGAAATGAGGTGGTGGGGCGGAAAGGGAGATAGGGGATGGGTGGGAAGGTTATTTGAAATTGGAGAACTCAATGTTGAGTCCTCTGGGCTGTAGGGTGCCCGGGCGGAAGACAAAGTGTTTTTTAAATTTGCATTCCAATTCACTGCGAAATTGGAGGCCATGGACGGACATGTTGGAGTGGGAATCGGGGGCGGGGGGCGGAGGGGGAAGCACAGTTGACATGGGCAGTGACCAGGTTAGGTTGGCTGTTACAGGCCAAGCAAAGATGCTCGACGAAACGGTCACCTAGTCTACGTTTGGTTGCACTGACGTAGAGAAGACCACATCAGGAGGACCGGATGCAGTAGACTAGGTTGGAGAAGATGCAGATGAAGCTCTGTCTTACCTGGAAGATAGGGCTTAGCTGCTCTGATGGAAAGTTAGTGCAGCTGGCAACCCCAAAAAATTAATCTGAACATTTGCTTCTAAAACAATCCTGTGACTCAATTACAATCAATTGCATTCAGACTTAGGATAAAGGACATCCTTCACGGACATATACATTTTTTAACTTCACCGAATATTGAAATTAACCTAGTGGTTTCTCATAGTAAACATACAAAAGGAAGAAGATAAAAAGGCCATGTGTACCATTGATATGAGTTCCATCCTATTCTCATCCATCTCCCAGTGAAAATGACCAGGAATCTGAAGCTGGGCATACCCTTCAATGGCAAGTAAGCTATACCTAAAATTTTATCAACATATAATTGAATGGCAGGTTTTCCAAGTATTCACCTTTGGTGAGGACCTCATCCATCAGGAAATGGCAGAAAACTGCAGTCAAGATAGATATAAAAAAAACCAACCAGGTTTCCATGGCCATCCGCCAACTTGGCAGAGAATTTTCTCTAAACAAACATCAATAAATACAACAGAACAATATTGATTTTCATTGTAAAAGACCAAAAACAGCAAATTTGTGCATAGTTTTAAATTCTACCCATTGTTCCTTCATCTGCTATCAATTGACTGAAACATCAGCCAAAACTCTCATGACTCCATAACCCTCATAACTCCTCACAACATAACTCTACACCCACACAAGTACAGGCCACACAAATTGTGCAAATTTACGTAAATAGTGAAAGGTACAGTAGGATTGAAAACCATTTTTCTGGTGTTTTTATAAAACTTCATGATGTTTTCTTCCTCATTAAGATCTATATTACATTTTGTTTTACATATTCATTAAAAGCTTGCACAGCTGAACAACTTCCGTTATTATATTTCACATTTTCTTGAACTTTTTAAAAAATTTATTTGTTCCCAAGACATGGCATCATAGAGTCAGAGTTACACAGCATAAGAAACAGGTCCTTCAGCCCACCATGTAAAACAGCAAACACCAAGCTACATTAATCCCATTTACCTACACTTAGTCCATAGCCTTCTGTGCTCTGGTATTTTAAGTGCCCATCTTAGCACTTCTTAAATGTTGCGTCAGTACCTGCCTCCACCACCCTCTCAGGCAACACATTCCACATTTCTACTACCCTCTGGGTAAAAAGGCTTTTCCCCAAATCTCTCCTAAACCAGTTACACCTTATGACCTCTGATCTTACACATATCTGCTATGGGGAAAAGCTTATCAGGATCGACACTGTCTGTACGTCTTATAATTTTGTGTCTCTCAATCAGACCTTCCCTCAGCTTCCCCTGTTCCAAGGCTGTTCCAAACCTATCCAGTCTCTCCTCATAGCTGAGACTTTCCATTCCAGGCAACATTTGGTGAATCTCCTCTGCACCTTCTCCCGTGTAATCACATCCTTCTGATACTGGAACTCTATGACTACAGGTAAGAAGTATTCATTTAAGATCTAACCCATGTTCACTGGTTCCACACAAAGTTGCCCGTTCGGTCTCTAATAGGTCCCACCTTTTCCCTCTCACTCTTAATATACTTATTAAAAGCCTTGGGTTTCTTCTTCATCCCATCTGCCAAAGGTATTTCACGGCTCCTCTTTGCTGTCCTAATTTCTTATTTTAAGCAACCTTCTACACTGTATTTTTGAAGGTCTCCCCTGTTTTAGCACAATGTCCCTGACATAAGATTCCTCCTTTTTCTTTACCAAACTCTCAACATCCCTTGACATCCAGGGTCCTCTGGACCTGCTGGCCTTGTCTTTCACTTACAAGAGGAACATGATAGCCCTGAACTCTCACTATACTATTTTAAAAGACTCCCACTTTCCAAAGTGCAAGTAAATGCACCCAGTCATATTTGTCAGATCTTGTTTAATGATATCGAAAATCGGCCTTCCCCCAATTTAGGCATTTAATTTCTGCACTACCCTTATCCCTTTCCATAATGACTTTGAAATTTAGACTTATAGTCCATATCCCCAAAATGCTCACCCCACTGAAATTTCAACCACTTCTAGTGAAATAACTTCAGAGAGGCCGGTATCCCATAACTAAATCACCCTTTATATGTGGAGAGTCCTTGACACCGATCCAGCTCCCTCAGAGTGAACAGAATGTCTGAGACTCCTGTTCTTATCTGTCAGCCAGGGCTCCCTGGTTGGACCAGATTAACAGCCCCTAATGGGGAACTCATATTCTATGAGGTCCACTTGGCTGACCTCATTATAATCACTACAGATAGCACTTTTTGACCATCACTAATTATTCTCGAGAGTATGGTAGTGAACAGCTTTCTTGAACCACTGCATCCCATGTTGCAGTTAGGGAGTTTGAGGATATGGACCCAGCAATAGTGACAAGACAGTGATTGAATCATGTGCGGCTCAAAATGGAACTTCTTCCGTTTTAGTTGTCCACGAGATGTGGAAGCTGCTGGGCTAGCATTTATTGCCTGTCACTAATTTTTGTCCTACAGACAACAGTTAAAGGAATCGACTATATGGCCGTGCATCTGGAATCATGTACGCCAGATCAGGTAAAGACAGGAGAATTTCTTCTCTAAAGGACATTAGTGAATTTGCAACAATCAACAATGGGTACCATTACACTACTTATTAATCCCAGGTTTTTAGTGAATTTGAATTTCACCATCTGTTACGGTGGCATTCAAATCTATGTACCCAGTACATTAGTCTGCAGCTCTCAATTACTTGTCCAGTAACATTACCAGTTCAGCATCATTTTCCCCTGTACATAGCTCTTCTAGGTGGTAGAGATGATCGTTTGGAAGATGCTGTCAAAAGCACCTTAGTTCCATTAATGTCAGGTTTGCTTTGGCTCCTTGATGCCACACTCAGTTAAAAGCTGCTTTGAAGTCAAGGGCAGCCACTCTTAATGCACTTTTGGAGTTCAGCTCTTTTGACCAAGCTTGGATCAAGGCTACAATTAGGCCAGAGCTGAGAGATGCTGGAGGAATCCAAACTGATTAGCAATGAACTGATTATTGCTGAGCAAATGCCACTTGATAGCACCAACAATGTAACCTTCCTTCACATTTGTGGGGCAGGAACTGCCCATGTTGGTTTTACCCTGATTTTTGGAGGCAAGATATTTGTGGGCATTTGCTACATTACTGGGTAGATGCCAGTGTTATAGCTGTACTAGAACAACTTGGCTAGGGGCACAGTTAGTTCTGAAACAGAAGTCTTCGTTCTTGCTAAATGATAGTGATGGCATCAACGTTTACAGTCTTCATGCGGAAAGAGGCAGTTAAAAAAGCAACAAGCCTTTGCTTACTGCACAGTCTCCTTGTGTTTATAGTCATTTCCACTCGTTTAAGAAAGGATTTTAATCCTCGAAGATATGGTAATGAGGTCCTCAAGAAATTCTCAGGGTAACTTACAGAGTTTTAGTGCAGGACACAGAAACAGATTGCCTTTGGCTGCTTTTCCTGTATGTATTGATACGACTTGTAAGGTGTTTTTATCACTTGAACAAGCAACTAGGGTATTTGGGGATATTCAGGAGTAAATCATTACTGTTTATTGACAGGGTATTGAAAATTGCAGCTTTAATCTAACTGTGTAAGCAGCCTCTTCAGACAAGTAGAAAATTAACACCAGAAACTCTGGAAATAAAACACATATTTCTAAAAAGCTGGAAATGAAAATGTTATATTAACCTGTTTATGGCAATGACTGACTGCATTTGTAACATCTGCAGCTGCTTTATAAAATGCAGTGAAACAAGGATTATCATTTAAATAACACACCTAGTAAAGGCACAAAGTCAATGATGTACCATCACCTGTCCAGATCACAGGCTCTAATTAATGTGCTTCTGAACAAAGGTGTAGTTATTGACACAGTATAACAACGGAAAACATCAGAAACTAATTCATCATCTGTTGTTTAAGTAAATGATTAAAGTAACTGATACATATGGTGCAAAGGTTCCAATATGCAGCCTTTTGCACCCTCAGGGGATGGAGAACAGAGATGCATTCTGGCAAACCTCTCAAAGCAAATTTATATTATATAACTAATATAAATGCTCAAACATATGAGCCAGGCTAGCATGTTCCATAATATTATTCACTACTCTCGCATTTCACAGACTACACTTGTAAAATGTCTCAGTTCATGCAACGTGTTTAGACTGTGAACAGTAACTGGGCTAATCTAGACTTGGGTAAAACAAATCGTAAATAGCTGGCAATCTTTTCTCACAAAAGCTGCTTTGGAAGCCTTGATACTATTCCATGTAGAATGCTGAAAATACCAGAGTAAAAACAAGGTCAGAATATTTAAAAGAATTCAAAATGAAACCATGGGCAAAACATCTTTTGTTTTGAAGTGTCATTAAAATTTATATTTTACTCGCATCTCTTGGATTATTCTGGAGTTATTTCTGACCAGAGAGAGCAGGAAAGGAATTTCTCTCAGAACAGCTGCAAATGTCAGTTTATACTTCACTGCCCAAGAGTATACCATTCTGCACTGTTTTACTAAAAGTATGAGTGACCATCTAGAAAAACTTATCCAGTGATAAGCAACCAATACATTCCTGATATGAGAATAACACTAACCAAATTTCAGCAGCTTTGTTACAGATAAATTGATGGAATAGCAGTAATCTTTATTAATTAGTTACTAATTATTAATAAAAATGTGACTGCTCCTAACCAGAGAGAAGTGTAAAAATCTCTGTTGTCAATATGTGATTTATATTTTCAGCATGTTCACTGGAACTTTTGATAGAAGCCCATGAAATGCATTTCTCTATAGTGGGAGCACAGCACCAGTCAAGCACATGGAGCCTTGCTTTCTTAAACATTTACCGACTAACAATAATGACAGAGTCGCAGGAACTTTACATCTGGCTGTGCTGTACCTAACTGGGGAATGATTCATGGGCATTCAAAGTGGGAAAATGTTCCCTTCCTCAGCAATGAGATCCTTCATCTAGATGAGCATAAAATATACAAAGAGCAAATGAAAGTGCAGAGTGATCAGAGGTAGAGATTACAGAAAGCAATTCAAACACCGAAATACTGACTGAATGCCAGGCAGAATCAACAGCGCTCCCAAAATATACTTTCTCTCGCTGCAGCAAGTTAGTGTATCAGCTCAAAGCATATTTTTAAATTAACATTTAAAATACATTAAATTAAAATACATTTCTATTTGATATAGCCAGATGCAGCTTGGTCCCCTGCTGGACCTTCTACTACCTACACTGTCTGAATCTTTAAGAATAAATTAGGTAATCTGACTACGTAAATTATAATATCACATGATTGGAATGATTACACATACAAGCAAATGTAAAAGCAGCCTCAATTGTTTGGAATGATAATCCAACAACAATTTAACCTAATCTCAAGTGACATAATTAATTGCCTATGTTTTTATAAGCAAAAGGTTAGAAATGTATCAGATAAATGATCTCCAAGCAATTCTGGGAAAAGCCTTCAGCACCTTTTCCCATCAGCAGGGAAACACTGCTGAAGGCTTAACACAAACATAGCTCAGTTACACTGCTTTTGAATTTGCTTATAAAAGTAAAATTGGAAACTTGTGTTGATTTTTATCCTGGGATTTCGGCCTCGGAGGAGAAGCTCTGTTCCAACACTTCTGAAGTTTAGATAAATTCCCATCCATGTGTTTCTTTTGGCCAAAACCTGGCCTTCTTTTTAAGTAACAATCATCAATCCCACTATAAGTATGCTTGTAACTCTTTCAGTACTTTTGTTCTAGGGATTCTATGATCTCTTTGACTTTATGAAGTATAGCAAATACATTTAACAGGTGATGAATATGTATTGTCAAAGGCAGTGGATTCTCTTTATGTAAAATCTTCAATAACATAAGAGAATAGGTGAGACAAGGATATTGACTATCAGCACACTTGCCCTCCTTCACATCCAGACAAGGTTAGTCAGAGAGGGGCAAATGCATTAAAATAACTTGTCACTTTCACAGTTTCTGTATATTATCTGAAAACTCCATCTCTGAGGTTGTTACAAATTTCACAAGATTTCTCCCTGTACAAATGTCAGGCACCACCAACCTGCTGGGATGTTGCCTGAACAGCCATTTTGCATTTGTGAGCATCTGACACTGAATACCAGCAGTATATTTATGCAGAGCGTAGTTGATCATCCCATGCCATGTTTGGTGCCATAGTTCCAGAGTCATTGGCTAGCAATAAGGAGCAAAACCAGCAGTTTTGTTTTTCTTAAACAGAAATCTAAAAGGTGTCCCCAGATCCATGCCAATGGAGATTTTAGCTAATTTAGCACAGATTCAAATTGAATCTGGGAACTTCCTAGTTTGTATGCAACTTACTGCATAAAGTCACTCAGCCATCAGAGGGAGCTATTTTTTTCTCTGTTAATCCTTGTCCTTGATCACTCTGGGATGGGGACGTGTGGGTTAATTAGGTGAAGCTTAGATTACTGCTGTAAACATCTGGGATTTTATAATCCAGGCTGGAGGAGTGCAAGGATGAGAACAACTCCTTCCATATACTGCATGGTGCAGAGTCACATTGAGAATCTGCTTCGGGCTGCTCTTGTATTGTACACATGTAATGAATGATTAATTTTGGACCAGCACCTAGTAAAGAGAGATCACTGGTGTTAATACAATAACCTCAGCATGGCAGCCTGTGTACTAAAACCTCTTCAGAAAGAGTCTGCTTTTAATACTTTCAAGAAAATAGCTTACCTAGATCTAATGAGAGAGAGTTTGTACTCGTATCAGACTGAGCCTGATAGTTAGATTAAAAGATCCTTATGACAAGCCATTATTGTGACTATCATAAAGGCAAAAAACATTAGAACATCTGCCAACTTCAAAAATGACATTGTCAGTAAGAAGCAAGGTGAATCATAAACAAAACTGCACAAATTCATAAAATGAGGAAAAGAAAGGTGCTTTCTTTTTATCCAAGGTAGCTGACTTTAAGAATTGTCTTACCTTTGCAGTGAGCTACATGCACATCAATAAAAATAGTACTTGAGGTTTGTTGATCCTCAGCAATATGTAAAACATATTAAAGAAAACATAAGGGTTGCATTTTTGTGACTCCTTTCAGTTTGAAGATTGATTTCAGAAAATGGTCTCTGCTAACTGAGGAATAAGTAGACAGAATAATTTTAATGAGTTTATTAGGCAATCAAATTCCAGAAGTAAAGTGCACGTGCAGTCATGTTAGCTCAGGTTTAATTAAGAGTGAAGTCAGCTTCTTGTAAAAGCAAATCTTTTCTGAATCCCAGTTTGCTCATCAATTTGTCTGCAGCAGGAGGTGAGGCAGGGGCTCACAATTGGTTACTTTGTCCGCTCAGTTTATAACAAGTAACATGATCCTGTTACAACAGATCACAATCTAAAAGGGGGATATTGCAGCTGTAGCACATGGAGGAAAGACGGCTAGAAAGACTAGACCCGTGTGTTTGTTGGAGAATAGTCCAGGACTATGTGCTTATTAGCAAATATTTAGAAAGACCAGATCTACGTGTTTATTGGAAAATACCTAGAAAGGTCTGGCATCCTAATGTGGAACCAATGGACTAAACAGCCTTGCATGAATTCAACCGATTGACACATCATTCTAAACTAATTGAATATGTTTAAATAAGCCTTTTGACGTTGTGACCCAATGAAATTCTGAATATCTGCAGGAATTAAATATCTGCACTTGTTAATTGTCTGATCCTCGTTCTGATTTACACACGTAGCAAAGAAAATGTACAGAACAAACTTCAGGTTCTACACAATTTACCTTGAGCGTCCTGACCAAAGTTTTTCTAATTTCTTTTAGTGTGCACAGATGATTTAGTTAAGTGTGTAGCCTCGTAAATTGTTTTGTGCACACACTCAAGAATGTAGGGGGCCTGTCTGTATAGGGCTTGCATTTTGGGTTGTTAAACATTGGAGGGAACACCGATGCTGTCTACGTGATAAATTACAGGATCACTTAGAAGAGGGCTTGCCGATGTGGGGGTCCTCAAATAGAATTACAAGCAAAAAGTTTTGGTTTGCAAGATCAGAGGCAGTGATGACCACTTTGGAGCTGACCCAAGCAGGACACAACAGCCAGGTTCCCACCCTAACGGACCCTCATTCACACAGTGCTTACATGAAGGGTCACAATAACTTCCACGTCTTGAAATACAGTCAGAGTGGGATAAAGTTTGGGAAACACTGGTTTAGAATGACTTTGGGACATTTATAATTAAGAAAGTCAATGCAAAATTTCCTTGGACTGCTACTGCAACACCATGAGTTCTCCAGATGTGCAACAAAAACTTTTGTCAAAATTACTGCAGGAATGCCACATAAAGCTTAAGAAAATTCAGGGCTTTAACGAAATCAAGCCATTGAGATTCACAATGAATATAATTGAGTTATACAATGAACAATGAAATCTGGGCTATAATTATGTAAAAAATTACATGATTGATTTACTTCTCTGATCATGCTTCTGGGGTGCCATATGGGTCCTTCTCCTAATGCTAAATGTTATATAAATTATTCTCGGTCATGCCACTGTATCATGAGATTAGAAAATATGGATAGCTCAAATAACATGAAAAAGGGGTTATTTACTCCACTAGCATCAGGTCATTGAAAATATGAAGGTAATTTAGGGTTAAACAAAGAAGGCATAATATTTACATGGAGTTAAGCCAATGGTTTACTTCTTGTTGAGGAAATCCTTTACTTTCTGATCCTTCTCCCTTTGAGACCAGTTTTCCCCGAAGACACCCTTCTCTTCAGGGAAGATACATTTGACTGCTCCAGCTGTTCAGCGCCCTCCTCATCATCACCACATGCTGCTGAGGCCCAGAACAACTGCCCAATCTTTCCAACATGGTGCCCTCCCTTCATCATTGCCACCTGCTTCTGGAAGTTCCATTACACTACAGAGCAGGATTCCAAATAGAAACTTTGCGATTTTAACTGGGCTGCCTATGACTGGTTATGGCAAGGATAAGGTAAACAGCTAATAGGAGTTTAGTACATCTTCCTTCCTCTACAAATCCTGCTCCTGCACCAAATATCAAGTATCTGAAGCATTAGATGTTCTAACCTTTACATCTCCAATGCAAGAAAGGGCTGTTCCCAAATACTGACCTTTCATTTTCCAACCTCTCCACTAAGGATTCATGATATTTATTCTTCCACAGCTGGTCCACAACTACTGGAAGTGTGCACGAGGGGACAGGATCTCCAACCTCTGTCAATGTCTGAAGCCTAAAACATGCTGCAAATACTCAACAATTCAAAAAAGGAAGATGAATTTAACATTTAAAACAGCAAAATCAGAGCTGCCTTAAAAATGACCTTTTTTTCTTCTTTCCATGGCTGATGCTGGGTGGTGTTTTTTGGTAACTCATGATTTATTTCTTGGTAGATTATGGTTTTTGGAATTACTTGACTCAGCACGTTCTGGACGCAGCATGATGGACTATATTCAAGGCTGAAACTGACAGCTTTTTTGCAGCTTCATTTTCGATGTGGTGGTTTGGAACCCAATGCCCAGATAGTTTTAAGAGTGCCAGCCCACGACTCATGCAATCTTCAAGTGTAGCTAACCTAATCAAAGATGGTAAGAACCACCAGAGTGCAGGAATGGCAAAGCTGGATGCCAACCATGAAGAGCTTACCAGCACACAATACAAAGAATAGACAAAATAGCCGGTCGAGCTCGCTCAGCATTCAACAATGGCATGACTGACTCTGGGTTACAACTTCATTTTCTTTTCCCAATATCCCTCAATTCCTTGAGAGACCAAAAACCTGTTGATTTCAGCCTTAAATGTAAATAATGACTGAGCATTCACAACCCTCTGGGGGAAAAGTATTCCACTGATTCGCAAACATTTGAGTGAATGAATTTCTCCTCCTCATCTTGGTCCTAAATGATCAGCCCCTTAATTCAAAGACTGTGCCCCATGTTCTGGTTTGCCCAATCAGTGCAAACTAACATTCTGCATAATCAGGCCATTGCTTTGGCCCTCCGAGAAGCAGATTTTAATCACCTTACCACACAAAAAAGTGGTCAAACAGCCAAATTAAAGATATTGCACATGATCCAGACTAGACCCTCCAAAGAACCTAATAACTTCAGTTGTGCACCAGACTATTCAGGTTTGGCAATTTACAAATTGAAAATAGCCTCCTTGCACACTCTGACCTGTCAAAAACTCTAGTCTCAATGGGAAAGTTAAAATCCCAGCCTTAGTTTCTCAGGAAATTAAGGGAAATGGGGCATGGTAGGGAAGTGACGTTCAAATAGAAGATCAACTATGATGGCACAGCAGGCTCAAGGGGCTGGACAATGATCTTAATTATTACATTCTTTTAAATGCTCATCCCCAGTACACAGTACCAGTCAGCACAGACACAATCAAGAAAATTACTCTTGGTCAAAGTGCTGGTACATTTCACCAGCTATGATAAAATATATTATGGTACCTTTGCACTGTACAACTTGACCAGGCTCAGATATTCAATGTAGGCTGACAGATGGTTAGGATAGGGCACTGAAGCTTTAGTTCTATTTATGATATTTTTATAATGATCTTATTTTAATGACTATTTTATGATCAATTATATCTAAAAGTTAATTTAGAATTTTGATGTGCAGAGTCTTTTTGCAATTTATTGTCATTACTCAGAAAATCAGCCCATAAATCTCAAGACTGCTGTGATTTTTCCTTTCAGTTTTGTAGGCCTTATTTGTAATTAGTGTTTTATTACTCTATGTTTTAATTTGTTTCTTAATTTATTTTAGCAGCAGTATAAATTGCAATAAAGCAATCCGGCTCTAAATAAAGAGCTTTAAGATTTATGCTTCTGTAACATTTGGGTTCAAAAGCGAGACTATGACTGTCCTGTGTCCTGTGGTTAATCACAGTGCATTGTAAGTTTAAGACAATCTCACCTTGCTTGTCAGCAGCATGATCATAACAGTTCATAACTGCTCAGGCTATCATAGTACATGAGTTTGACATTTTTGTTTCCCATCTCTCACTCTATCCCTTCTCCTGAACTCTTCATTCTTCTGGCTTTTCTGTATTGCTCACCTGGAAAGCCATCCAGCTGGAGATTGCCATGATTTCATATTTTGTATCCAAACTTCTCCATCTGCCTCTCAATTCATTAAAACCTATCTCTTTGGCCTAGAAATTGGTCATGCCTTTTAATATCCCCTTCTTTGTGTTGGTGCCCATTTGTTTCTGATTAAAGAAAATAGTGCGACTTTTTTATTGTTAAAGATACTGTGTAGATTTAACTGGTCGTTATTGCTGTCTTCTGAAGGTGCTCCCCTCCACTTTAGGGGCAGAAGAGTTGTTGTTGAGTTACATAGGAATATAGATCATCTACAGTGCAGGAGGCAGCCATTTGGCCAATGATGCCATGCTGGTTGAAAATCTATTATTCATGTTAATACCACTTTTTAGCATTTGGCTTGACATCCTGTCAGTTTCAGCACCGCAGGTCTCATATACAGGACTTTTTATTAAAAGAAGTACGATGAAGAATTGTGTCTTGGCACCCTTTCAGACAGTGGGTTCCAGACTTCAACACCCTCTGGGTGGAAAAAAAATTCTCATCTCCCTTCCCCCAGCCCCCTAGTCTTTTTGCCAATTATTAAGTCGATACACTCTCATATATTGAGTTCTCTGATAAGGGAAGTGAGTCCTTCCTATTCATGCCATATTCCTCACCCTTCTATCCCAGTTCACTGAGGCCAATTTAAGTACCAACAACTACTACAAAAGGAAACTAACTAATTCAGCTCAGGTGAGAGACAAAATAAACGCATTGCCCTAATTTTATGGAATGTCAAGCTATAACCTTTAAAGCATTCCATTTTCTATTACACAGAAAATAAAAATGCGTGTCCTTGTCATAATGTATTCAACTCTAATCCCCTTACATTTTCTTTCCGCCTCCATTTTAGGAGATTTTACAATCAAAGCTTGGAATCATAATTTGATTTGTCTTCTACTGGGTTTACTCATTTCAACCCTAGCGGTATCGTTCATTGCAAGCTCTCATCCTGCTTGTACTCTCATTCTCATTTAAAAGGCCCTCCAAGGCAACGACAGGGCCATTCGCTCCACTTTCACTTGAGGCATCATACTCTCTGCTTTAATAACAGTGTGTCAATTTTTCTGTTCTGTGCTGGAGTGTCAGTGCAGATATTTCCTGTTCAGTGAGAAGCTCATTTGTAAAAACAGTGTTTGGTTAAAACATCAACAAAGATGTCCTGTTGCACCAACCACACCCCTCACCCGACACACCTAACATTTAATTATTGTTTTTGCTGTGGTAAGTTGTAAAAATATTACACCAGCTGATTTATACAGACAATACTTCTACCCCATACATAATCCGGGGTGCAGACTGTGCAATGTCAGATCTGGACAAAAGTTTAAAAAAAAACATAATAGGAGCAGCTAACTGAACGTTTCATTTAAGCTAAACCCTCTGTCAATAGAAACAGGTTTAGAATTTTCAGTTTTAAACAATTAGCAATTTTCAACTATTTATGAGAGTATTGCAAAACTGACAAAGGGTGCATATGACAGATGTCAGGTGGATAATACAATTGAGCAGTGGACTGAACAGAAGGGAAGTGAGAAAACAGATTGGGGAAGGGGACAGTATGAAAAGCAAACAATAACTGACATAAAGGGGAATCCAAAAATATGCTACAGCCATATAGTATTAAAAGGGTGTTAAAAGGAGTGGGACTAAGTAGGGATTTACACATGGAGGCAGAGATAAAAGGTACTGCAGATGCTGGAGATACCTGGAATACACCTCCTCCCACCCACCCTCCTGCAAAAATGCCATCCCCTATTCCCAATTCCTTCGCCTCCGCCGCATCTGTTCCCAGGATGAGACATTCCAATCCCGCACATCTCAAATGTCCTCATTCTTCAAGGACCGCAACTTTCCCCCCACAGTGGTCGAGAACGCCCTCGACCGTGTCTCCCGCATTTCCCGGAACACATCCCTCACGCCCCGTCCCCGCAACAATAATCAAAAAAGAATCCCCCTCGTCCTCACATACCACCCCACCAACCTCCGGATCCAACGCATCATCCTCCGACACTTCCGCCATCT
>JAHRHZ010000140.1:27506598-27519009 GCA_024137785.1 Ginglymostoma cirratum
CGGGCCTAAACCCTTCATCAGAAATCAAAGGTTTAGGCCCGAAACGTCAAGTTTTCCTGCTCCTATGATGCTGCTTGACCTGCTGTGTTCATCCAGCCCCATGCTTGTTATCTAGGTAATTTCAGGAGTTAGATATGATGGAAAATACTGTCATGTTTGTCTCAAATCCATTCCTTCAATTTGACATTGATGGGTTGGTTACCAATTCCTTCAAGTGTTTGATTTACAAAGCATTGGAGTCAATACAGAAATAATCACTATGCAAAATTATAGTGAGCTGAAAGTCAGTTCAAGGTGCAGCGATTTTTGGGGACTTGTAAACCGAAAAATATCCACTGCTATTAGCTTGTACCTTTAAAGCAGAAGCTTAATTCCACAAAGCTCTGCAAGATAGCGTTCTCCCAAATGAAGATAATCAAGTCCAAGTATTACAGCTTCCTCACAGCACTAAGAACAAACTAGGGTAGATCCTGAGTTATACTTAAATTGAAAAAAAGTGATCTTCTGCTTAAAAAGGTTGGAGACCACTGCTTTAAATCGACACTCTCAGTTTATACAGCAGCTGTTCACTTGGATAGCTGGCAGTTAGTTCTATAATTCCAGCAGCAGATGACAGCAATAGTACTCCACCCCTAAAATCTCAAACAGGTCACAGGCAGCAGTAAGCCATTTGCTGGATTTCATGAACCTGCCAGTAGGGAAAGGTGAATTCCAGCCCTTGTAAGCCTCAGGAAGTGCACTTTATCCTAGAAAGATGCAGAGGCACATGCACTTCACAACTGTAAATGATTCATGGTAGGAAAAATGTTGGAAAACATGAGTACTCTGAAGTTTCAACAAACCAAATAACAACTGAAATGCCTCTTTCCCCTTTTGCCTGCTGCACACAATCCAAAAATATCAAAAGTCTGTAGGCTACCAAGGGATTCTGACTAACTAACGGTTTTACAGCACTCAAAGTAACCAGCACAGCCCAGAAAGGCTACAATGAGAAAGAACGATACTGTATGTAGTTCTTACATTTATAGCCATAGTTCAGGACTATTATACAGCACTAAATTGCTGTATAATTCACTCAGCTTGTGGAATTTATAGAACTGCTGCTTTGCAAAATAAAAGCAACACTAGTGGAAGGAGAGACAAGAATAGATGATGCCTGTGGCAAGGTCTTAGATATAGCTTTACTAGTAAATATATTGGAGATCGATATTTTCATACTTGGTGTTTGCTGGATGAGACTTCCAATTCACTAAATATTACTACTCAAAGTAGACAGTATTGTCACAGCAGTTGAAGCTTTGAAACTTTATTGTTACCAACTTCAAACACCTGTCACAAACGCTGAATTTTATGAAATTTCATTCTGCAACCCAATAAATGTATCATAATATTGTACTATATGGTGTGAGGTATGAAGCAAGAATGCTTTTAGTTACATTAAAGTTCCCAGAAAGGTTCCAGTTTTCATCAGATTACAGAATCAGCATCATTGTTAGTCATATATACATGTTTTAGTGTTATCATTGTGCATTTGCTGCCCTTTGTAAATAGCATTGGCACTTAAATTATTAATGGTTTTATAAATACTGGAGTTAACAGTAGTTCATAGTCAATGCCTTTCAATGTGCATTTCTAAAGTTTCTATCATCACCATTATAACCAGTTGATAATTATTCAGAAACTACAGAAAGGTCAGCAAACAATTGATTACATGACAATGCTGCCCATTTCTGTTTACTGTGATAACAGAGTAACATGTTTCTTAACGAGTTCCACAGGAATCTTCAAACGCCTTAGACCAAAGGTATTGATTAAAACCTTTTTAGCGTGCGTCTGAAAATCCACTGTGGAACTAACCTTGACCCAATGAAACACATCCGTTGTGAATGCAAGCCACATACAAAGAGCTAACTAATTGTAATATCTATGCACAAACATAACCATCATTTTGTCTACAGATAAGGAAAAAGCACAAGTGTATTTTACTGAAAAACATACCACTATTGCTGAATTTCCAACCACTGTATTAATTTGACACCTTTACTAAATGTATTTGCTATGAAGAAAACATATTTTTGTTCAGCAAGACTTTTGACACATCAGAAAATATCTTTGCTCATAGTATACTTTCAATCTAAAAAGCATTTGATGGTGCAGTGATTACACTTAAACTGCAGTGGAAATGTACTGGATAGCTTCAACAATGGCCTAAAAAATAAATGCACCTCTTTTAAAGAGTACTGCAATTCGATCTAACTTGAACTGAATGAGGGGGAAAATTAAAACTATGAACAACATCTCTGAACCGTTCAACCACCCTCCACCCTGCACCCTGCACCAACCTTTGACAAATTAGCTATGCCAATAAAAGAAGAGGCAAAATTGGAGAATGCAAACTGTGATGAAAAGCAGAGGTCTACATTAAAATCATTTCCTGAGTGCCAAGCAGTAGAAAAGGATGAATTATTTCTATATTTTCTAAACAACCATTAATAGTCCAATAATTTAGCGAGCCACTCCCAATGGAAAATACCCTTATAACTGTAGACCAGTAAATATAAGGACATACAATGATGGAAGCTTTATGACATTAAAAGGACTTTACGTTTCACTGTGCTATTGCAGATTTTCCAATTCCATGAAGGTTTTCTGAAGTTGAAGATTCAGAGGAGCCTCAAAAGGTGGAAAGTGCAGTCAAACTTGGAGCACAGGAGCTGCTTTGGGTCCCTGAAGCTTCATTTTTATACAAGTCTGGTGTAAAACATCTCAGATAATGAGTAATAAAATATTAATGATACACTAAAAATGTAGGCAATTATTCAAAAATGACAGAATTTGATAAGTTGCTATTGCAATATTAAATACCTGAATTTAAATGCTCATTGAACACAAAATACATGGGAATTAACTTGAATCATTTTTAAATATTAGTTCTGAAAGAGTTTTGTCCCTGGGTGGGTCCATAAAGTATTGCTCTTGGAAATGGTCATGAAAGTATTATATAAACTCAGCTTCAAAACTATTTGTTTCAATTTGATGGGTCCAATTCATAAGAAATGTTTCTCACAATTATCACCCTGGTTACAAGCTCCAATTTCTTCTTCAGTTTTCTTTCCGCTGGTATAGCCACTTTTCAGGGAGTTTATAACCTACTCACACCAATGTTTCATGGAAAGACAGTAAGAACTGCTGATGCTGGAGTCTGAGATAACACAGAGTGGAGCTGGAGGAACACAGCAGGCCAGGCAGCATCAGAGGAGCAGGAAAGCTGACGTTTTGGGTCGGGATCCTTCTTCAGAAATGGGGGAGGGGAAGGGGGCTCTGATGGCACTTGCTATTCCCCATTTCCATCTGTACTGATTTTACTTCCTGATCTTCTGAACGAGGAGTCTTACTCTTTACTGTTCTGGTGTCAACCTTTACCAACAGAGCTAAACCTCCTCATTTTCCATTTACGGATTTTTGTAACGTTGGATATATTAGAATTGTCTTCCCCCGACTGTGGTCACGTTACATATGCAACAATGGTTAGATCTAAACTGTTTATCCCTGTTATTTATTCTGCCACTAATTCAGCTGTCTTATTGCAGATGTTTTGCATCTTCAAGTAAAAAGTATTTAATATTATTTTACTATTATTATTTCCATGGACCTTATTTACCGATTCACTTATATTGTTAACTTTCTGCCACTTCCGATCACATACTGCTCGAGTTTATGCATGTTGCACTCTCAAAATTTTCTCCTTGGCCTTCTGAAATTTCCTTTACCCGAACCCTTCACCCAACACTAACTTAAAAGCCCTGTCCAAGCAGAGAGTACAAATTGGAAAAGCAGAAATATGTAGGATTCCCTTCTGCCAAGCACATTTGCATAACCACCAACGTCACTGACTATATTATCTTGTGACATTGCAAAAAAAAGTTTAACACGACTTAAAAATTTTTTAAAAAACTGAAAATGGTTTTGCAACAGACCACAGATGGCATCTGGGATCCATTATAAACTGCCTGGGCCATTGATGATTTAGTCATTGGCTCTTTCCATCCACTTCCTACTTAATTATTACCAGAACAAAAAGGGCTTAGAGGTCATGGACTTTTTTGTTTTATGTTCGATTTTGATGGTCTCAGCTTGGTTTCCAAAACGCAAGCCAATCCAAGGAACACAGGTTCAGCTTCCACCCAGCTGAATTTCACTGAAGTCACAACACTGCATTCAATACTTAGGTTATTGTAATAAGCTTAGAAGGAGCAAAATTGATACTGAAGAAAGGAAAACAACTATAATTTTGACTGGACACAGAGTGAAGAACACGATCTAAAATGTACAGCAAGTGTAGTGTTTGAGGCAAAGATATTATGTTAAGATAATATGGGGGTGAAGACATTAGGCAGTCCCTTCATGACATGGAAACCCAACTCAAAAATAAAGGAAACACTGCAGTTTATTTCACACCCTTAGATTTGTTTGCTACACAAGTGCCTAAATATAAATACTGATCCCCATAGGTTTTAAATTCAAACAAACAGTCTCTTACTTTCCTATTAAAAGTTGACATAATTGTCTTTTGGTAACTCAATGTCATCTTGTGAAAAAGTCAAGTGATCACAATCAAACTGTATATGTTTTATGTACTATAGAAATTGGCACACAAATCATATTCAATAGCTTGGATTTTGCAGTCAATGGCAAACTAACTATACTTGCTGTTGACTTTGAAGCAAGTTGCTCACCATGATCTAGCAATATCTGAGGTGTAGATTTTCCTTTTTCTGACCTCCATTTGAATCAAGTTCCGAGTCATGAGAATCAAATGCTCAGCAACAGGAATGTTAGCAAGCAAAATACGCAGCCAATAATACTGAAGTATTCTCAAAGACAGCAATGCAGGAAGTAAAGATGGCCAAAGTCTTTCCATTTTAATTTAAATTTTAGTGATAGCAAGATAAATGATTGAGATATACTGGTCAGATTAAGATAACAGTTAGGACAACAAGAAACTTCATAAGAAAAGCATTTTGGAAATCATGTGGATTTAGTTTTTATCACAACAGAGGAATCTATCCTTTCCTAAAAAAATTATTCAGGGTCAATAAGACTGTTTCACAGTAACAATGAACATGGGGAGGCAATGGTCTAGTGGTATTATTGCTGGCCTATTAATCCAGAGACCCAGGTAATGTTCTGGGGATCGGGGTTCAAATCCTGCCACAGTAGATGATGGAATTTGAATTCAATAAATATCTAGAATTAAGAGTCTAATGATGACTGTGAATCCATTGTCTATTGTTGGAAAAACCTTTAGTGAAGGAAACTGTCACCCTGTCCTGGTCTGGCCTACATGTGACTCCAAATCCACAGCAAAGTGGTTGCCTCTGAACTGCCCTCTGGGTAATTAGGAATGGGCAATAAATGCTGACTAGCCAGCAACACCCTCATCCCATGAACGAATAGAAAAAAAAAGTACACCAATAAACCCCAGTTCTAGCTCATTCAACAAGATGTTACTTTTCAGAAGGTTTTTATCGTGAGACAAACAGCTAAAATGATTTCTTGTCATGGGGTGGAGGTGTCAGTGTTGGACTGGGGGACAAGGTCAGACATCACACGATACTGGGTTATAAGGATTATTTGAAAGCACAAGCTTTCTGAGCGCTGCCCCTTTGTCAGATCATCTCAGTCACGTGATGAAGGAGCAGCGCACCGAAAGCTTGTGATTTCAAATAAACCTGTTGGAGTATAACCTGGCAATGTATAACCTCTGACCTGGTTTCTTGTCAGCTCAAGCATTTTTTCTTTTATCATTTGCAGTCCAGGAGACCATCAACAGGGAACTACTGACAGTAACTTCTGGATATTTATATTTAACTCTATTCACACAGGCACCAGAGGCTGCTGCAATTTCAAAGGAGTGAAGAAGGTGAACATCAACTGTTTTGCCCTCATTACTACAATATAATATAGGCCAATGTGTTTATATCCTTGTGTAATATAGACAGTAGCATATACATCCAATGTGCTTTATACTCCACTATTACTCCAGTTTGCTTTGTGCTTTTAAGAGTGAAAGGAAATTGAAAATGAAAATCAGCCTGAGCCTAGAGCCTGCCACATTGACACCTCATACCTGAGTCATCTTGGCAAGGTCAAGTGATGGTCTTTGATCTTCATCTGGTCTACGCCGTTTCATCCCAACTTTCTGATCATTGTGGACACACGGCTGTGATCTGCAGCGGAGCAGTCGGCTGGTCTGCTGCACAGGTTCTGGAGTTGCAGTGGATGTGCTCATTGTGGACGGCGTGCCAAACTCCAGCACAGATATCTGCTCATGAGATAGGGAAAGAGGTCGCAGTAGATCGACCCCGGACACTACTCCTGAACTGGAGTCAGGATGCAAATCATCTTGGAACCTTCCAAAAGTGGGTGTGGTCCAAAAGCCCTTTCCCTGGGGGCACACAGAACTGTTACTGGTAGCCAACGGTTCACACGAGAATGAAAAAACGTTGGATCTTGAAGGCAGACTAAAACTTGAACTCCTCTGCATGGTAGATACCCCATTTGAACAATGTTGAACACTGCTCCCACTGTGACAGCGTCTTTTATCAACTGGAGTCCAGACCTTTGACCCACTAGGTTTCCATGGTGACCGACAACTCGTTAGTTCATCTGAAAATGACAATGACCTACATTGCCGTTTGCTGGGAGGTGCTGACGGATGGCCATTTCGATCACTGAGACTGAGGTCTTTAATTAAACTGGTCACAGTAGATGCAGGATTTGAATCACTTGGCCAGACTGTATTCACTTGACAGTTCTCCGAACCGGTCAAACAAGTCCAAGGTGAATCCAGATTATTGGTGGTGTGCTCAAGGTCAATTTGACACTTCCTGCTGATGTCTCTCCACCGATCCCCCTCTTTTTATTTTAAATAAAACAAAACACAAAAGGTTTTCATTAGTCTGAACCCTGATGCCGCAGCATGGATTAGTTCTAAAAGGAAATAAATACTTCAAAATGAATGATACATCTTAATTTAAACCTGTTTTGTAAGCACAATTTTATACTTTAATCCTTTAAAAGAGTTTTATATAAACTAACTAAGTATCAAGAAACAAAAGGAAGCCTTTAAGTCCCTTGAGTCTGTACTTCCGTTTGATCATTGATCTATTTGCTCCATATCCCATAATACTTGGGCTCACCGAAGATTTGGTCAACTTCAGTTAAAATTTAAGAACTGCTCAAACATTAAAAGCTGCGTACGGGTGAGAATTATGTTTCTACCATCATGTGAATAAAGGTTTCTTGATGTCACTCCTGAAAGGATTACCTTGAATTTTTGACTACACCACCAAATCTTATAGCTGAATATTCATTCCTGGAAGCAAAGCCAAACCCTGTGGTGAATTCTGGGTCTGGCCACCAGATATATGGCAGCCGGAGCTGGGAGTGATTTCCAAGGAGACAGCCAGTCTCCTTGGAAATCACTTGGGTCCCTAGCGCTGTGAAGCAGCAGTGCTAACCACTGAGCCACTGTGCCACCCCACCTCATACACATTTCTTTCAATAGCACCGATCTGGCTAGTCAACAGTTTGGATTTGTGGCTGTATTTATTTGTTAATAAATATTGTGCTTGACATCCCATAATAGAAATTGCCAGGTAAGACTAGTCACACGCTGCTATTTTGATTATCTCTTCATTATTCCTGTCGCCTTTCAGCCAGCCAATTTCCCAGCACGGTCAATAATTTGCTTCTATTCTATGACCTTCAACTTAAGTTAACAGCTATTTACTAGGGACTTTGTCAAACGCCCTCTGAAAGTTCATATGAAAAATGTCGAAGGACATTCCCCAGTCCACAACATTGAAAAAAAAATCGAATCAGGTTCATCAGACATGATCTGCCACTTACAAGTCAATTTGAATACTTAAAAGGTTAGGCTAATATTCTCCATGCTACATTCCTCCAGCAAATTATGAATCAGATAAGGAAACTCATCATGTTAATTGTTTCATTGATCATCAGCAGCAAGCCGATAAATGACAGCAGTTGTGTTGAGGAAATGCTACTTATAAAAGTTCCTTCAAAAAGTAAATAACTTCAGCCTACCCACACTGAAATGGGTTCCTTAGCTGAAAATAATTACTAAATATTTAATTTTCCTTTCCTAGCAACAGAATCTTAGTGTTAGTGGTTTTCCTACCAACGCATCAACAAGCATACTGTTCTTAGGTGTGTGAGGTTGTGTCATGATTTGGTGCAGGTCATCTTCACTGATTTATTTATTTAAAAAGGGAAGTACATTCCCCAAACATGCCTAACAATCCTAACTGTGTTCACAATATATCCATATACTTAACAGTATCTCTCAGTAATCACTTATTACCTGATTTTCAGTTCTTTTAAAATTACTGTTAAACAGGATCTGGGACCAGGCATTTTTGTGGCATATTTTTGCACAATCTTCTGCCACGAAAGTGGTAGATACCTAGATGCTTCATTCATATTGCCACGATTCTAAACCCTAGCTTTAATGTATCAGAGAAATAAGAAACAACTGAGAGATGCTGCTAAGTGTAAAGGCATTTCTCTTTATTACATTTAGAATTATGGGTTCATTCAGTGAATGTATTTCTTCTTTTGGTGATCTCAATTTAACACGACCTTAAATAGTTCTGTCCTGCCAAAAATGGCTGCTTAACAACATTTATGACTAATGGTTCTGTGAAGCAAAACATTCCATAACAAACCCTGCAAATTTCAACACATGCTGTATATATTAAATTTTAACATTGAGAGTCAAACAGTATTTTAAAAGTCCCAAAGTGCTCTGAACAACACTGTTAGTTTGGATTAGTGACTGGACTCTCTGTTCCAAGTGACTTCAACCTACACAATGGAGAATATAATTTATACTAACACATCAGTGAAGTATTACAGGAGTCCTACATTGTTGAAGGTGTCATCTCTCAGAGGAGATAGAAACCAATGCCTCATTAGTTTTTTCAGACATAAAAAGGTTGTATGGCTCTAGACAAGGAATTTTAATGGATTCTTGTCTAAGACCAAAATAATTGCAGTGAGTACTTGCCCACAATACAACAATGACGGCACACCAAACAGTGCTAAATAAGCGTATCATTTTTCTCCCTTATTTCTTGCAACAAAATAGAACCATAATGGGTGAATATTGTACCCAGAAGATCCTTTGTGGCGATGATCTGCATTTTGAAGAAAGGTTAGAGAAATTTATGTTTTTCAAACTTGAAAGGAGGCATTTATGAATGTAGTGTTGTCAGAGTAATAAATAATTAACAGTATAGACTAAACCAGGTGCAGAACTTTATTCATTGTTTCATAAATCAAATCATTATGCTCTATTGGGTCAAACTGACCAGCTGAGCTTCCCCTACAGAGAACAGCATTTGCTTGACAGACTGAATGACCTCGTCTGCACTGTAAACGTTTTTTGATTCTATCTATCTAGAGATCTGTAAACTACAGCTTACAAACAATTTTTAAATCATTCTGGCGTTTAAATTTGAGTTCAGGATGCATTTATAGTGCCAAACTAATCAAAAACATAAATTTAGGGTGGATACCAGGAACTTGTTCTTCAAAAGCTGACCTACCTAGCAAGAACAGAGTTGGTTCGGATCTGACATCTAACTAACGCACTGGCAAATTTTGTGCTCCATTGAAATCAGGTGAGGTGTAAATTTGGGCATCTAACCCAAGCCCACCGTATTGTTGCGAGGCAGGCAATATTAAAAGGTGGGCTTATGGAGCATTCAATATATAAAAATTATTCATATATTTGTAAAATATTAGAGGCAAAAGCCCTGAAATCACTCAAGGTCAAGTTGCTTGCTCCAATTGACAAAGTTAAAAACCATTTTAGTTGGATGATCCAAAGTGGCCTGTATGGTCTTCCTTATCCATAATTATTTTACATCATTGCGAACAACTATTACTAGTCTCATTATTAAGTGACATAGCCAATCAGTCTTGTATGCAAGAGCACTATGAGACTCTGTTTCTCCTTTACTTGAATAGGAATTGAATTGTTTAAACAGTTGAATGAATGACTGATATACAACAATAATTTCTGCCTTCAGTAGTTGTGAGTTCAACACAAGTAATTCTAAATCAAAGGCAAGATATTAGCTCACAATTGAATAATTTATTATATTGTTAACATTGTGTTTATTTGTTTAAAATAATAGTCATCATGAATGTTTCATTTAAATATTAACTTCTATGAAGATGCAAGGTACTTTTATCATGCCTATTATCTGCCCTCGTCAAGTACGAATTCAAATTTTTCCAAATATTGATCATGTATTCAACTCAGAAAGCTCTCTCAACCCCTAATGTAACTTAGAAGTCAAACATAGAGGTTATTTTAAATTTCTGCTCATCTGCATAATTCAATTCAACAAATGGCTCTGAAACAGATCGATTCTAAAACTGATTGCAACGTATTATAAAGAACAATCAAGTGGTACAATTTGACAAGTCAAAAAGGAAGGAGACAGGATACTGCAAAACAGTATTATAAAGCATTTGTTATTTGATCCAGAACAGAATTACAAGGTTGATTAATGTGTAACACAGCACACAGTGCATTCATGCCACAACATGTCGAAGCCTGTAACTCTGTCATCATGTGGCAAACTGACAGTTCTGGATAAGCCACAGGAGAATGCACTAAATAAAGCTAAGATTATTCTTCTTAGAAAAATCAGTCCCAAAATCACCTTGGGCTACTCCTTTATACTGGCTGCAGATGGATTGGAAGGGATCTAGGAACAGATCACTTGCCTGCCAGTTAAAGCAGGGAATAATTCATGACAAATTACTAAAGTGACAAGGAGAAATGTGAATCTTGCACAGGAGTGTAAGAAGACAATCCAACTCTCTAATATACACACACACGGAATATAATCTGAAGGGAAAAGTTGACAAAAATTATTCAGAAAGGATAGCAAAATTCACATTTACATAAGTAAATCCAAAAATAAAATGTGGTTGCATACTTTTCAAAATCTAAGCATGAATTTTAAATGTGAGATATGTTAATTTTGTTGGCTTGTCTTTAATAGCAGAAAAATAGATTTAGTTTTTATGGTATTATCCAAATTGTAACCACTGACATCTCATGGTATCTGCCCCGTCTGCGGTGTCTAGTTCAGACTAAGGATTGTTTGAGGTAGTTTGCTGCCATCAATCCTCCCTTGTCTTTACTTTGTCCAGGACCGATCTAATGACCAGTGGTACAGAATACATCACCGTTTTTGGTTAACAAGATGGTTTAGTGAACAATAGCAATATGTGCAGCTACATGCTAGTTAAGCAAAATTACTAGGGCTCCTAGGTATAGAAAATACTTCTCCTTCATAGGAAGGTTAGTGTAGAACAGCTCACCTCCACCACAAATTGTGACACTAATGCAACTTCAACATGACCTCTTTCAGGACCTGTAACTTATGGAGTAGTTTTAAAAGCAAGAGGAAGGGTGCAAAATTTTAGTTCAGTTTTGTCCATTATTGCTAAGTTTCACTTCTATTACTCAGCAGTGCCAAGTATTGGCTTCACAATACACAATTTGGAGGAAATTTTATATTGTTCCTATTGTTTTCCTCAATTTGGATTTTTATTTTCGAGCTGCATGGTCAGATGACCTAACAATAGAGGAGCACCATCAGAATAATTAAAGAAAACAGGTCATTAAACAGCACGAGATATTGAACCAACTTTCCTCCCTCATTTTAAAGATAATTTGCTGTCCGTAGATCTCAAAATCCTTCCTGGAGGAATGAAATCTACTTTATTAAAATGAACATATGATTGTAGGATAAATGCAATTAATAATTGCAGTACCTCAAACTACCTTACAACCACTTCCATACCAGTGTTAAATAGCACAATGGGAATATAGTCCAAAACACGCATTTCTTTAAACCAGCTTGCAGTATGAACATTCATCAAAATACATTTTCACATCATAAGAATACGTTCAATTTTTAGCTCGTTTTCTTTATCTTTCCTCATAATATGCTTCCCTTCCTGATTGGGGTAGAGTCTTAGACTCATGCATGAGGTCTCTATTTATGTCCAGAGTCCATTCAAACATGGAAGGCGTCAGAATTGAACACAATCTTCAATTCAAAGGTACATGCTCACTTCTCACAGAAGTCACTGAATAGCAAGTCAGAACTGGAAGCACAGTTGATTTTCTTCCACCTAGCACAGACAAAAGGGCAATTTGTAGGTCTCATCTCACTGCTTCGGCAATAACAGCCAACTCAACAGTGATTGGGGTTTTGAATCTTTTTGCTGTGGCTTAACTGTTCATTGGCTCGATATGCAAAGCTATTGGGGGTAAGGTGAGATAACAAGGTGTGG
>JAHRHZ010000140.1:27529009-27557772 GCA_024137785.1 Ginglymostoma cirratum
CCCCCTCTCTCCCTATTTATTTCAGAACCCTCTTCCCCTCCCCCATTTCTGATGAAGGGTTTAGGCCCGAAACGTCGAGTTTTCCTGCTCCTATGATGCTGCTTCACCTGCTGTGTTCATCCAGCCCCATGCTTGTTATCTCGGATTCTCCAGCATCTGCAGTACCTTTTATCTCTAATGTTTTGGGGACACCACCACAGCAAATGATGGAATTTGAACTTTTTTAAAAAAAAACAATCGGTAATTAAAGGTCTAATGATGAGCATGTATCCATTGTTGATTGTCATGAAAAACCCATCTGGTTCACTAATGTCCTTCAGGGAAGGAAACTGCCACCCTTACCTGGTTTAGCCTACATGTAATTCCAGCCCCACAGGAATGTGGTTGACTCTTAACTGCCCCTCTGAGCAATTAGGGATGGGGATTATATGCTGGCCTAGCCAGTGATGCCCTCATTCTGTGAATGAATAAAATAAAATTACTGGGACTCTGGGGAGTTGTACAGAATACATCTGCTCCCTGTGAAAGTTCCTGTCGAACTCACCGTCTCTTTTTTCAGGCTGTGTAATGACATCAACAGAGTGGTGGAGCTCAATGTCACATGAACGTCAACTCTCCAAAGCCATTACTGAATATACCAGAAGCAGGATACTTGTTGGTTTGGGGCAGGGGGAGGATGCGGTAACAGGTAGATATCATGGTACATCTCTTCATAGTGCAATGATAGCACGGTTTGTGCCTGGACTTTTGCAATCTCGGCAATCAGAAGGATGTAAAAATGAGTCAGGTTGAGAAAAGGACAACTAGTTTATTGAAGTTACAATTTTTAAATGACCATTCCCTCATGAAGGATGAAAGAAGAGTGACAAGAATACTAAATGAGTATTTTGCACAGAAGAGTATAATCATGGTGAAATGAGAGGATTCAAGAGAAGTGGAACAATTAGATAGGAAAACTGTAAACTAAGATGTAGTAATCCTATAACATTTTGTTGAAATTCAAATATGAATAAACATCAGGCCATGACAGAACACACAAGAGAGGGAATGGAGATAGCAAATATTTAGACCCCAATCGTTCCAACATCCTCAGATATGGAAATTGTGCCAGTTAACTGGAGGGCTAAAGTCATAAGTTTTGTTAAGAAGTAAAACATTGATCAATAAGTTTGCAAATGACACTGAAATTGGTGGTGTGATAAATAGTGAGGAGGAAAGCTTTATACTACAGGACGATATACACAGGCTCATCAGGTCAGAACAGTAGGTGGAATGTAATCCTGAAAGGTGCAACATGATACATTTTGGAGGATTAACCTGGCAAAGAGTACACAACATATGGCAAGACCCAGGAAGTACAGAGGATCAGATGGACCTATGCACATCCATAGATCCATCATGGCAACAGGTCAGATGGATAGGGTGATTAAGAAGAAAGCATATGGGGTACTTGCTTTTATTAGTCAAGGCATTGAATAAAAGAGCAGGGAAGTTACAATGAAGATATACAAGATGCCACTTAGGCCTTAGCTGGAGTACTGTGTGCAGGTCATGTTATAATAAGGGTGTGATTGCCCTGGAGAGGGTGCAGAGAAAATTCACCAGGATGTTGCCAAGGATGCAGCTTTTCAACTAAGAAGAGAGATTAGATTGGCTGGATTTTTTCTGAAGAAGGGTCCAGACCCGAAATGGCAGGTTCACCTGCACATCTGCCCCAAGAAGACATTCCACATCAGGCAGAGGTTCACCTGCACATCTGCCAATGTGGTATACTGCATCCGCTGTACCCGTTGTGGCTTCCTCTACATCGGGGAAACCAAGCGGAGGCTTGGGGACCGCTTTGCAGAACACCTGCGCTCAGTTCGCAACAAACAACTGCACCTCCCAGTCGCGAACCATTTCAACTCCCCCTCCCATTCCTCAGATGACATGTCCATCCTTGGCCTCCTACAATGCCACAGTGATGCCACCCGAAGGCTGCAGGAACAGCAAATCATATTCAGCCTGGGAACCCTGCAGCCCAATGGCATCAATGTGGATTTCACAAGTTTCAAAATCTCCCCTCCCCCAACCGCATCCCAAAACCAGCCCAGCTCATCTCCACCTCCCTAACCTGTTTTTCCTCTCACCTCAAGCCACACCCCCATCTCCTATCTACTAACATCATCCCGCCCCCTTGACCTGTCCGTCCTCCCTGGACTGACCTATCTCCTCCCTACCCCCCTACCTACACTCACCTTTACTGGTTCCATCCCCGCCTCTTCGACTTGTCTGCCTCCTCTCCACCTATCCTCTCCTCTATCCATTCTCTATCCGCCTCCCCCTCTCTCCCTATTTATTTCAGAACCCTCTTCCCCTCCCCCATTTCTGATGAAGGGTTTAGGCCCGAAACGTCAAGTTTTCCTGCTCCTATGATGCTGCTTGACCTGCTGTGTTCATCCAGCCCCATGCTTGTTATCCCGAAATGTCAGCTTTCCTGCTCCTCTGATGCTGCCTGGCCTGCTGTGTTCATCCAGCTCTACACCTTGCTTTCTCAGATTCTCCAGCATCGGCAGTTCCTACTATCTCTTAGATTGGCTGGTGTTGTTTTCCTTAGAGCAGAGAAGGCCGAACAGGGAGATGATTGAAGTGAGCAAAATTATGGTGGCATAGGTAGGTTAGATAGGTAGAAATATTTCCCCTTATTAGAGGGATCAATTACCACAGGGCACAGATTTATGCAAGGGACAGGTAGTTTAGGAGAAATTCAAAGGGACAATCAAAAGTTCATCCAGACTATGGTGGATATCGAGAACTCAGTGCCTGAAAGGGTTGTAGAGGCAGGAAACAATCACAATATTGAGTAATATTAAAGATGAACATCTGAAACACCATAACATACAATGCTACAGGCCAACTGCTAGGAAATGGGATCAGAGTACATAAGTGCTTCATGACCAGTGCAGAATATTAGGCAAAAAAGTCCCTTTCCATACTGTAACACTGATTTTGTCACTAGTTGTGAGGAGAAAAAAGCAGCAATAAAGGGATGTTGGTGGCATAGACAGAAAGAGCACAGAAAACAGCCGTTAATGAGTGTTTTTCAGACTTGGGTGATATGGACGATGGTACTCAATGGATGTCAGTGTTAAGACTATAATGCTTTTGCCCTTTATACATTCAGCACTGTATTTAAACTTGCAATGTTGCAAGGACATTTACATTCAAAGGATCATAAGGAACTGGCATATGGAACAGTTTGGAGATTCTAGATTAAAAGGTTTTTCGAGGGACATGATTTCTTGAGATGGTTCAATAGTAAGGTGAGCCATGACCCACCTAATTAATGAAAAGTCAATAAAATTGGAAGGGAGACAAACAAAGCTTGAGAGAGAGAGGGAGAGAGAGACGGAGAGAGACACACACACAAGAAAGTATTTCTATGGTTTAAGTGCTGGACAGACTTGGTTTGGAAAAGATGAGGCTTAGGTGCTTAAAATTATCCAGCAACACTCTTCCAGAGTCAATTCCTGTTTTTTCAGGACATGTATATGTTAATAGATGAAAAAAAAATCCTCCAAAGTATGCAGTAGACAAGTCTCTCTCTCTCTCTCTCTCTCTCTCTACCCCCTAAAAAAAAGTAAGAAACAATTTTAATGTGAAGAAATGTGAAACGAGTCAGGGCAGTGAAAGAAAATGATAGTCCGTCCTGACAGCCAGCCCTGGTGAAATCTGCTGCCAATGCTGCTTATGGTCATAGATCCTATATCAGAGGCCAACTAAATGACACCCACCATTATGATTTATTTTTATTTTAAAAATTGCTGAATCACAGTTTCTGCTCTACTTGAGTTCCCAGACTTCATTCAATATTTATTATTTGGTTATCTGAGGAAATATGCAAAAGAATAACATTATCATAGATCATAGAATCCCTACAGTGTGGAAACAGGCCCTTCGGCCCAACAAGTTCACACCGACCCTCAGAGCATCCCACCCAGGCCCATCCCCCTTTAACCCCACCTAATCTAGGCATCCCTTGAACACTACGGGCAATTTCGCATGGCCCATCCACCTAACCTGCACATCTTTGGACTGTGGGAGGAAACTGGAGCACCCAGAGAAAACCCGTGTAGACACGTGGACAGACTCTCAAAATCACCAATTTTACATTGCATCATTGAACTGGTTATCTGACAGAAGGTAAAATCACTCCATCTTCTCCCACTTTTCTTTATTCAATAATACATAGAAAAGGCTGGGATTTCAGAAAGCATTATGACAAGGATTTAACTTAAACATGGGAATCCATTCTGTTTCTTTGTGACAATATAACTGCAGCTGTTGGATGGAAGCACACAGCCCATTTTAAAAACTAAACATTATCAGGGTTGCCTGTGTACGCACAGTGGGAGCCTCAAACATTCCAGAAAATTCAGCCCCTGCCACACTCCTTGAAACAAGGCTTCAAATTTTCATGGAAATTTAATTTCTTTTCTAAAATAAAGTTACATTTTTGAAACAATTTAATTAAGCTATAAACAAAATTTCTGAGAATACTCCTCTAACCAATGTTTCCTTCAACCACTTAATAGGAGTTAAGTGTTCCTTCCTCAAAAGGGTATCACTGACAAGCTAATGAAACATGTAATTTAAAGAAAACATCATTCAAAGGGACTATTGTTGGGCCAAGCTGGTTTTTAAATCTTTTCTGCTGTCCATGACTGACAGAGGAAGTAGGTCTAAGTTGCTGCCATCTTGGTGCTTCTTCCCAATTCTCAATGAGCAGACATTTGTCATCTTATTTTCTTGACCAGGAATGGTGCAACATGAGGTGAAGAAATAACTTTCAAACGCTGGCTTGACTTCATCTAGCACCGACTTCCCAATTGTTGGAGCTGACACCATTAGCACCATCACCTACCCCACCCCAACCTTCTCCAAACACTCATTCACGTACATGGCACCTTGGCACCCTACCCACCTGATAAGCTACCAATCTTACCCAGCTGGCACACTACCCCACGCTTATCTCACATACTTACCTTTTCACAAAATGTGCCAGAGTGTCTGGCTGTGCTGCTGGACATTTAAAATCATGACGCATGCCAAGGTGACTGCTGTAAAAAAGGGGCACAGATTCCACAGTAGTTTTCTTTACTACTGGATTTGTCATTTACTGAACGGGTTTGCAAAAGGAGGCCCCTGTCCAGTGCAGAAGATATCTGAAGGCAAGTGGGTCACTTTTAATCTGATTAAAGGTCAGGAATAGTATTTCTGACACTGATTGGAATATCTGGGCCATTGACCTATTTTCACATTAGCTCAGAGTTTGCTGATTTGATTGCTATTCCAGCAGTGCATAAGATAGTTAGGAACACAGACAATAGTTTACGCTTTGCAGTTGATGAGCTTAGACAATGCTAGATGCACACAACTGTCAAGAGAACCATTATGTGTCGGAAGAAATCCCATGACTTTTAAAGTAATTAGGTGCAAGTTCCTCTTCCCATTCAATTAAAGAGATGAGATAGTTACACCCTTTGTTCCTTTCAACACAGTGGTTTTACATTTAGAGGTTATGTTGCATCCAGTTTCAGGAAAGCAATTATGCTGCACCTCTTTTCCATTTTTAGACCCGGGTGTGGAGCTAGTCTCTGTGAAATGCTAGGCTCTGATTTTATACAGGAAAACAAACTTACACAAGCAGCTCCCTGCATTTACGTTACTAAAATCAGATTACTTACCTAACCGACAGGATTATAAAGCCCTATTTTATTTGTTTCATTGGGAAATAGGAGGAGGTGGGTTTACATCATGGACTGGATCTCCCTCTGGGGCCTACCATCACCGAATGGCATCTTTAGAGACTCTGAGCTCCCAGCAGCCACCTCAATTTGAAGGTAACAATTCAGAGTCAGGGCTGCAATACTATAAAACTAATTCTGATTCACATTTCCACCCCCACCCCAAGCACAGCTCAATTCTGGAAGTACAAGACTGACAAATTTATTCTACAGTTTAGAAACCCTTCATGACACTTTCCACATTGCCACTGAGGTTTTGAAAAGATCTAAAGCAGTGTGTCTCTCAAAGTAATTGTAATATATTACATATTCCATTAGATAACAAGTTTCAGAGCTATTATTCCAAGCTTTTAAAAAGGGCATGATCATTTCCTTTCAGCATTAGAATATTGCTTTTGGAACTTATGTCCATAAAAACTTCCCTTATCAACAACTGTGAAAGCTGACTAAACTCCAGAGAAAACATCATGTGCACAGTCCTAAATCTGTGGAATTAGCCTCCCTAATAAATCTTATTAAAGAAATATCAGCCTCCTTCGTATTGAGTCCTAGGAGATCATTACTGGCATACGTAATGTCTATTTCATTAACTTACCCATGATTCCACATGAGAGGAGAGTAGGCCCTTTACTCATCTTCTTTGGATGGTGCTGTAAATGATTGAAAGAGATTGTCAGGCCAGAATTTACAACAACTATCAGTTAAGGCGCTTTTAAAATATCAAAAAAATGCACTCACAGATAGCTGACTAAAAAAATGCATTAAAAAATTATTACAATTATGTCATGAAGTAAACCAATCACAACTCAGAAGAAAAGACAGGTAATTGACAAAACTCCTGATGTAATTTGACATTTTACAGCAAGTGAAATTACCCAATCACAACAAGCGAATTGCATCATGTGACTATATGACATTATGACACCATTAACTGACTTGATTTTGAATATCACCAATGTGAGAACTTTTAAATAAACAACCTTTTTTTAGCTTGGAAGGCAAAGCCACAAAGAAGATCTTTCAAAAGATAAATATTTCCTTACTGAGCACAACTGTACAGTCCTGTTTAGAATATACATTTATTTGTATATTATAGATGTTAAATAGTTGACACTTTTTAGTACAGCTTTCCTGTGTAGTTCATGTAAATGGAATATTTTCTGTCCCCTGCATTCAAAGCATTGCATACCCAAAGAAGCTAACAATTACTCCTAATCATCTGACTACTAGATTTAATTTGGTACTGCAGCACAAATCTACACTATTTTTGAAATGGCAAATATTATAACTGACTGGAGGTGTAGAGACGAAAATAACTAGTATCTTAATTGACAAAGGCAGCACTATGAAGCACAGTAATCAATTTGTGTTAGTGTTATATATGAATACAACAAGAATTAGTAAAAGATCAATTATACTTCATACATCAGCTTCGAAATGAGTGCAGGAATCTGTTAATTTGTTATGGTACGTGGAATTTGACTTCTTCCTGTTCTGTGTCATGCTGCTGGACTCTTGAGCACTGCTTACTTTTCCAAGGTTCCTTGTTTAGTTCAGACAACTTCTGTTGCAACAATTTGTGCACTGTTTTAAGCTCACTAATTGATATACTCTGAGAGCTAAAACCAGCACCAAACTGCTTCAGCAATTAGAAAATCAAGAAACTGGATTAGTTGCTCTACGCCAGACCAGAATCTATGGCCTTTTGCCATGGATTTTGCTGAGACAGGACAACTTGACTGCCCTTTAAAAATGGTAGCCGGGACAAGGTTCCAGAATTCTTGTCCCCATTCCAAGCACAGGATTAATATGCGGGCAGCCATCTGGACACAGCACTCACATTTGTGGAAAGTTTAAACGCCCCCATCCCACACTCTTAATGGCGTTAAAGCCCTTATGGAAACAGATCTGGTTCACAGCTTGTCCACGGAGGAGATGTAAACCATGAGGACTCCCAGACCTGAGTAAGGACCAAAAAAAGTCACCTGCTCCTGGAGTTCTCATAGTGACAGAGGTTAAAAATACAAAAATACAAACATTCAGTTTGAATGAATAGGTGCTGTACTGTAAGTGAGATGCATTTTTTTAAATTTAGTAACTGGGATAATCTAAAATGCTTTAAATTCTCAGAGTCCTTTCAAAATAGAATAAGCCTTCATCGGCTGTAAGTAGAGAGAGAACAAAGATCTCTACCGGATCTCGGTTTGGTAGGTCATCTGAAGTACTTTAAAGATAATAACCATCAGCTTTTGCAATTTCAATAAGCACCAATATTTGTGACAGTGAATGATTTGTGATCTGGAATAGATTTTTAATGACAACTGTGCCCATTATGAATGCTCGATTAAATTTCAAAAGGCCCACTTATCTCAGCAGGGACTGTATAGACATTTGGCTTGGAAGTTGAGAAAGACTAAAAGGTTAAACCACTTTTATGTGACTAGCAAAACAGTGTTGGCATTTACAACAGAATGGCCATTTGACAGCATTTCTTTTTTGGAAGGGCATTTTGAAGAAGAATTCTTTTTAATAGCATTATGTTTTTAAATTAGATTGTTTGAAGGTTATTGATTTTAAATATCTAATTCAGACATCAGACGTTTTCTTAGATTTTAAAGAGAAATAGAGAGAGAGATGGAAGATGGAGTATGAGGGAGCATGCAAGTATGAAGGGTAAGGGTCTGAGGGCCTGCTATGCATAAGTAAAACTTGGCCAATGTCCCAGTGAACAGAGATCTCTCATTCCAACCCAGCGATCTACATTGCCACATTTGGCCTGTCCACAGAGGTGATACACCCGACTCCATCCCACTCCAGCCCACATGTTGCATAAATTTGTTGGAAGGGGACCATTTCAAAGTTAAAAGGATCTCTTGGGTCACAAAAGTTTCTGACTCGATCTTCGAGCCTCCTTTATAAGTCCAGCCATCTTCCTATGTTTTCCAGGGCAAGATCCTTCCATCCATATAAGCTGGCTCGGATCTTTTTTTTAAAATCAAAATTCTGAATCTTAACTCTCTGTCTTGTACACAATTTTTAAATCCATAGAATCCCTACAGTGTGGAAACAGGCCTTCGGCCCAACAAGTCCACACCGAACCTCAGAGCATCCCACCCAGACACATCCCCCTACAACCCACCTAATCTACACCTCCCTGAACACTACGGGCAATTTAGCATGGCCAATCAACCTAACCTGCACATCTTTAGACTGTGGGGTAACTGGAGCACCCGGAGGAAACCCACGAAGACACGGGTAGAATGTGCAAACTCCACACAGACAGCTGCCCGAGGCTGGAATCGAACCTGGGTCTCTGGTGCTGTGTGGCAGCAGTGCTAACCACTGTGCCACCGTGCCGCCCTTAAAACACACGAAACACATTCATAACACGGATTGTTACTGCATCAGTCAACATTGGTTTCATTTCTGAACAGCAGCTCAAAAGTAAACATATTGTGTAGTAAAGATAAATCACTCACTAACATGAGATCAGCAGCGACTGGGAGTACAAAAGCTAAAACTCTCCTGTTAGAAATTTCCCCATTCATCACATGCTGCATCAACCTAAGCTTGTCATGTGATGGTTATCTAATGAAATGCCTGATCGCAGAGGACAATTCCAGCTGGCTGCATCATCTAGAAGGTGGCACCACAAGACAGCCCATACCTGAAGCACATTTCCTTGCATCTGTACACTTTCTTGTCTGAATTGATATAGGATGATGGGGTGAAGTCATTGTTTCAATGAGGTCAGAAAGTGAAATCTATCAAAAACTCTATAGATATCATGGTCTACTGGTCTTACTGTGTATTAAATCACCAAGAAAATTATTTCTGGGTAGTGAGACTTGAGGGCCTTGAAATTATTGTCATTAATACTAGCAGACCAATGGTTAACATTTATAGAGTCATAGAGATGTACAGCACAGATACAGACCTCATGGTCAAACTCATCCAGACATCCTAAATTAACCTAGTCCCATTTGCCAGCATTTGGCCCATATCCCTCTAAACCCTTCTTATTCATATACCCATCCAAATGCCTTTTAAATGTTGTAATTGTACCAGTCTCCACCACTTCCTCTGGCAGTTCATTCCATACATGCACCATGCTCTGCGTGAAAAAGTTGTCCCTTAGGTTTCTTTTAAATCTTTACCATCTCATCTTAAACGTATACCCTCTAGATTTGGACTCCCCTACCCTGGTAAAAGACCTTTACAATTCACCCTATCCATGCCCCTCATGATTTTATAAACCTCTATAAAGTCACTCCTTAGCCTCCGACACTCCAGGGAAAATAGCCCCAACCTATTCAGCCTCTCCCTATAGCTCAAACCCTCCAACACTCTCAAAATACTTGTAAATCTTTTCTGAATCCTTTCAAGTTTAAAAACATCTTTCCTTTAGCAAGTAGGCCTAAAGTGGCCTAACCAATGTCCTGTACAACCACAACATGACCTCCCAACTCCTATACTCAATGCATTGACCAATAAAGGCGAGCATACCAAATGCCTTCTTCATTATCCTGTCTACCTGCATCCCAAGGTCTATTTGTTTGGCAACATTCCTCAGGACCTTACCCTTGACTGTTTAAGTCCTGACCTGATTTGGTCGAACAATATGTAGCACCCCACGTTTATCTCGATTAAACTCCATCTGCCACTCCTCAGCCCATCGGCCAATTTGATCAAGGTCTTGTTGTACTGAGGCAACCTTCTTCGCTGTCCCTGTGCCACCAATTTTGGCATCATCTACAAATTTACTAACCATACTTCCTACGTTCACATCCAAATCATTTATATAATAAATGACAAAAAGCAGTGGACTCAGCATCAATTGCATGGAACTTTAACAAGAGTAACTTAAACTAATACATTAGCACTTCAGTTAAGTACTGTGTTAGAATCCCAACTACTGTTATTACTGACCAAGTCAGATCCCAGACTGAAATCGGGCTAAATAGACTTTAAAATTAATAAGGTGGTCTTTTTCACTAAAACATAAACATAAAAAGCTGTAAATTTGTTTCAATATCATATAATTACACAAAGAAAAGACAATAAAATAGAATAAAACAAGCAATTTACACATATACAATTGGAAAGATTTTGAACCATATAGTTGGAACTGCATTTTTACTATCTGAAAACAAAAATTTCACAGTACTCAAACACCAGACCGAATCTGCTTCTCAGTCACATCTATAGAAACAGCTTAACTATTCCTTTCAATTTCCAGACTTAAGTTTGGTAACCTCTTCCTTGATTAGTCACGCAACTGAGCTTAGACTTTCTCAATTTCAAACAAACCCTGAATTTTCACACTAAACCCCTTGCACTGAGGTAACCTATGCCATGACAGTTCTAAACTGACTATTCTCTTTAGGAGAAATGGTTTTGTACATCTATCTTCAATCAGGAACTCTGAAGTGAACAAAAAAGAAATACTAGCCAGTAGGGTCTCCCCAGCAGGTATAAAATAATACCCGAATCTTTTAACCAGAAAATGAGGCAATTCTCCTCAATGCTCACCACACTCAAAAAGAATTTTCCAATACAAACAAACTCTCATTATCACCCCAGGTACTCCTTCCCTCACATTAGTTTTAAACAAAGTCATGACCCCAGAAATGCTGACAAGTTGATCGTTAAACTCTTTCGAACACAAAGACCAAAACCCACTTGCTGCTAGTTCCAAGTCCAGAATCTAAAATACATTACATTAAAAAGATATGTATATCAAAAATCTTACATCACAGCTGGGCAAATGAATGTCAAAGACACAAATTAAGTTCTTCTTTATTATAAACACAAAATGTAATTTCTAAATTATGTCTAACCGCAATAAATTTAGCAATGCGAAAAACCATTTGATCCATTCGGATAACTTTTGAAACCAAGCGTGGATTCCATTTCATCAACTGGGGAACGTTTTGCTCTTCCATGTCCAAGCTTAACAGTTGGCAGAACAGAAATGTTCATTGCAAACTAGGACACAGGCAGCTGACAATTTAATGAATGGAAAATCATGAGCAACTTGTGCCCAAATTTGTGATAAATATTTCCACCTTGTCAAGCGTTGTGCCAAGGCACTGAAGAGGAAAATCTGCTCTGTTACAAACAATCAATAGATTTTCCATGATGTGTACAAGTGCATCAGCAATGTTATACTTGTCTAAGTTAGATGAGGGTGATCTAGTCAAATCTCCTGGAGCTGCTGAGCAAAATTATTAATGCATTTTGAGTTCCAATCATTCAATTCACCAGCCTCGCTGAGTTCACACACTGAGATGGGATATCTGGCACCGCTGCAAGTATTTAAAGGCCTGCAAAATTCTTTTGAATGGAACGGACTGGTGTCTGGCAAAATGAATTTCAGGGTTTTTGGAGCATATGTACAAAGAACAAACGAGTTCACATTTCGAGTAGTGTTAACAATCAAAATGTAAACTGATCAGTTTATTCTCTCTACAGATGTTACCTGACTTGTTCAACTTTCCTAGTGTTTTACCCTTTTATTTCACATTTCCAGCATCAATAATTGTTGAACCAAAGAATGTTCAAGTTAAAAATGAATTGGTTAAGGAATACAAAGAAGAAAAGGAGGAATAGGAGTATTTTCCTGATTGATGCTTCCCTGCACACTTGCACACAGCTATGACTGATGTATATCACTTTTAAATTTAACATGGAATTCAAAGATCATATAGATTCAGAAGTTATACCACAGGAGGTGGCCATTTAGCCCATTGTGTCTGTGCAGATCAACAGAAGGTCTGATTACACTATTACTATTTTCTAATTTTTGGCTCATAGCCCTGGAACCTACAGAAATGCAATCTTACACATCTCTATTAGGTCTCCTCTTATAGCTTTTGATGATCCAAGGTAAACAACCCTAATCCGTTCAATCCTTGCTCATCGCACAGATCCTCCAGTCCAGACAGCATCCTAGTAAATCTCCTCTGAACCCTCTCTAATGCAAACATATCCTTCCTATAATGCGGTGACCAGAAATGCATTCAGTACTCCAGTTGTGTCCTAACCAGTGTTTTGTATAGTTCCAACATAACCTCTTTCTTCTTGAAATCTATGCCTTAGCTAACAAAGGCAAGTATTCCATATGCCTTCTTAACTACCTGATCTATCTATCTTACTACCATTTGCGCATATGCAAACCAAGGTCTTTATGATCGTCAATACTTGCTAGAGTCCTATCATTTATTGTGTAAGCCCTTGCCTTGTTAGCCCTCAAGTGTATTATCTCACAATTATTTAGGGTGAATTAACTTTCCACTGCTTGCTAACTGGCCCATTGATACCCTCCTGCATTTCATGGTTATGCTTCCTCATTATTGACCAACTCAATAATTTTCATGTAATCTGTGAACTTCTTAATCACACCATCTACATTTAAAGTTCTATTAGTTAATGTATGCCGCAAACATCCAGGTTCCCAGCAACAGGCCCAGAAGAATACTACCGGAAACAAGCTTCCTGTCACAAAGGGCTCTTACTTACTTGACCAGTCTGCAAGGAGGGACCTTATCAAAAGTCTTGCTAACGTCCATGTAGACCATATCAATGTCTTACCGTCAGCAACACTACTGCTTACCTCCTCAAATAACTCAATCAAATTTGTCAAAACTGACCTTCCCTGAGCAAATCCATGCTGATTATCCCTAAGTACAAATACATTCTGTCCCTCAGAATTCTTTCTAATAATCTCACCACCACTGAGGTTAGACTGACTGACCTCTAATTTCCAAATCTATCCTGTCCTCTTCTTTTTTAAAATAATGGGACAATGTTAGCAGCCATCCAGTCCTATGGTATCTCACCTGTGGGCAGAGGGGATTTGAAAATTACTGTCAAGGCCCTCAATACCTCTTCTCTTGCCTCCCTCAACAGCTTGAGATACATCTCATCCAAGCCTACAAGTTTATCCCACATTTAGGGCTGCTAAATCCGCAAGTATCTCCTCTGTATTATTTTCTTCTAACATTTCACTGTCCAACACCCTATATCTATACCTGTGTCATCCTTTTCCATTGTGAAGACTGTGTTCATGGAGAACTATGCCCATGCCTTCTGGGTCCACACACGCATTATCTCTGTGGTCCCTAATGGGCACTACTCTTTTCCTCTGTTTTCTTGCTCTTTATACATATATTTTCTTCATTCTATAGCCAATAGTTTGCCATACATCTCTTATTTTTCCTAACTTCTTTAAGTTCCACCTGCTCTTTTTATGCTTCTCTAGGGAGTCTGTATTGGCTGTTGGTACCTGCCATAAGGGCTTTTTTTCTTAATTTTACCCTTAATGCCCCTTGACAGACAGGTTTTTCCTGTGTTGGTCCTACCCTTTGTCATTACATGAACGTATTCACCCCAAGATAGCCAAGCTCTTCTGAGATACCTACCTGAACAGATGGGACTTGAACCCAGGCCTCCTGGCCCAGAGGTAGGCACACAACCACTGCACCAGAACAGCCCCCTGCATTTACCTTATGCTCTTGTTCTTTCCTACTTGAGTGCCTCCCACAGCTCTGACAGTTTTATCTGCAAATAGCTGCCGTCGGTCTACTTAAGCCAAATCATATCTTGTCTTATTAAAATTTAGCCTCTCCCCAGTCCAGAATTTTTATTCCCCTCACACCATTTTTTTTGATAACTATCTGAATTTAATTGAATTACAGTCACTGTCTCTAAAACACTCCCCCCACTGTTATCCCTTCCCACTGCCCAGGCTCATTTCTGAATATTCGATCTAGAGCTACCCTCTCCCACCTTTGGCTTTTTATATACTGGCTAAAAAGCTAGGCACTCAGCTTATCTGTCTTATTCCTCAAGCTACTTGTATTAAAATAAATTACATTTAGCTTTACTGACCTCACTACTTTCTTATCCACCCTATGTTTGCTCTGCCTTCCAGACTCCCTCACTTATATTTTTACATCTAATCTCACTTCTGAACTATTTGGCAGGATTGGATTCCCCTGCCAATTTAGTTTAATTCTGCCCAACACATTGGCAAACCTCACTATGAAAATTTTGGTCGCATTTCTGTTCAGGTATAATTTGTCCAACACGTACAGTTTCCACCTGAGAAACAGTCCCGATATCTCATGAATCTAAAGTCCTACCTCCTGCACCATTTCTCCAGCCATGCATTTATTTGCTGTATGTTTCTACTCCTATACTCACTATTCCTTGGCACTGGAGATTATCTGGAGATTCCAATGTGGAGATCACTACCTTTGGAAATCTCGCTTTTCAACTTCTTAACTAATTCCCTAACTTCTGCTTGCAAGACCTCATATCTCTTTCTTTATTTGTTATCAGTGCCAACATAGACGTCCAGCTGTTCACCTTCCCCCTTCAGAATGCTCCTGTTCATGGTATTCTTGATCTTAGTATCCGGGAAGCAACATACCATCCTGGAGTCACATCTATAGCTGCAGCGTCTCATTGTTTCTTTTAACCTCACTGGTGCCACTCCAGGGTCCCACACAGCTCCAACACTGTTAGTCTGTTTCTGGCACCTCTTTGCATTCACTACTCTTTAAACCTTGATGCCAGCATTCCCAAATCCCACAAAACTCCACCAGAAGCCTGTTTCTGGGACTTCTCTGCTTTGGCTGCTCATTTTAACTTCTAAGGCCCTAAGGTCCTTGGACTCTTGGTCCTGAAAAGTGCCATGTCTACCTCCAGTTACCCTGGATGGATAAGGTATCTCAAAAGTTTCAGCAATAGTTGAATAGCTGAACAGTTTCACATTGCTACTATGAAGTAGCACCAGAAGTGGCATTGCCACTAACTGGATGTTGCCACTAAGCCAAAAAGACATTCTATTTAGCACCCAAACAAGTAGTGTGGTATATGAATATCAGTGCCAGGTATGAAGTCCATACATCCCAAACAGCAAATACTTTTGAGTGTTTGTAACAAGTGAGATAATGATTGCATCCTACTAGCCTGGGCTTGCAAAATGTGCAACACAGGGCCCAACATTAGACACGATTCTGCAATCGGACATCATTGGCTGGATAATCCTGAGTATGCAAAGAGTCATGCTGATAATCAATTTAGGAACAACAGTTGTGAACAGATTGTGGTGCATTTGTGGGAATTGGAGGCTACGTATGTTAATACACAGGGCCCTGTTCTTTTCAGGCAGGAAGACGATGTACACGCACCACACCTGTTTACACTCAACAAAACAGTTGACAGCTATTTGTTGATTCAATTCTCAGGGAAATGCCTGAACCAGAGTTAACCTGCTTGGTTTAACATTTAAGTAGAGTTTGGTAGTTAACTGTCAGTCATCATTAATTCTCCACGGTAATTTCTCTACAAAAAGAGAAAACCACATGCTATCCAATCAGCACTCCCCTCATGCTATTTCAATGTTGGTTTTCCCCTTAAATTCCCCTTCAACATCATGTGCCTTTCTTCAACGATATACAGATAAATTCTAACTCATGCTCTACCATGTCAATCTCATAATTGGTTAAACACTGAGGAAAGGAGTGTCAGACATGAGTTAAGCTTTTCTCCATTAATATTATGAAATTTAATTTCTAAATATGCCTACTTAAAGATAAATTACTCACTCAATTTCCTTTGTCATGTGTAAATTTTTTTCAGAAACTGGGAGACTGTAATTTGCTACCTAAAAGAGTAAACTTATTCTAATGTTTTGACAAGTACAAAGGCGTTCTTTACCTGCAATCATTTGAAACTGGATTTTCATCGAGTAAAATGGTTGCTACAGATCATGATTCATGAGTAGGCTACAGTTCTAAAAACTTCCAAGTGGACAAAGCCAAGCCATTGCCCATATGGAATTTCACATCTATAACCACACAAATACTGCAAAGACAGCAAAACAATGAAGGGACAGACTTTCCGTCTTTAAACCTGAACTGCTAACATAAGAGACACACTGAAATGTCATTGAAGTTGTGAAGGTGCTAATAGCCACATCTTTCTCCTGAGATGAACAACAGATCCTTGACTAGAGAGGTAGGAACTTGTTATAAAGTTAAAATTGACTCATTAGTGGCGCAGTAACATGACCAAAACTCTTCTGGTCTTTGGAATAATTTTAAGTTGCTACATTTCTGAACCCTTGTCTCACTCTAAGAGTCTGACTGTGGTATTATCAACACATTAGAGTCCAGGCAAACAAGAAACCTGCCTCAAGTCTTAGATAACAAGGTGTAGAGCTGGATGAACACAATTCTGAAGAAGGTCTAGGCCCGAAACGTCAGCCTTCCTGCTCCTCTGATGCTGCTTGGCCTGCTGTGTTCATCCAGCTCTACACCTTGTTATCTCAGATTCTACAGCATCTGCAGTCCCTACTATCTCTGCCTCAAGTCTTAGTCTGCTTTTAACTTCAGAACAGAGAATAGTAAGCAGCACTCTGACTGATAGATAAGCCTATCTCTAGTCCAAAATTTGTTGTAACCTAGTCACAAAAGGTCCTGTCTTCTCCTACAAAGTGGACCAAATATCATATATCAAGATCATCTTGCTATTCTATCACCATTGTTCAAGTAATGATGTAACTACTGCCGTCATTCCTCTGTACATTCAAAATCTTAACTCATAAGGGAAGGAACATTCACTAGACTCAAATCAATATGAATGAATAGCTACACTTTTTTGTAATATTGTTAGATGTAAAACTCTTCTTGCTGGTGTGTTTCTTGAGTACATTTTTGCATATCTAGGAAGTCACGAAGACTTCACTGGGTTTGATGTATGTATGAATAATACTCGGTTTAAAACGGAGTGTTTTCTGAAGGGGTAATTTTTGTTTTAAAGAAATTACTTTACAAATGGGATTTGTGATACCTAAAACAGCCCATTAGAAATTAAACCACTCTGCTTAGGCAGAAGATGAGGAGAATAACAAATTTCAATCATCCTGTCTGCCCATAACTGCCTGCCCATTTCTGAAGAAGGCTCTAGGCCCGAAACGTCAACCTTCCTGCTCCTCTGATGTTACTTGGCCTGCTGTGTTCATCCAGTTCTACACCTTGTTATCTCAGTTTGCCCATAACAAGAGTCATTTTCTTTCTTTTTGAAAATAAGGCTTCTGCATTGATATCCTACGGCCGCAGGGAAATGCCATTTGCAGTGGTTGAGTGAAGTGTGTCCTCTCACCTCAGTTTAAGTTGAATTGTAGTAATATTGGAAATTTATTGAAACAATCTGGCTTGTCTTCTTCAGTCTTTGAGACTCATTCTTAGAAAGCCAATAAATAAAGTGGAATTTGGAAATATTCACATTCAGAATTATCAGTGCAATATCCCTATGGGATAATAATGAACTCTGTTTATCCATTTAGCTGTAACTGAAGAACACAGCTTTGAATGTACAGTGGAATACCCACAGGACCAGGGAGGATAAGCACACAGACTCATCATTTGGAGATTGGATAAACATACAGATTTTGTGGGAAAATGCATTTGTTGACCAACTCTCAGAAGTTACTGGCAAAACTGTCAACATTAAATATTTTCTGCTGCTGCAGATGGAGCTTCAGCTCTGAATGACATCTTTGCCATTGTTATACATTCATCTGCTAGTTTAAAAGGAATACCATATTCCCCAGAAAGCTCACATGAAACCTTTGTGACGCTTTGCTTAAACATTGGTAGCGTTTCCTCATATACCACCACCTACAAATGAGAAAATTAGTTTGAATTAACTTTTATAAACATTTTATTTCAGAAGCTGCTCCAAGAAACAGGGCCGCAGCTATATTTAATACATGGTTTCTCTTTTGATTTCAAGAATAATCTTCACTATCAGTGCTGAATAAGACTCTTTAAAAAAAACTGCAGCCATTTCAATGAAATCAAATTAACAATGTCCAGAAAAAAAATAACAGATTGGAATTAAAATGTACATATTCAAAGAGACACGATGTAAGGAAAGCCGGAGAAACAACTTTTGAGGAGTCTATAGAATTGAAATGAAGTTGCAAAATTACACAATTTTACCTACCTATAGAAGTTAACCTCTGAAAGATTTATATTGCAAGCACAAAGCAAGTGTTTTTTTTAAAAATCCACAAGCTTAATTAATAAGCTTACCAGTTCAGAGCTGAAGGTGTTGCTTGTACCATAATCCAAGCCCTTGTTTTCCAGACCTTTGGTTAAAAGAGTCACCATGGTAACTCTTTGGATCCACTACACTGGGGACAATAGTCAGTCAGTATCATTTTAGGCTGCATCTTCCATTTCAGGTCCGCATGAAAGCTAGCTACGAGAATACTACTGTCTTCATTACTGTCCAATTCCACAAAGAAGGAAAAAAAAACAAGAGGGACAGATTAGTTTTGTATTCAATAAATCAAGAACTCAAAGAATTAAGTTATCTACTGAATATTGTCTAAGAATCTTTGGTGAATTTCTGCCAAGCGCCTGTAGATAGTACCCACTGCTAGTATTGAACACTGATGGTGGAGGAAGTGGATGCTTGTGGATATCAAGTGGCCTGCTTTGTTCTGGGTTGTGTCACACTTATTTCTTGAGTGTTGTTGGAGCTGCACCCATCCAGGCAAGTAGGGGAGCATTCCATCACACTCTTGACTTGTGCTCTGGGGAGTCCGGAGGTGAGTTACTCGCACAGTATTCCCAGTCTCTGCCCTGCTCTTGAAATTAACATGTGGAGATTCACAAGAGTGAACCAGATACAACACTCAGTTCCATGGCATCGTAAATTATTAATATGTTGCGCCTAATAATGTTGAATAGAAAGAAAAAACAAGACCAGCTGCTAAATAGAATCAATGGAAAATATTGGCATTAAAAAATTTGCAACACATTGTATTTCATAGCAAAGTTGCTTTGTATGTGACTGCAGGGGCAAAAGTTCCAAAGGGATTACACAGCGTAAAGATCATATCTTGCATCCAATTTCTCTTCCAGTAAACTAACATGAAAGTAGATTGTTTTACTTGCACACAACATTTCATAATGGTTTAATATTCTTTAATAGATCTGTAGCTATATTTTCTTGGGGAAGCAGACTGAATACTTTGCGTATGCAAGAGGTTCGGCATCTTTTGTGCAGATATTTGACCTACAGTAGAACAAAATATGACAAGTTCATTTGAACCCCATTATGTAATTAGCTAAAATGCTCTTTTTCCTTACTTAACTGAGGTTAATGAGTTCAGTTAAGTGGTTAAATTGAAGCACTGCTAGCCATATTCTTAAACCCTTTTCCTCTGTCTCCTCCACCCACCCGGCTAACAGTAAATGTGAGCAGGTCATTGATTTCTTTGCTCAGAAAAAAATCATTTCACCAGTTACCTCTACTACTTCCCCTTCTCACCAGGCCAAACTTTAAATTTTCCCTGCTGTAGCTCTGAATTTGCATTTTTCTATTGTTTCTTTCCTATCTAAGAACTCATCTTGTCTATGAGATAAACCTCCTTGCTCTGTCGTTCCTATTCCCAATGTTGATCACTCAACTTCTCTTTTCCCATGTTAGCTGACAGTGTTAAGAATGATAACTACCGTCAAGTATTATTGCTTTCTCTTAAACTCGGGTAGCCATCACCCACTCCTCAAGCAAAAGGCTCCAGTGTCCATCTCCAACATCTCTTTCCTCTCCAAACCCTTAATGTGTTGTTGCCCACAAATCTGTACCCACCTTTCCCAGCATGTTTGAATCCCTCCAGTCAGATTTATATCTATCATAGTACTCAAACATCTCTTATCAAAGTTACGAATGACATCCTTTTTGACAGCGTCAAAGATAAACTTTTCCTCCTTATCCTTCCCAACCTTCTCGCAGCCTTTGGCATAGTTAACAGACCATTCTGCTCAAATGCCTCTCAACTGTGATCCAGCTGCATTAAACATCTCTCTCACCTAGTACCAATTTTCATAGCACATAGGGGAGGCGATGACCTAGTGGTATTATCACTGGACTGTTAATCCAGATACCTTGATAATGTTCTGGGGACTTGGGTTCAAATCCCACCACGGCAGATGGTGGAATCTGAATTCAATAAATATCTGGAATTAGGAATCTAATGATGACCGTAATCCATTTTCAATTGTTGAAAAAGCCCATCTGGTTCACTAATGTCCCTTAGGGAAGGAAACTGCCATCCTTACCTGGACTAATGTCACTCCAGACCCACAACAATGTGGTTGACTCTTAACAGCTCTCTGGGCAATTAGGGATGGGCAATAAATGCTGCCTAGCCAGCGATGCCCTCATCTCTTGAATGATTTTTTAAAAATCCAGCGTATTATTTGAGGTCTCTTCTGGCACAGAAGTAGCATCCCCACCTCTCAACCACGAAACCTGGGGTCCAGTCCCATTTACTGCTGAAATGTGTGAAACATCCCTGTTCAGGTTGATGGGAAAATATTCTGAATATTATTTGGTGGTCTTGTGACATAGTTGTAATGTCCAAACCTCTAAGCTAGGAGGCCAGGGTTCAAGTCACATCTGCTCCTGTTGTATGTAATATCATTTCTGAACAGACTGATTAGAAAATATCAAGTATTATTTGTAGGTCTCTTGTGGTGCAACAGTAGTGTTCCTACCTCTGGGCTTGGAGGCCTGAAGATGGTGCCCTTCGAGGTTGCGCCGAGGCTTGCTGGAACACTGCTGCAGGCCTGCAACAGAAATGTCAGCCAGGGAGCACGAGTGGTGTGTTGAAGTGGCAGACATCTAGAACTCAAGGAATTATTTTTATTGACAGAACACGGGTGTTCTGCAAAGTGGTCACCCAATCTGCATTTCTTCTCCCCAGTGTAGAGGAGACCACACTGCGAGCAGCGACTATAGTAGACTGGATTGAGTGAAGTGCAGGAAGTTGTGTCTGAGGTCTTGGATAGAGAGGAGGGATAAAGTAAACGGGTAGGTGTTACACCTTCTACAATTGCATGGCAAGATGCCAAGGCAGTGGAGGAGGAGTTTACTAGAGTGTCCCAGAGGGAACTGTCCATGCAGGAGGCTGACAGTGAAGGGAGGGGAATATGTCTGGTGGTGGTACCCAGTTGAAGGTGGTGGAAATGGCAGCTTACGATCCTTTGGATGCAGAGGTTGGGAGGGTCGATAAGTGGGGACCATGGGGACCCTATCGCTGTTGTAGGAGCAAAGAGAAGGGGTGAGGACAGAAGTGCAGAGGATGGGTCTGTCATGGCTAAGGGCCCTGTCAACCACAGAAGCAGAGGAAAGGAGTGGACATTTCTGAGGCACCCCGAGGAAGGTGGCATCATCAGAACAGATGCGACGAGGATGGAGAAACTGGGAGAAAGGGATGGAGTCTTTACAGGAAGCAGGGTGTGACGATGTACAGTCAAGGTAACTGTGGGAGTTTGTGGCTTGTGATGGATATCGGTGGCCAGTCTATGCCCAGAAATAGAAACAAAGATGTCAAAGGAGGGAAAGGGAGAGTCAGAGGTGGACCAGATGAAGGTGAGAGCAGGGTGGAAATTGGAAGCAAAAATAGATAAAATTGTCCAATTCCAGAAGAAAGATGGAAGCAGCACCAAAGATGTCATTAACGTGCCAAAGAAAATGTTGTGGACGGCAGCCGAAGTATGGCTAAAACAAGGAATGTTCTACATACCCTACAGAGAGACAGGCATAACTGGGGCCCATGTGGGTACCTATGGCCACCTCTTTGATCTGAAGAAAGTGAGAGAAGTTAAAGGAGAAGGTGTTCAAAGTGAGGACAAGCTCAATCAGGCGGAGGAAGGTAGAGGTGGATGGGAACATTTCAGATCTTCTTTCCAGGAAGGGGAGGCCTGAGACCATCCTAATGGGGGATGGACGTGCAAAAGGAATTGCACGTCCATGGTAAATAGGAGGCAGCTGGAGCCCACAAACTGGAAAATTTGGAACTAATGTAATGCAAAATGTCAGAAGTATCACAGATTTAACTGGGGAGGGGGCGAACGGGGAAGAAAAAAAATCAAGTTGAGGTAGGAGGAAACAAGTTCCACAGGGCAAGAGCAGGCCCTTTTCACTAATTACCCCTAAGCTTGCCGACCTACATTGGCTTCCAGTCAAGCAACATCTTGATTTGAAACTCTCATTCTCATTTTCAACCTCTTCCATGGCTTCCCCATCCCCACCTCTCAACTTCTCCCAGTGCCATGACCCTCTGAAATATCTACACTTCTCCAAATGTGGCCTCTTATGCATTTCAAATTTTAAATGCCCCACCATTGCTGGCCAGGCCTTCAGTTCCCATGGCCTCAGTACCTGGAATTCCCTCTTTCTATCTTTTCACCTCTCTGCTTCATCTGTCTTCTTTAAGAGGTCTCTTATAACCAACCTCCGACCAAATTTTTGGTTCTCTCCCCTAATATCTCCTTGTGACTAGGTATCATACTTCATGTTTTTAAATCCTTCTGAGAAGCATCTGGAGGAACTTTTTGATAAAGGCTATATACAAATGTAAGTTTTTGTTATGGGATTTCACATTGAAGCACAGAGGAATGAGTTGCCTCCTCAAAATGTGACTGAACTCCAATGATGAACTTCTGCATGATTCAACTTACAACAAGCTTGTTAAGACATTATTAGGCATTTAAGTTTTAATGTATAAAGATATTTAACTGTATACATGATTTTATCAAAAGAAATACTTTTCAAATTCATGAAATTGTGTATCGTGCTTGTTGCTTACACCACATGGAGATACCAAATCACTGTTTGTACTTTAAGTAAATACACAACTTTTGAACAGAAATTCTACATTAAACAGATGTTAATAGATTATGTTGTTTCTTTTCAATTAAAAATATGTAACAAAAAGGATTAGTTTTTTTGGCTGGATGTGTTAACAGTGTCAATGTAAATTGATCTACCAATTAAGAAGAATTACCTTCCACATAAACCATGCCTTTTTGCGGAAAACTTGGGACTTCATACTTATTCTACCCAATACTGGATTGGTCAGTTTTGTTTGAAAGTGAAAAGAAACACACGTGGTGTTTCTATCCAATCGCTAACAAAATAAACAGAAAAGCCTGAAGTTTTTAAAAACATCAATCTGCCTTCATAGGAAAGCACCCAGCTATCCACCAGCGGTTAAATCTGTCTGTTTGTACATTCATGCATATTTGAAGGGCTTCCAGGAAAAACATGCTGCTCGTACCTCCACTGGGATTCTGTGCCTTGCTAGGATAAGATTTCATTTTTCACTCATTAAGTACTAGGATTCTTCACTGCAAAGCCACATTATTTGGATACATGATGGACACAAGGGATGCCAGAACTGAAGAATCTGTACACATATTGGGCAAAAATGGAAGATTTTGACTCGGGAGCACTCGGTTGACTCTTGAAACACTCTTTCCTTTAGCACACTGTCCTGCTGCTGGAAACGTCCAATGATTTAGCACAATACTCAGGTAACTGCAGTCATTGATGATACTCATGCACTGATAGACGTAACTATCAGGCAAATTATAAAATGATCAACAGGAGGAAATTCTCCTACAGTGGGCGAGGTGAGAACCCTGTGACAGACACCGAGCATCATTGAGAAGAAAGGACAAGGTGAGGACTCTTGCAGTGAAGTAGCCAGACCAGCAGCAGATCTGCAAGGGATGTGGGAGCAGTGGCAGAGAGAGTTAAAAGAAGCTGGGAGTACAAAGGTACCCAGAAGTAGACCAGACCAGTGGCTCATTTGTGCAGGACTCAGGAGTGGCAGCAGTGCGTGTGGAGAGGTCCCTGAAATAAATGAGCTGACAATGGAGCAGCAAGAATAGAGTGGTCCCTGTAATAAACGGGCAATAGAACTGCTTCACCAAAATCAAATTGACAGGACAGCAGGGAGGTAATTGGTGCTCTTGTCTCTTGTGACTGGATATTGGTTTAAGTTAAGGTTATAAGTGCAGCTTAAAACCTTTAATGTGGACAATTAATATTTCAGAACCTCAAATACACAAATAAGATTTTTCTAGTTTAAACTCAAGTAGAGTAAAGGTAAGAGTGTCAATGTTCTGCAGTGCTAACACGTGCCTGGGGAGGTCAGGCTTGAGAATTGTACATCTAGGATTTGTGGGAAATCCTAGATGCTCCTGGTGGTCTGAATGATCACATGTGCAGGAGGTGTCTTCAGATGGAGCAACTTGAGCTCTGGGTTTTGGAACCTGAGCAACAGCTGAGGGCATTGCTGTACGTTCATGAGGCTGAGACGTTTGTGGATAAGATGTTTGAGGGCATGGTCACCTCACAACTTAAGGAAGTACTTACCTGCAAATTGCTTTTCTGCTTCAAGAATGCTCTGTGGGAGCCAGCCAGACCCAAGGCTTGGCACTGTGTTGGTCCAGCTGCTCAGGATGGAGAGATGAAGAAGCATGAAAGGGCAGTAGCGGTAGGGAATTTGTTAGGGAGGTGGGTAAAGCAATTGAAAAGCAGGACTTCAAAAGGTAGTAAATTACCTCCAGATTACACTTGGTGCCATGCAGTAGTGAGTACAGGAGTTGAAGGATAGTAGATGAACATATAGCTGGAGCGATGGTGCATGAGTGAAGGCTTTAGATTCCTGAAGCATTTGGACTGTTTCTGTTTCGAGGTGGGATCTGTACATCCCCGAGGGAGGTTTACTAATGCTGTTGGGAAACGAGTTAAACTAGTTCGGCAGGAGGATGGGATGCTGACAAGTAGATCAGAAGGGAGAGAAGCTGATATGCGATTAGAAATAAAAGCATGAGAAAATGATGCGGAAGGCAGAGGAAACATAAGTTAGATAAGAAAGTAGTGAGTTCAGCAAAGAGCATGACGAGCAAGATAGACAAAGTAAAGGCACAGATAGCTACAATAGCATATTCCTATGTGGCCATGACAGAGACTCAGCTGAAAGATGGGCAAGACTGACAGCTCGACTTTCCTGATGCGGTGAGACAGGGCGTGGGGGACAAAAAGTCAGGGGTTGCACTATTGCTCAGGGAATCAATTAAAGCATAAAGTGGGATAATATCTTGGAAAGATCATCAACTGAGGCCATATAGGTAGAAGTAAAATGCACAAAGGAGCAAAAACTCTGTCACATGTGCACTATAGGCCCTCAAAGACTCAAGAACAGAGTATCAAAAATGTAATCAAATTTCAGAGAATTGAGAGAAACGTAAGCCAGTAACCGTAATAGTACAGAATTTTAACATGGTGGGTCAGTGGTTAGCACTGCTGCCTCACAGCACCAGGGACCTAAGTTCAATTTGGTCTTGGGCAACTGTCTGTGTGGAGTTTGCACATTCTCCCCGTGTCTGTGTGGGTATCCTCCCACAGTCCAAAGATGTGCAGGTTAGATGGATTGGCCATGCTAAATTGCCCATAGTGTCTGGGGAACATAGAATCCCTACAGTGTGGGAACAGGCCCTTTGGCCCAACAAGTCCACACTGAACCTATGAAGAGCATCCCATCCAGACCCATCCCCGATACCCCTTTAACCCACCTAATCTACACATCCCTGAACACTAGGGGCAATTTAGCATGGCCAATCCACCTACCCTGCACATCTTTGGACTGTGGGAGGAAACCGGAGCACCCGGAGAAAACTGACGCAGAGACATGGAGAATGTGCAAACTCCACACAAACAGTCGCCTGAGTGTGTAATCAAACCCAGGTTCCTGGAGCTGAGGTAGCAATGCTAACCACTAAGCCACTGTGCCGCCCCATAAAGATGTACAGGCTAGGTGGGTTAGCCATGGGAGATGCAGGGTTACACAGATAGGATGGGGGGGGGGGTTAGCGGGGTGGGGAAGAGTGGGGTCTGGGTGGACTGCTCTTCCAAAGGTCAGTGTGAATTCGATGGGTCAAATGGCCTGCTTCCAGAGATTCTGTCATTCTAATATTTACTGGGACAGTTTTAGTGGGCTTAATATTTGGAAATGAGCCTGAGCAGGTGGAAAGTGTATCAGTGGGGGGCTTTCTGGAGATAGTGATCATAGGACTTAGTTAGACTTAGGATAGTTATAGAAAAAGATAATGATGTGCTGGGAATAATCGTTCTAAACAGGGGAGAGGCTAACTTTACTAAAGATAAGACACAATTTCCCTTGATTGGACCAGTGGCAGCTACTGGGGGGCAGATAAAACTGTGTCAGAGAATGGGAGACATTTAAGAAGGAAAAAGTGAGCATACAAGGTAAATATGTTCCCCTAAAGATAATGACAAAGACAAAGACCAGAGAACCCTGGATGTCAAGAGACCTAAAGGTTATGAGAAAAAAAAAACAGAAGCACATGACAGATACTGAGGGCTCAATACAGCAGAGTCCATAGAAGTTGTTGGCCGGTTCACTGAGCTGACTAGTTTGCATGCAAATGTTTCATCTCCCTTCTTAGCGACATCTCCAGTGCTGTCTAGCCTCCATTGAAGCACTGTTGTTCTGTCCCTCCCTGAATTGATATGGTCCGGTCTGTCATGGTGGGTAGTCCTGCTTCTGGTTTTGCTCTGTAGTGGTATGCAAACGGGGTCTATTTCAACATGTTTGTTTATCACCCCGGTGGTTGAAAACCAGGCTTCCAGAAATTTTCGTGCTTGTCTTTGTTTTTCCTAGTACTCCTACGTTGTCCCAGTTAAACTGATGTCCTTCTATGTCGGACTGTATTGAAATGAGGGAGAGTTGGTCACGCTGTTTTGCCGCGAGTTAGTGTTCATGTATCCTGGTGGCGGGTTTTCTGCCCGTCTGTCCTGTGCAGTGTTTCTCGCATTTGCTGCATGGCATTTTCTATATCACTTTTGTCCTGCTCATTGTGGGCATGGGATCTTTCATCTTTGAGAGTAACTGGTGATGTGTAGCTGTTGGTTTGTGTGCTATCAATATTCCAAGAGGTTGTAGGAGTCTGGTATGCTGGGGGTGTACAGTGTCCTCTTGGTGTTGATTATTTGCTAGGCATCGGCAGATGAAGCTATTGGGATACCCATTGCTCTTAAAGACTTTGTATAAGTGTTCCTCTTCATTTTTGCATGGCTCTGGGTGTTGAAGTGTGTTATCACTTGTTTAAACATGGTATTGATACAGCTCTGTTTGTGGACACTGGGATGGTAACTCTTATAATTAAGGATTTGGTATATTTCTGTATACACTGGTAAGGAACTTACTGTTGTTCGTTCGTTCCACCAGTACATCTAGAAACGGGAGTTGATTGTTATTCTCTTCTTGCATGGTGAACTTGATCCGGATGAATGTGCTGTTAATAAGGTGGTGTGTTTCTTCTAACTTTGCTCGTTTAATAATCACAAAGTATCGCCCATGTACCTGAACCATAGTTTAGGCTGGATTACAACAGTGACCACCCAGCATCCACAGAGCTGTGTCAAGGCTCTGTTTAAACGAGCGATAACACACCGCAACACCCCACAGCTGTGCATAAACAAAGAGGAACACCTGTACAAAGTCCTTAAGAACAAAGGGTATTCCAACAGCTTCATCTGCCAAAGCCTGCCAAATAAACACCACCAAGAAGACACTGTATGCCCCAATACATTGGCCACCGCACCCTTTATTAGAAACATATTGGAATTGACTACAAGACTTCTATGATCTCTTGGAATAATTGTAGCACACAAACCAACAGCTACACGTCGCCAGTTACTCTCAAAGGTGAAAGACCCTATACCCAAAAAGAGCAGAACAAATGTGATGTACAAAATACCAGGCAGCAACTGCGAGAAACACTACACAGGACAGACTTGCAGGAAACTCGCCACCAGGATACGTGAACACTAACTCACAGCAAAATGGCACGACCAACTCTCCCTTGTTTATATTCTCTCCGACAAAGAAGGACATCAGTTTAACTGAGACGACAAAACAGTACTAGGACAAGCAAAACAAAGACAAACACGAGATTTCCTGGACGCCTCATTTTCAATGACCGGGGCGATTAACAAACATGTTGAAATAGATCCCAGCTGCATACCGCAATGGAGCAAAACCAGAAGCAGTGCTACCCACCATGACAGACC
>JAHRHZ010000140.1:27557782-27582877 GCA_024137785.1 Ginglymostoma cirratum
TTTTTTGAATTTGTTACCTTTGTAACATCTCTGTTCTTATTCTCTTGAAAGTAAGTACAGTCTTCCTTCTGCAACTGAATTAACTATAAGTAGGATAAAATGACTTTTAAAAGTTTATTTGAACTTTCAAGATCAAAATGCTGTCGGCACTGGCTGTGGTTTTGGTGGCAAAAACAGGAAATTGTTAATAAATGTACAGCTTCCTGAAGATAACTATTTGTTGCTTGCTATTATTTAATGTTCAAAGTTTGACCTTTCCAATTAATTGGATAGACAGTATCACTTAAAAATGCTGTGCATAAGTTGAGATTTTATTGCATTAGATGCCATTACCTACTACAGGACCCAGGAGAGGTTGGTGTAGACTGTCCTAATCACTGGGCCTCTGGCCTTTGGGGGCCTGATCTTGAGCCGCACTGCCTTTCGTCTCCTCAAGTGGTCCCTCCAATCACAGATCCTATCTGTCCTGCTCAAATCGCAAGGCATGCTGCTGCTACGCAGAAGGCTGCCATTGGTGAGATGTAAAGATTGAAATTGGTCAGGGGAAGAGGGTTGGTATGTGCTGTCGTAGGAGGATATGGAGAAAGTTAGAAAAGGAGACTGCAGTGGTGTGGAGAGAAAGTCATGGCAAGGTGCAAGCTACAAGGGAAGTGGATGAGAGCAAATGAAGAGGGACCCACTAACGGTATAAGGCTGCAAAAGACAGTCAACACTTCATGCCCATCAGCAAAAATACTCAACTAACCGAGAGCCAGGAAGACTTAATCACTGAAGTTATGAATGTGGAAGATGATAAAATCTGGAGATACTTTATGGGGAAAGAAGTAGTGGATTTAATGTAAATGAACACTGTCAATTGTTGAATTTAAATCTGGGATTGAGATGTAGTGAATAGGGTAGTAGGTATTTAAAATGTTTCAGCTTTGCGCATATGCGATGAGAATGCATTAACTGTGACTTTATGTAGAAGGTGTGTTCAAATGTTCTTTTTTGTGTGTAGAAGTCAATTATTTTGAAGGGGTTTCTGCTGGTTTGTTTCTTGTGCCAATTTAAATATTGTCAAGGAAATTAATGCATTTCATTTCATTGTGTTGTGGGGTTAAGTTTAATTCTGTGAGTCCAAATAAACAACCTGTAAGCTCTCAGAAGGTATTGTTGCTATGCTACTGCATCACCTGGTGAAAGAGTAATTGAGAATCAAGAAGGCATCCCTGCAAGCTGAAACGTAAACCTTGAATCAAAAGTACCCTGAAAGATTAAAAAAAAATTAACCTCTCTCTTGTTCAGAAGGAAATTTTAATTCTTGGAGAAACAAAATGGGACAAAACTGGTTTAGGGGTAGGGTACAATGTTAGACTGATTGGATTTCTCTGTGGAAGAACCGGCGCAAACTTGATGGCCTGAATGGAACTCTTAGTGCAACACTGTCCTATGTTATAGAACCCAAAATGCACTATGAAGGTCCTCAAAAGAAACTGTTGAGGATTAAAAAGGAGGTGGGGCCCGTGATTTCTTTCCCCAGTCCTTACCTGATGAATGATTCAAGGTGTTGCTGGTATCCCCATCGTTGCTAAATTTTAAATTGAGATTTTTTTTTACAGATTGGTAATGAGGACCAGCAGGAGAAGCTACTAAGGGAATGGCTTGACTGTTGTGTCACTGAGGGTGGAGTTCTTGTTGCACAACAAAGGAGCTCTCGTCGGCGCAACCATCCATTGGTTACACAAATGGTGGAGAAATGGTTAGATCGTTATCGGCAGATACGGCCATGCACTTCTCTTTCAGATGGTGAGGAAGATGAGGAGGAGGATGATGAATGAAGCAAGATTTCTGACTGAGTCATTGGCATTACTTTGCTGAGAAGCCTGCAGGTTGGACTCTCCTGGTTTGACGTGCATCATGGAAAGTTTGGATACCAAATAGAAGTCACGTTTGAGGTCTGATCTTTGGCAACAAAAAAGGCTGATCTGTTTTGCCATGTTGAAATCAGAACTGGCGTGGTTGGACAACAATAAACTATGAATGCTAAATTTACTTTAATGTTAAGAGAAAAAGCTTTTTTTTCCCCCAAACTGTACATCCTTAGCTATAAATATACTGCATGTGGTTGTATAAGAACTCATGTAACAGGGAAAGAAGTATACCAGCATCTAAAAAAATAACTGAATTTATATTGGTTTCCTAACAAGGGCACTTAAAGAAAAAGCTCATTTTAAATTCCAGTTTGTTCCTTCTAGATTTATTTTATTATAGCCATTTTTGGTCTATATAGCTAATGTTTTTAAAATACTGGTGCATGTGTTCTTTGGAGACATATTTTAATGCCAAATTATGTTGCTGAGGGTCAGGTGACAGGTTGTACAGTGGGATTTGAAGAATAAGGGGCATCATGGGTGGCAAAAACCATGAGAACAAGTGCATGGGTATTCCCTTGAATACTATAATGAAGTAAAATCTCTAAGGAACAAAATAGAGATGTTGGGTTGTGTTGCAAAGTGTTCACCAAAGTATTGTCTATGTTTCTGATTTTTAAGAGACTGTTACTCTATATAGTATGGAGACAGCAAATTATTGTTTTAAAGTTTGATGACATCATACGTGTTCTCATCTTCACTAATGTTCACTACTACAAACCTAGTTTAGACCCTGAACTCTGGCAGTAATTCTATTCTGATAATCCTATTTATTTAAAGTGACCTGGAGACATGAGGTACTTTTTCCCCCATAAAATTAAGTTCAGAACCGATTGTGTGGATTTTGTTGATTGTTTACTCAACCCCAATGAAGAATTTCATGTTGCACAAATACATACTCTTGCTGTGAAAATGTTGCTGAATGTGCTGTTGATTTTTTTGACTATGCAAATGCTGTGCACCACTAAGCCAAAGGTTTCCACTTAATAAGGTCATTATATTGCAGTTGCGTGTGTCTCACTTAAATTTTATAATTCTATTAGGAACAGTTTTGAACTTTACAAGAAATACTTTCTCTTGGAAACATTTTAGGCATCTCATGCAAATTGAGTTATCGCTGTAATCACTAACGTTCAGTGCTTGTCACGTCAGCAGCCATACAGATTAAACTACAGTGATGTGAAATATTTAGATGAGTTATTTTATGAAGAACATTGCAATTTTCTGTTTCAAAAGATAAAAGTGGAAATGTCAGCAAAATATACATCGGTTACAAAGTAATTACAAAATTATGAGTATGATCTTTTTAAGGAAAAGTATTTTCTGAAAGTGCCACAAGATATCTCTTCTGGTTTGAGGTTAATTCCTTGTATGGCTTTGAGGGTATTAGTGTATAATTTTAGTTCAGATAAACCAGATCCTGGTTTTTGGGCCCCCCCATTTTTGTTACTGCTATGCATTAATATTTGCTAACAATAAACCTTTTTGTACAGCACAATATCATGTAATGCATGTAGAGTGTTGCATTACAAAAATGGATTGCAGGTGTGATATGAGAGACATACACTTGAAGGTTTGATTTTTTTGCATTTTGAGTACTTTCATTTTTAAAAATATACCTGCACTGGGATATTATTTAATCTTCTTCTTAAAAAGTAATCCAAATGTGGTTAGGCCATAAGTATGATACTTCCACCAACACCATCCATGTTGTAAATGCACATGTTCCTGTACGATATCTCTTCAATTATGGACGAGAAGGAGTCTACAGTATCATTCCTCTAGAAATATTTGTTCTGCTCTCTTCACGCAGGTGGGCAGTAAGTGATTGTTAAATTTTCAATTTTGAAACCACGTCCTCTTAGAATCAAATAGGCTGATAAAAATGTGTGCAGGTTTGTGTGGGGAAAATGGTCAGCAATTAACAAACTTAAAATATTCAAGAAATAGCAATATCAAGTTGTCATTGAAGTCATCTGAAATTCATTAGATCTGGACATGTAATTAAATGATGGAATTTAGTTTTTGTAACCTGTACGTGAGATTGTGGAATCTAATATCCATATTTTTGCTGGGAGAGTTGTATGGAATGATTCCTTTTATAAGGGAAGATGCAAGCAGTAAATACAAATTAACTGAGGAACATTTTGATGTTGCTGGCTGGCTGACTGCCTTTCTAAAGGTTAATATCATTTTTCAAATTTCAAAAGTAGTTGTCAACAAAATACTTGGTTAAAGCAAAAGGTGATCAAATTAAAGCTGAATTTCTAAGTTTGCATAATGAATTGTCTACCTAAAACAGTTTATTTATTTAGGTAATGCTGGTTCGTTAGGTATCTTTTGACCATCAAGTTTGTTTTTGAGATCCTTGTCAAGATAATTTGTTTTGATAAAATAACAATGAAATAAGTATTATCTATTCTGGGGAAGTTTAGCAAGTATGAGATTTTATTTCATTCGTCTTTCATGAGATGTAGGTGTGACTGGCTAGGCATCCTTAATTGACTTTGAACGAGGGGCTTGCAGCGCCATTTCAGAGGGCAGTTAAGATTCATCTCGAGTTGCGTGTAGGCCAGATTGGGTAAGGACTGTAGTTATACATCTCTAAAGAACATGGATGAACAATCTATGGTCTTGATAATCACCGATATTGAGATGAGCTCTCAATTTCAGATTTAGTTAATTTAAATTCCACAAGCTGCCTGTAGTACGATTTGAACCCATGTGCCCGCACATTAGCTGAGCCTCTGGATGACTGGTGCCACTATGTCATTACCACTATGTCACTCCCTTCTGATATATTAATTGCTGCATTAATTTTATATTGAATAGAGCAAGGAGTAATTGAGGGTTATCATTTGTCAGATCAGTAGTTGTGTTTTTCAGTTGAATGCAGCAGTTGATGAGAGGAAGTAGAATTTGTTTTGAGCTGAACTTTTTATTAGATATGTATGCATGTTCCAGCAGATGACAGTATAATTAAGGGGGGACAAAATGTACCTAACTTTTTGCCACTTCACCTGTCTGTATCTCTCCTCTCCATTCCACTCCCCTAATTATTTCATGAAGAGGACAAATGTATTTGATGAGTACTGTTAGGTCATCTAGGAGGTATGATGTGAAAGTGGGGAAGAGTTGGTGGTCACCTGTTCGCAAAACTGCCAGGTGTTTGGGAATGGTGATGACCTAATCAGGTTACATATTTTTGTCTTGATGTAAGTAGTTCAAGTTTCACCACCTGCATGTCATGTTGTGACTTTTTTTTTAAACCCACCGATTTAATGCTGATCACCAAGTTCTTCTTAGCATTTTAGAACCACAATGCATGTCATACTCAAAGTTTCTCAAATGCCAGCCTGAGGTCAAAGTTGATGTGAATAAATGGAACAAATCAGTTTCTGTCCTAACTGAAAGGGGGTGTCAAAAGCCTATCGTTGGGCCTTGTGGATGGTGAGATGCAAATTTTGCTCGTGATGGCCTTCTTTCAATCATAAGCTAAGTAAACAAATGGAGATGTAATACAGTGCAGATAGAAGTAGACCTAATACCATAACTAGATTTGGGCACTACAAGAGTTAGACTGGAGGGGAGAACATTTACTTAACAAAAATCAATCTATTTTGTATCTGAAAATTCATGAGCATTTCCATTTACTGCAATAAAAATGTGTCTTTATTTTAAATTAGAACAGAATGCTGTCTAAAAGGTAGGTGTGAATGTGGTTGAAACATATTAGACTAATATTCAAGTCATTAATGAGATGAGAACTAATTGTGATAAATGGTATGAAGTAATTGAGAAATTAATGTTGGGAATTCATTGCCTATAAATACAAATCTGGAAAAAACTGGAATATCTGGAACAGTTTGGACATCTTCTGGATTGATTACTTTATGATCTCGTGGAACAGAGGTCAACAGTTTGTGGGCTGTAGTCTGCCAGCTATTAATAGAAAGTTGTGACTTTGGAGGAAAGATGAGCAAAGCTTTTAGGAAAATGACAATGCATTTATGGTGATCTTAATTGCTGGAAAACCTGGCCATGAAAGGTTTTGTGGGGCTGTGCTAGTGGTTGTCCAGCAACCCTTTCTGGACTTGATTTCTATTTTCATAGACTTGGGAAGTAAAGAAGGAAATCTCTGGAGCTACAAGTCTTTCTTGCCATCTGTCAGCAGGCGTTCTCGGGAACGTGAATGTTTCCAAACATCTCAAATATCATGAAAAGCCGAACCATGACTGCTTTCCAAATGATCAAATTCTACTGTTTTTCAAATTGAAGATTTCCCATCAGTCATGTGCTGTCAGCAACTTGATTTTTGCCAAGGGATAAAACCCACTGGACTTAGCAGTGATTACATTCTATCCATTACTTTCACACCCATAACCAACAAGGTTATTTATTTTGTCCTTTGTTTTAAAAAAAAAGCCCTCTGCAAAGACTGTATCATTTTGTGTTGAGTATGTCTGTTGGGATTAAAGTGATAGTTCCAGTTCTGGATTATAGTTGAGATGCTAACCATGTTTCCACTTGTTTTAAAAATCTTGTGTGTTGCAATCAACAGATTATTTTGTGTTCATTTAAAAGAAGCCTGGTGGAAACATCTCAATCTGGATAGTCATACAAAAGATTGGCCGTTTTAATTATTTATACTGATGGTATGTCTTTGGAGAAATGGGGGCTTATTACCAGCACATTCCTCTCATAATTCATAATAGTTTGAGTGCGCTGAGTTGGGATCATGACGGTAGTGGGAAATAGTGGAGTAATAGTAATTGGTAAATGATAAAAGGATAGAAACCAGGTTTCTCATGTTACAAAACCAAAATGGAATTCCAAGTGTCTAAAATTTTCTTGCAGATAGAGAAGGTATCCCTGAGTTGTTTACAAGATTTAATTAAGGGCAAGCTGGTAGAATTATTAAGAGTTTAATGGTGAATTTGCCAACAAAAGCTAAAAAGAGGTGGTTGTCTATCCAGCAACCATACATGCTGTGCTCCTAAAAGACGGATTAGCTACATTAGTCAATTGAGTCAGTGAAAATTCAATTTCAATTAAACCAGATTTGAAATAAAAATACAATGGAAACTTAAAAACTTGAACTTTAGGCACTTCAAAAGAAGGGAGAAAAAAGCATTTGAAAAGCTGGAAATAGAACTGCAAAGGGGAAGGGAGCTGGGGAGAGAAGGAGAAAGCAGGAATACCAACTTCGACTGGAGGTGTTTAAAAGAAAAACAACTCTGATAGAGAAAGGTTCCAATGTGAAAAGACCAGAGCGTAACTCAAAGTCCTGTGAGGACTCTCTTTTTTTTCTCATTTTAGTCTTGAATAAAAACTTCTAAAAGCAGGGATTTACAAGATGTGTACACGATTTCACAGCAAGGAATTTGATGCTTACTGTGAATTCTGTTTTTTCTGGTGGGTTTTTGTGATTGCAGATTATCGAGAAGCAATGAATTTTTTACAACTAGAGCTGATTGAGCTTATTGTAACTGAAAACAAGTTAGAGATGCAGAGAGTTTAAAAAATGACACTGTGTGCAGTTGTTCTCCCCAGTAGAAGTCCTCTGCAGTAAAGAGAAATCAGTTTAAACTTGAAGAAAACCAGTTAGCTTCCTTTTAGTAGGAATTGCTGTGAGCTGTGACGTTTGATTTGATCAACTAGAGACATTTCACATGTGAACCACTCTACTCTGTGCCTGTTACAAACCAGCAGAAGCATTTAGAAAAACTAACACTGAGGTCTGGCTATCTGAAAAAGGATCATCTCAACATTGGAACCAGGAAGTAAAGGCCACAATACTGTCTTTCTAGTTTTTCCACCTCTGCCAATAATTGCTTTTCACTATTTATTTATTTATTTATTTATTTGTCTGTTTGTAAGTAAGGGTGGGGGGAGGATTTATAAAGGCAGTTAGTGTTTTAGTGTTAAATGCCGTTGCTATATATCTGCTTACCTGTAGATAATGGTTTAATTGTAATAAATAATTCTTGGTTTGTATAGAAACCTGGTCTGTGCTTTCTATCAATCTTGGTTTGAAAATAAGTTAAATTGGGTGCTGCACATAATTTTTTTAAAAAAAATATTAAAAAAGGTAACGTTTTGGTATGTCACTGGGAAGAGTGGGGTTTAATTTTTATGGTGTGTTACCCCAATGGATTGTAATAGCCTATGAAGGGGAATGTTCAAATTTGTGCATGCCCTATCCAAATTTGAGGAAAACAATCTGGAAGAGTTCTTTATTTTGTTTGAAGTAACATAAGGTAAAATGGATATTACTCGTGCAAAGCAGGTTGACAAGTAAGGTGTATAATGTTTATGCATCACCTTTGAGAAGAGGTTGATTTCAATCGGTCATAGGCTATTAACAGTTGGATTTTTGTGAACTAAAACATGTTCAGATATTAACCAGTGTTTGTCACTTGTTTTAAGAATATATCTGTGTTAGAATCAATAGATTTGTGGTATCCATTAAAATATGCTTGGTGGATCTATCCAGTTTTGTAAAATAGTCTGAAAAGGCGATTGAATTATCAAAATTGCCAGTCAATGTTCTGATCCATATAAATAGTGCAACTGGAGGAACGGAGAGCTTCATTACTTGCTCATTTCTCCTGTCACAGTTAGAAGTGTGTAAATGAGATTGCGTTCGGTGCCTACAAACGAACATTAGGGTTTTGTTTTAATCTTATGCTTTCTGTATTGAGTATGAATCCTTAAGTCTTTGTTCATAAAATGTGGAAACAATCAGTTTACTTCAGCTGATTTTATTACTACTGTAGAATAGGAAGTCCTTGCTTATGTTCAGAGCACTAGATTTTTTTCTAGATTTCCTTAATTGCATTCAAAAGATTGTGTACAAAATTACTATTTTTAAAATGAACTTGTACATATGTTGATGGCCATAGATATTTTGCAACCTTGCCATTTTCTAATGGACTGTAATTGACTAATACGATGAAGTATGCTAAAGCCATACTTGTGGATTTCATCCAATGATTGTCTGTCTTGTCCTCCAGGCACTCTGATATATTGGTAAAACGGCATAGATCATTCTCACGAGGCTATGTTACTAAAGTTAAAATATAAACTGTTGGTTGAATGAAGCTATGACATATTGAATAAATTAGTAAACTTGTTGCATAATTTTTTACATGCCCTGCATGCATGCTAAACAAGCTATTAATATTGTCTTTCATCAAGAAATAGTTTCCTTGTGTATAAAATAACATCAAACTGTAAGTTCCACATAATGTTCTCCAACTTGGGCTATTTCTCTAAATAGTTTCAAAGTGGATATTATGCATTAATTTAACTTGAAAAATGTACATGCTGAAGGTATTACTGCATCCTAGAATTGATTTAAGGGATTACTTTGCATTATGTTGAAATAATTGATAGAACATCATTAATTGTGAATGCCCTGAAAGCACAATTGTTAAAAGCGCTGCATTCCAGTAACAAGTATCTGTTGGTTCCTCTTTGCATATCAGCAAAATTAAGTTTCAAGTAATTTTTACATTCTTGTGTTCTTTGTAATTTGCGTAATACATGAACAGCAAACAGGAAATTAAGCAAACAAATGTATCCTGCAAAACATGTAACATGTCTTTATTTTGTTGTGCTTTCTTCTATATTTCTCTTGGGTTTGGTTTTCTTTTTGCTGCAACTCTGTTTCTGCATTCAATTTGCTTTTCTTGATTTACTTATTCTCTTCCATTCTGCTATTTTTCTTGATTTCCTCACCAGATTTCCTGACCAGATTTCCTGCTATCATGTACTCTTTTCATTTGATTCTTGCTTTTCTAGCTATTACTCCGTTGGGTCTTTGTCTGAATGAATGTTTGTTTGTTTGTTTGTTTCTTGTTTCTTGTTTCTCTTATTTACAGGACTGTTGCATTTCTTCTTTGCATCTCAAGCCTTCTGTTATTTTTCTGTATCTATCATTCTTTATCCGAGTGAAGGGATGCTTTAGTTCAATGCTGTTCAGTCAGTTTTTACATACTCAGGTGAGTGAAATTTCATTCTGGAAGAATATTTCAGTGTTTGCATATATTAGCAAGGAAAAATGCCCGATTTAACGTGTGATATCTTGAAAACCTTTTCTTCAGTCATTATCCACCCTGTTTTTGATTTTCTGCTCTTCCTGAAGTACCAAGCTAATGTGTTGCAAGAGTCAACACAGTGTGGAGCTGGAGGAACACAACAGGTCAGGCAGCATCAGAGGAGCAGGAAAGTTGATGTTTCGGGTCGGGACCCTTCATCGAACTGTATGGAAGCGGCGGTAAAGGCGTTTAACATCCAGACGTGTATGGAATCCGTTGATGTGTGGACGCATAGGGGAATGAATGTCAGTCCCTTGCTGAGGACTGACCGTTTGCCCTCTGAGAGGGAGGTGAATACCCTGCTGGGTGTCGAATTGGAGACTGTTTTGGGAGTGGAGACTGTTTTGGGAGTGGAGACGCAGCGTTGGCGGTGGACGTGCCACTGATGTCAGCAGAGGAAATGGCTGAGATGACTGCATGGTTAATGGTGCCTGGCAAATTAAGAACACGGTTGTGGATAGGGTTCAGGTTTAGTGTGGTGGAGGAGATCGGTGTTTAGAGTTTTTGGCATGAGCAATTTTGGTGTACTTACGGTCCTTGATGTCCGATAGGGCGGAGGAAATGCATTGGTTGGTGTGGATCCTGTATAGAATGAAAAACTGTAGAGCTCCTTTGAATGTCTTGGAGAGAGAGGCTCTGAGCTGGGGGTAGGGCTGCCTGTGTTGCAAAGAGATGCCAGCGCATAGCTGCGAGTGTGGAGCTGAGGATCCACAGAGAAAATGGTTTCTGGAGGCTCTCGGTGTAGATTACGGTTGTCACTGGTCCAAATTGAGATGGTCTGAACATTGTTAGGAGTCCATGGGGTATGAGCTGGCTGTGTAGGCAGTTATTGAGAAAGGAGATGTGGCTGTAGTAATGGGTTTGTCTCAGTATGTGGTTGAAGAGCTTCAGGGCGGAGGAGATTACCACTGGGTTACAGTGGGAGAGAGATCCACTGAGGTCTTTCTGGAGGGAGGAGGACAACTTCAGGGTGGACATCCTTGGAAGAGGCTTCACAGTGGGGTTTTAAGTCACTGAGAGATAGCAAGAACTGCAGATGCTGGAACCAGAGTCAATACTGTGTGGAGCTGGAGGAACACAGCAGGCCAGGCAGCATCAGAGGAATGGGAAGGCTGATGTTTCCGGCTTTACCATTCCTCTGATGCTGCCTGGCCTGCTGTGTTCCTCCAGCTCCACACAGTATTGACTCTGGTTCCAGCATCTGCAGTTCTTGCCATCTCTGAATGCATTGCAAGATCATGTTTTGGCCCAGGGAAAGTTTTTAACATATAATTGAAGGTAAGTTGTTTTCTGAAGCAAATGTGGTGAAAGATCATGTTTTCGGTTTTTAGCAATTAAAGTACGTAACACACAGTTTTTAGAACAAATGTGTGTGTAGTCATTTGGATAAAGGTATGTTGATTACGAAGAGTCAACCTGGATTTCTAACTTGTTACCTAACTTGTTGGTTTTTGAAGCGTTGATAATGCTGTTGACTTGCTGTGCATTAACTTTGAGAAGGCATTTCATACAACACCACATAACTCTCCTCAAGTCTAAGCCTTGGAATAAAAGGGTCGGTAGCAACGTGGATACAAAATTAGTTGAGACACAGTAATGGTCATGGATATTTTGGCTGGAGCAAGGTTTTTTTAATTGGAGTTGCTGAGGGGATGGTATTGAGACACTTTTCCTGATAAGTTTTTAATGTGCAGATTGTAGTATTGCAAAGGGAAACTTCCAGGTTTACAGATGACAAACTTGGATGAATTATAAACTGAGAGGTGAACAGTGTAGAACTTCAGTGCAGGACTTTGCACTAGTATTCACTAAGGAAATAGTAAGATTAGGGAGGGATATGTTGATATTCTAGGGCGTATTGCTATTAAGGAGAAAGTGGTGTTGGGTGCCTTGAAAAATGTTAAGATGCATAGGTTCTCACGAGAGGAGACAGCTGGGCCCTTTATAGAGATCTTTGTATCCTCTTTAGCTACATCCCAGGTCCCAGAAGGATGGAGAATAGCCAATGTTGCTTCTTTGTTTAAGAAGGGCAACAGAGATAACCCAGGAATTATAGGCTGGTGAGCTTTACATTATTGGTAGGGATATTATTGGAGAACATTCTTGGGGACAGGATTTACTTGAATTTGGAAAAGAATAGACTTATTAGGCATAGTCAGCATGACTTTATGTAGGGGCAGTCTTATCTCAAATTTTGGCTCAACGTTTAGCACTGCTGACTCTCAAGGCCAGGGACCTGGGTTCAATTCCACCCTTGGGTGACTTTATGAAGTTTGCACATACTCCCTGTGTCTGTATGGGTTTGCTCTGGTTTCTCCCCTCAGTCCAAAGATGGTGTAGGTTAGGTAGATTGGGCAATTTAGCATAGCCAAAATGTTCAGGTATAGGCTAAGTGGATTAGCCATGGAAAATGCAGAGCTACAGGGCTAGGATAGGATAGGGTGTTAGTCTTGGTGGGATGCTGTTTGGAGGATCAGTGTGGACATGTTGGACCAAATGGCCTGCTTCCACATAGTAGGGATTCTACGATCGAGTATGTGAGGAAGTAACAGGGATGTTTAGAGTAGGGCAGTGAAAGTTGTCTACACAAACCTTCAGCATTTGACAAGGTTTCTCATGATGGGCTGGTCCAGAAAATCACGGTGGATTGGTAAACTGGATGCACAATTGGCTTGGTCATAGAAGACCATAAAAGGTAGTAATAGAGGGTTTTTTTTTTGACCAGAGGTCTGCATTGTGCAAGAATCAATGCTGGGATCTCTTGTTTGGAATACACATTAATGACTTAGATGAAAATGCGGGTGGTCTGATTAGTAGGTTTGCAGACAACACAAATTAGTGAAGTTGTGGATAATGAACAAGGTTGTCGAAGGATACAGCATGATGTTGATCAGTTGGAAAATTGGAAGAAATGGCAGATGGGGTTTAATCAGGACAAGTGTGAGGTGATTCAAATGCAAGAGGAAAGTAAATGGCAGGACCTTGTTAGGAGCATTGATGTACAGAGATCTTGGAGTGCAAGTCCATAGCTGTCTGAAAATGGTGACACAAGTGGTAAAGATGGTGTATAGCTTCTTTATTGGTTGGGCATTGACTATAGAAGTTGGCAAGGTATTGCAGCTGTATAAAACTTCAGTTATGCCACATCTAGGGTATTGTGCTTAGTTCTGGTCACCACACTATAGGAAGGATGTGCTGGGTTTGGACAGGGTACGAGAGGTTTACTGGTATGTTGCCTGAACTGAGTGTATTAGCTATTAGGAAAGGTTGACAAACTTGGATTGTTTTTGCTAGAGCATCAGAGATTGATGTGTGACCTGATGGGTATATACAATTGAGAGGCATGGATAGGGTAAAAATGTCAATTACTGGGTGGTATTGATTTAAGGTAATGAGGGCTGGTGAGTAGGGGGGAGCTTTAAAGATGTACACCGCAGAAAGTGGTAGGTTCCTGAAATGTGCTGGCAGGGAAGGTGGTAAAAGCAGATATAATAGCAACATTTAAGAGGTGTGAGCAAGCAGGGAATAGAGGGATATGGACTAAGTGCAGATGGTATTAGTTTTAGAATGGTTGGCGCAGACATGGTGGGCCGAAGGGCCTGTTCCTGTGCTATGCTGTAGTGCTATATATTTCATGTTCAGAAGGACTTAGACAAGTGGGTGGAGTTGACAAGTGACAGAATTTCTGTGCTGAGAAGTGAGATGTGGCAGATTTTGATAGAAATAACATTGAAAGGCAATTTTTTAAAAAAAGGGGCTGCATTTTGCAGAGGGATTAGTGTTTATACGCGCATAGATCATCGCAAATGGCAGAACAGGTGGAGAAAGCAGTAAGTCATGCATTCAGATCTTCGGTTCTAATGGGGATACAGAGTACCAGGACAAAAAGGTGACGGTGAGTTTGTATAAGTCATCTGTTAGACTTCAGCTGGAGTATTATTTATTTCTGGCCATCACGGTGTAGGGAGGATGTAAATGCAATGGAGTGGGGTGCAGAAGCGATTTACAAAAATGATTCCAGGGAGGAGAAGCTTGTTGATTGAAGAAGTTGCGACTGTTCTTGGAGAGGAGAATAAGAGAACATCTGGTCGAGGTTTCAATAGTTATGAATGGGCTTGATAGAGTAGAAGGGGAGAAATTATTCTACGTTATATAAGGAACAAGGACAAGAAGACCTAGATTTAAAGTGATCTGCAAAAGAAGCAAAGATGAAGCAAGGGAAAACTTTCACTCAGCGACTGGTTAGGGTATGGAATGAATGCACTCGTTGCCTGGAAATGTGGTGGAAGCAGGTTTACTGAAGCATTTAAGAGGAAATGGGTAATTAAATGCTGCAGTTAACAGCATGTTAGGGGATGGGGGACAAAACAGAAGATTTATACTAGGTAATGACATTCATTTAACAAACCAGTGCAGATATGATGGGCCACATGGCTGCCTCTTGCATCTTATCACCTCAATACTACTGCGACTTAATACGAATCCTTTTTTTTGTGGAGGGCCATGCACACCGTAGGTAAGTTTACATTATTGAACTTTTACACTTACAAAGTGCTTGAAAGTACTTTTGACAAATGCAACAAAACACGTCCAGAAACAAAATATTGCTGTGTCCTAGATAATCTCTCCTTGTGCTTACCTGCACCACTATTGCCTCCATTGCCAAGTGTCACTCTGGATCTTTCCGTTTATTATTATGTTCAGTTTCTGAAAAGTTTCATTGCAGCAGGGCTTACCTTGGACAGAGCAGATCGCTTGTACGCGGAAGTCTATAATATTGTTGGACCTGCTAGCATGTACAGAGGTTACTTGCAATGTCAAGTGGTAGCGATTCAGGTGCACTAACTTGTACTACAATTCATTCACATAGGTGCGTACGTGACTTGTTCTATATGTCAATCTAATCCGCCATGGGTATGTTGCGAATATTAATTCCCATACCCAAAAATCAGGACATTGCTTCGTACCAAGGACACTGTATAGCTAGAATAGTTTCTTCCTCCTTCATTCAACCCTCAAAAAGTCTGGATGCTGAGTCATTAGAAATTTTATATTTTCTTTTATAAGTATCAACGGAGGAATAGGTGGCGTAGATGGATTGAGGTTTCAATTTGCCAAGATTTTAGAGCCCATTCCCGTTTTCTGCTCTCCACTTGTGTCAGGATGAAACGACTGTTTAAATTTAATGTAGCATTTTATTGGATGCATAGCTAAGCTAACTAATAATAGTTTTGTTATATTTTTTCGTGCAGAGATTGTTTCAGTAATTGAGAACGCACAAAAATTACAAGCACTTGATCATAAATCCGAGTCATAATTGGGAGACAGCAGTAAAAGTTCCTGTTATCTTTTGAGACGGTTGATCCTGTGGAACTATTTGTCTGCATGTACGCTTTGTTGATGAGAAAAATCAAGCAGTTGGTCTGACGTAGTCCCTTCCCCCATTGGCAGCCCCTAAACTTTAATAATATTCAGCGCATAGAAGATACCACGCGACTCCAAGCTGCTGCTTTTGCAGTAACCCACTTGTGCGCCTCCTTGAGGCTACGTAGTAGGTTCCAGTACGGTAATTATGTTCATGGGTGTTTGTGATAGTCATTAAATTGATAATGCACTTCACACTGCCCTACTACTACCGTCTCGATTGGTTTAAGTGATTTTTAAAATTTTCCTAAATATTCCCGATTCCTCATTAACACAAATTGCCAAACTTAACCATCGCTGGGCTTTTATAGCCGACCGTTTGCTATACATTCTCAATAATCCATATCCGTCTGGTTTGTGCCTCGTAAATGTCACTGTAAATAAATTCTCAGCTGACGATTTACTGTGATTCTCAATTTCAACATTTCTCGTTATTCTGACTCGTGCTCTGTTATGAACATGACCCAGAATTGTTTTGGCGCAGACACTCATGGTAAGCTCTTGAGTTGCACGGCCTCCCTGACCACCTCGCTTTCCACCTCCAGATAATTTTATGTGGAAATTGCTTCGTTAACAACGTGGGAGCCGGCAGGGGAACATCTTGGTAAATACAGGACCAATGCAAATAGAGCAAATGACAGAGAAATGAATAGGGTGAGTTGGTGGATAGAGCGAAAGAAATTAAGTTCGAAGAGACTAGAATAAAATAAATGTTTAATGAGGACAATGTTGACTGCGAGGTACTTGTAGTTCACTGAAGCCGGTGACCCGGCAATTGATAATGAATTCGCACGCGAACACCACCTAAAATGGTCCCGATTTTGGGTGGAGAACTCTATCGTTCGAAACTTTTACGTTTCTGAGTCTATTCCGATCAGGGCTCTTTTCTTTCCAGAATTTGGAGATAGTTCTTTTGTAGCATAGAAATGAGATGGTTGGGGGAGGGAAATCAGTGGTGATTTGGATAGATGCTGTGAAATGAAAGGGATTACAGAGCATTTGTAGCACTGGTAGTGTCTTAGCTTTGAGCCAGGAGGACCGGGCTTATGTCCCACTTGCTCCAAATGTGCTGTAACATGTCTGAAGAGGTTGATTTTATTTTAAATCTAGAAGTGAGAGAGTAGGGAGGCAGGGAAGGGATGCAGTGTGCAGGTGGATGGGGAGAAATTGACCGACCTGGGCCAGCAGAGGGATTGTGGGGAATGCGGGAATTGATCCCTTACTTTGCCTGTCTCTACTGCAGAAGACAAAAACTATTTGAAATATAAGTGAGAAGACAGGACCTTTAAAACAACCAGGAGCTTTTATCTGAGGATCTTATTGTGCTTTCAATTCAGTAAAGGGCAGAAACATAGGAAACTGTAGGCCAGTTAACCTGACGTCGTATGCAAAAATGCTGGAATTCATAAAGAAGTAACAGGATTATGTTTCAAAAATTCGTGGCATCAGACAGTGCTTTTGTGAAAAGTAAACTGTATTTAATTTTGAGGAAATAAAAACCCCTGTAGATATGTATTTGGCATTTCATCGGATAACCTCAAAGGTTTTTGCAGAAGAGCATATGGTGAAGTTGGTAGGATGTTGGTATAGATAGAGCTAATAGGAAACACGTATAATTTGCTAATTTTCAGATGGTAATCTGTTAGATTCCCAGAGGAATTGATGCTGGGGCTTTGACTGTTTAACATCTATATAAGAATTCCTATAGTGCAGAAACAGGCCATTTGGCCCATTGAATCTACACTCCTCAAGAACATTTCCCCACCCCCCCCCGCCCCCAGACCTAGTTCCCCATGCCTGTAACCTCAAATTTACCATGGCTAATCCACCCAAACCCCACATCCCTGGACACTGGAGCATTTTAGGATGGACAATCCACCCATACTGCTCATCTTTGGACCATAGGAGGGAGGATACGGCAGCACCCAGGGAAACCCATGCTCACGTGGGGAGAACATGCAAACTCTCCACACAAAGTTGGAATTGAACCAGGATCCCTGGTGCTATGAGGCAGCAGTGCTAGCCATAAAAAACCCACTTGGAAGGCACTGTTGAGATTAGGAACTCACCATCTTTTGCTTACTAGACAGGGGCTTTAAGCCTGTGGCCCAAATCTTCCAGGAAGTGACACACTCTGTCTGATTGTTGCACGGTTTCTGAGCTTTGTCTTTGGACAGGATTTCTAATCCTGGCTTCTTAATTTTAAGGCAGACAGCAATCTTAAAGTTGCAGTTCTTCCTCAGTGTGCTGGATCTTTGTATGAAAGCAAGCCATGCCCTCTGTATATGGCACCAGCTACTGGATTTTTGTAAGTGTTCTCACATACACTCTCATTCACCACGTGCCACTAACACATTTCAGAGCTTCTCAGTGTATGTGTAAGGGGTTAGCAAGGTAAGGTGGTTGGTAGGGAGGGGGGCAGTCAATTTAGGGAATAGTAAAGATAGTGGATCATCAGATGGTGAGGTCTAGCAGGGTCAGTGACTGTTATCAGTAAGGAATGAATTAGTAAAGGGAGTATTTGGAGTTCAGAAATGTTCTATAGTAAAGCCAGGAGTTTGGACTAAGACTTTGTTTTCCATCTAACTTTTTCCTGTGCAGCAATCCAGATGAATGAGTCAGAGCTGTCCAAAGTCCCTCAGTGTAACAAAGAATTGGAGACTTTTTCAGAGACTGTTGGTAAGCAAGGAAATTAACTGAGAATTGCTAGGGAGGTTTAAAATTGAGTCAGGATGTAAAGACCATTGGACCAGACCCTAAGCAAAGTTTCTGATTTGTTACAATTGCAGACAGGATGCACAAAGTGTTAAGCTCATGAAGGATGAACTAGCTCCCCTTCTTTCCTCTACCCTCTCAGTTGTCACAAAAGGGTAATTTAAAAAGAATAAATTCTCTTGTGGGTACCTTTTCTCCCAGATTAACATGAAGTTATGTTTCTGAAAGTAGCCAATTTAACCAGGCTTTTTTTTGAGTTAACAAAAGATTGAGTTTATTAGTTAATTAACATAAGAAACCTGGATGAAACACTCATTCACAGATTTGAAATGAGATGAGTTCAAGAATGGAAGAACTTTTTTTCTTCCCAAAAAAAAGTTGGTCAGTTGAGTAGATGGTAGACTGCTGGTGTGGTTACTCTGGATATTCCTGGTGATGTAGCTGTTCGTGGCTGAACAATAAATTTCCAGGTTCTTGATGTTGCAGGTCGATTAATTCTTTTGTCCATGTTCCTTTTGACAGTGGCTAGCTGGCAGCGCTAAATATTTTCCCTTTTTTCCCTGTAGTGCAGGTATATTTAATGGCTTACTCAAAGCTGTGATCTTTTCGGCACACTAGCCCACACACTAACATCAGGGTACTAATGCAAACATACAGGACTGGAATCCAATTTTAAACTACATTTCTTTTCTCTTATAACCCTTGTCAGATGTGGGAAAATATGAACTTTTCAACTTTGGACAGAAGAAAGAGAAACAGTATTTCAAGGGGAGACTGCAGAATTCTACAGCTGTGTCCTATATGAATCATAACATGGTATGCAGGTACAATAAGCGATTTTTAAAAAATGGAATATTTGCATTTATTGCAAGGGGGAATTGAGTATTAAAGTAGGGAAGTATTGCTCCAGCTATGTGGTTAGACCACATTTGGAGGACTCTGCAGTTTTGGTCCCTGTTCTTAAGATATATAATTGAACTTGGAACAGTTCAGAGAGGTTTAGGAAACTAATTTTGGGGATGGAGGGGGGGGGTCCTCTTATTGGGGAAGGTAGAGCAACTTTGGACTATACCCACTGTAATTTAAAAGAATAACAGGTGATCTTTTTGAAAAAATGACTTCCTGTTTAAGACAGATGAGGACTTCTGATCATCATTAGTCTTTGGAATTGCTTTTCACTGAGAGCTTAGAGATTGGGTCACTTAAAGGTTGAGTAGGATAGGTTATTGATTGATAAGGGTATGGGGAATTATGGGGGATGGGTCAGGACAATGGAGTTGAGGCCACAATCAAATCGGGCATGATCTTAACAAAAGTTGGAGCATGCTTAAGTGGCCTACACTTGCTCTTGCAGCAGTAATATTTTGAGTGCCTTTCCTACCCTGTTGTTGATCCAGCTCTAATATTTGTCTTCCATTTCTTTCTACATCTCAGCCTAGCCTAACTTATTCTGGTCTGGCATTGCTTTTTGGCCACCTTGAAGCACCTCCGTCTTCATTTCCCCAGATCATCCTTCTAAACTCTTCAGTTTGTACAAGTGATTAAGTTAGCAGGTTTTGTTATGAACTGTTCCAAGTATTTTTATGCTATAGATCCAAATTTTTAAATTTTCCTGTATTCTTAATTTTAAGATTTCTTCTGGTTTATTAACAATCTATTTGTTTTGCTACAGTATTAGGCAACAATGAAAGGGGAAAGGCTGGAAGAAAAATATTTGGTATGTGTAACAAGTAGGGTGAAATTTTAGAAGCTATATGACCTTACAGCTTAGTAACACACTGAAGCCATGTGGGGTTTTGGCCATTGCCCAAGTTGTGTCGAGATTGGCCCACCAAACAGCTGATCCTGACCACTCAATTTGGAAACATGATTGATGCCTTGTTAATATTTTAGTTGATTTGCTCAGGTTGCTGGATAGTTGTCTCACTTCAGATTTTTAACTCAAAAGTTTGAATCCAAGGTGTCTCAAATTTAATTTGATTAGTTGAATTAACAGACTTTACAAACTAACGCTAAACAAAATGATGTAGAAAAAAATTGACTTAAACTAGCTGAAATTAGAAGTACTGTAAGATTTCAGTTAGTGACATTACCAACTTGTATCTACTTTGTAAGTTTGCTATGGCAATATTCTGTGGGAAAAGAGCATGCTGCAATTGCACCCTGGAATAACTTTACACTTCAATAATTTCCAATCCACAAGATCTTCACTGACGCTTTCTTAGACAATCTTTAGATTAGACCATGTGTAGTAATTTTGCTGTCAGTTCGTAACACCGTGTGACTTGCATAATGCAACATTGGGTGTTAATTCTATGCTGGATTGTGAAAAATCTGTGAGAATGAGGCATCAGCTCCCTCCCCCCCCAACCCATTTTTGAAGTTATATGTTGATCTAGATCCAAGCTCTGTTTTAGGTCTGGACTCTATTTTTGATCATTCTTCTGCTCCTGCTCCTTCTTGTTTACAGGCCTTTATTATATTCAGGTTCTTTATATTTGGGCAATGTGCAAGTTAGCTTTCCAAAATCCTGGGCTTCCTGGATTTGAGGTATTGTAGCTTTTCAACTGAAGTGGCCCATAGATGCGTGGTGAATTATTTTTATTGCTCAAAAATAATCTGATATTGGCCAACACAAACAGTAAGTAGAAACCTCATTAAGTAGCAATTAAAATGTTGAAAATCTAAGCTTTACAATATATTATACTTGGATTTTCTAATTCATTAGTATGGTTTTAGGTGGAAGCATCAAAAATTACTGAAACTAGAAAAAATTCATTCTATGTAATACCAGGTGCAAAAGAATGACTCAACTGTTACATCAATTTGCTAATTGTGTTTCTCAAATTCTCCTGCCAAAAAAAACCTCATCATCTACCCTTGTACATTCTACCTTTGCTCTTAAATAGCTGCAACTTTACAGTGTTATAATAGTTAAGTTACTCAACCTGTTATAGTTTGGTGAAATTACTGGAGGGCAATACTTGCATTGTGAGTCATTGTTTATGTGGAGAATAGTTGATCTTTTACCACCCTCGCAAGTGTTAAGAGATGAGTTAGAACTCATAGCAAAAATAGAATGCTGCAGAAAACCAACACCCTTCATTCTTCTTATTGGTTACACCCCAACAAAATATTAAATATTGTCTCCACTTCCAGTGAGTAACCAATTTAATTCTGTTACAAATCATATATGGCTGTCAAGAGATGAATTGAGTAATCTCTCCATGCAATGAACCGTGAAATATACTACACAATTGTGACAATAGTTAGAATGCAATAAATGTGGTTTGTCCTTCATTTTCTGTGAGACACTGAGTAATGTGAATCATACTAACCATTAAAATATTGTACAACATTTTCACATTATTCAAGTGAAAATTGCTATTCCTGTAACAATGAAGTATGACAACTAATTTATAGACCTAAAAGAGACCAGGACTATTAATGTTTATAACTACATTTGTTGATTGTATACTAAAGCTTGGTGAAATGCTGACACCTAGTGCTGTAATTCTGTCTGAAACAATGAGACTAATGCAATCAATCAATCCTGTCACAATTAAACAAGTATCGACTTCTGAAATGTCACCACCTAGATTATCCCGCTTGAGTATTTTCTCCCATTGCTTGATAATGTTAATTCTATGAAGGTGATTATCAGAAAGATTGAATCAAGAACTGGCCCTTTGGCCCATCGGCCCATCAAGCCTGCACTGACACCTGACACCTTTTCTCCCGACATATCTGCTTATTAATATATCTACTAAGATGCCTCTTGAATGCTGCTATTGTATCTGCCTCCTCCACCATCTCTGGCAGTATATTCTAGGCACGTACCACCCTCGCTGTAAATAAAAACCTACTCTTGTCGCCTTTAAAACAGTGTTCCTAGTAATTGAAACTTCTACCCTGGGAAAAGGACTCTAACTATCCATGTCTCATAATTTTGTAAATTTCTACCAGGGCCCCCGGGCGGCGGCCCCGGCCCCCACCCCACAGCCTTCGATATTCAAAGTGAAAACAAACCAAATCTCTTGTCATAGCTAATATCCTCCAAACCAGCTAACATCCACATAAGCCGTTTCTGTACCTTCTCCAAAGCTTCCCCATCCTTCTGCTAGTATGGCCACCAGAACTGTACACAGTATTCCAAATGTGGGCAAAACACATAAAAAACCAAAACATTGGCAGAAATTTGTGACCAGTGGTGCTCCGCAGGGATATCCACAATCAGTTCTGAGGAAAGGTCACAGGACCCGAAACGTTAACTCTGATTTCTCTTCACAGATGTTGCTAGACCTGCTGAGCTTTTCCAGCAATTTCTTTTTCGTGGCCAAACTGAAGTTCTATAATAGCTGCAACCTGACTTGCCAATTTTTATACTCTATGCCCTGACTAATGAAGGCAATCGTACTAAATGTCGTCTTGACTATCTTATCCACTTGTGTTGTCACTTTCAGGGAACTGTGGACCTGCATGTCTACATCCAACTGTATGTTGATGCTATTAAGGGTTCTGCCAGTTACTGTATTTTTCCCACTTGCATTCGATCTCTCAAAAGCATTACCTCACATTAATCTCCAGCCTGTCTTGCTGTATCATCTGACAATTCTCCTCCATAGCCATAGTTCCCCCAATCTTTGATCATACACACACGATTTGGAGGAGAATGTAGGGGGGTGTGTGTATGTATATAAGATCCCTGTGGAGTACTACTGGTCGTAGACTTCCAAGGCAGAAAAACACCTTCCACTGCTATCACTAAGACAGTTTTGTAGCTATCTTACTAGCTCACTGGATTCCATGTGACTTCACCTTCTGTATCAGCCTGCCATGTGGGACTTTATCAGAGATTTTGTTCAAGTCCATGTAAGCCAACATCTACCATCTTGCCCTCTTCAATTATTTTTGTTATTTCCTCAGTTTGTGAGACTTGACCTTACCCGCACAAAGCCATACTGTCCATATTTTACCATGAGTAAATCCTAATCCTAAGAATCTTCTCCAGTATTTTCCCTGCCACTGCTGTAAGGCTCACTGGCCTGTAATTTTCCAGAATATCCCAGTTGCTCTCTTTGAATGAAGGAACAATATTGGCTATTCTCCAGTCCTTTGGGATCCCTCCTGTGACTAAAGAGAAGGAACAGATTTCAATCAAGGTCCCAGCAATTTCCTCAAGTGGATGAGGTTGTCTGCATCCCTCAGTAATCTGGAATAGATCTCCCAACAGGTCCTGGGCACTTGTGTTCCTTTTAATGCTTTTCAAACTACTCAACACTACCACCTTTTTTACATTGACATGCCCTAGAACATTAACGTATCCTTCCCGAGACTTGACATCTACCATGTCCTCTTCCTTTGTTAATACCTGTGCAAAGTATTCATTAAAGACCTCACCCACTTGCTCCAGCTTCATGCATAAATTCCCTCAAGTGGACCTATCTTTCCCTTAGCTGACCTATTGCTTCTTTATATGTATAAAACACCTTGTGATTTTCCTTTAATCCTGTTTGTCAAAAATATTTCATGGTCTCTTTTAGTCATCTTAATTCCTTTTTGTTTTGAGTTCTTCCCTGTTATGTTTGTATTCTTCAAGGGCTCTGTGCATCTTCAGTTTCCTAAACCTTAACATATGCCTCAGGGGACTCTTGTACTGCCTACCCATGCTCACCGTACTCTTCCCTGTCTTTGTAGCCCTTACTGGTGGTGTGATCAGCTTGCTAAGCATGCTATCCATGACATTCTCAGCCTTTGATTCATTACGGAATATCCATTTGCAGCTCCCGGCGCTGCAAGTGGCAAATCAGTAGCTGCAGCTGAACACCTTTGTCCCATAGACACAAGTGTCAGATATTGCAGGATGAGTGTTTCACGGGGCTGGAGTTCTCCTGCCGTTGTGAACCTTACCAGTTCCAGGCAACAGTCAAGGAACTGATTATACAACCTTACCTATTTATCACTCCTGCCTCTATTCCTAGCAGACTACAGCTACAAAAAGGTAAGTACTTTATCTCTTCCTTGACACTACTCAGTCTGCAAACCTGGTCTTGAGCAGCCCAGCTTATGCCTTTTTTTTTTTATAATGAGATATCACCTCCCTGAATGATCACACTGCTCACGTCCAGGTTCGCTCACCTTTGCCTTGTTCTTGCTGCTTGGGCTGACCTTGGTCCAAGCCCTGCTTGTGAGGTATTTATCCTGCTGCCACTGGTGCTGCTCGAACTGACCTCTGTTTAGGCCCTGCTCCTTCCGCATTTATCCTCCTGCTGCTGTTCATACCCACGTTTGCTCCCTTTTGCTCAAAGTGCTGTGGATAAGCTATTGTCTTCAAAATGGTGTCCAGACTTTGTGCCTTATCTGCAAGGTCACAATGGTAAAGCTCTGGTCCTTTTAAGGAGCAGCAGTATGTGAAAATCACAATGTCATCATAACCTCCTGATGGAATTGAAGGCGTGCTGAGTCCTGCACCGAGCTGTATCAAAAAACATGGGACGACTGAAACTGGATATTTTGCATTAAACTTGAGCTTAGACCCAGAAGATCTTTGGTCTTGCTTTCCACTGAAACTGAAAAGATTAGCAGGAGGCTCCACAGCATTTCAGAAAAACAAAGGCTGTATTGCTTAATTTAGTGCATTTAACCTAAAAGAAAAAGTGAGAATAAATATTTCGTGGTAAAAGCCAGTGTCAACACAATATACAGTGCTGGGCTTGGGCAGCTCTCTGAGCTAAGTTTCAAATTTACACAATGTGGTAGAAGGCAAGAACCACATTCATGAGAAAACTGATTATGTAGAAAAGTATCAGAGATAAAAGGTAGTGCAGATGCTGGAGAATCCAAGATAACAAGCATGGGGCTGGATGAACACAGCAGGTCAAGCAGCATCATAGGAGCAGGAAAACTTGACGTTTCGGGCCTGAAGGGTTTAGGCCCGAAAC
>JAHRHZ010000140.1:27583277-27603446 GCA_024137785.1 Ginglymostoma cirratum
AGGCCCGAAACGTCAAGTTTTCCTGCTCCTATGATGCTGCTTGACCTGCTGTGTTCATCCAGCCCCATGCTTGTTATTTATGTAGAAAAGTAGCTGGGGTAGTAATTATTGATCCCTAACCAAGGGTGAGAGAGACCAATTATAGGGAAGGGAAGCTGGTGAGATTAACCGTGCTAGGAAAGAACAGGGATGGAAAAGATTTGGGGCAGAGTCTGCTGTTGAGATAATTAGTACTTCTAAAGGTATTTTCAGAGAATGTAGAAAGAGTAGCATAAACTACAGTTGTGGGTTTATTAAAGGGTGATTTAAAGATTGACAAGTTCATTGAGGGCCATCAATTCAATGATTCAGAGCTTTACATTATATGCAATAAATGCTGGGAATTTGCAGCAACTCGATCACTTTCTAACTTCTCACAGCCTCTTCTGCAAGTACAAGACACTATACAAGAAGGTATACATCATCTGGGATAAAACATCTTGCTTAATTAGCATCATATGCACTACTTTCAACATCCACTGATGCACAGTGGTAGCAGTAACTCCCTAAGAATCCTCCAAGAGCACCTTCTAAGCTAGTGCCTTTATTACTTTTGAAGGACAAGGGCAGTGGATGCATGGAAACACCAGCAACCACCCATCAAGCCTCACAGAGAACGTTATCACCATTTCTTCACTGTCACTCGGTCCCAAGTCCTGGAACACCCTTTCTAAAGCACTGCGGGTATGTTTACACCACAGGCTGTAGCGAGGAAAGAAGGCAGCTCATCACCACCCAAGGTCCCATTAGAGATGGACATTAAATGCTGGCCTGACTCGCAATATCTAAAGCCGGTGAACAACTCTATAGAAAATGTAAAATTTAGGGGAACTGCCAATAAATATTTTAAGTAAACTACTGACAGACAGTACAAGTGATTATTTGTGAATTTCCTCCAGAAAAGGCACAATAAACAGGGTGGTCTCCTTCCAGTAAACTATTCTCATTGCTGCGCTGAAGGTTGGCACAAATGTAGTCAAGATCATGGCTATGTACATTGAAATCAGACAATAAATGAGCAGATAACTTGAGAATGAGAACAACACAGGGCTTTTCCCCCGTATGATTCCTTCCTCACTGCTGATTTTTAACTAAAGGAAAAAGCCTAATTATGTGTTGAGTAAAATTAAAACTAAGAACAAGACCAGAAGGATAACAATACTCTTGCAATGTCACTTAGTTACACAACATTAAGGAAAATGATGCCAAATTTTAAAAATGTGTTGCACACAAAGTGACAGAAAAATATACAATAGTTTGTGGAAGTATGGTTTTCAGAAGCAGCTGACAGTAAGACACATGCAAAAACATAACTTGGAATATTTTTAATTCTTTATATTTTCACTGTTAACACAAATTGTTGAAGAAATATAGAAATTGAAAGACTGACTTAAAAATGATTTTACCTGCAATTGGAAACTGTCACTGCACAGCTACCAAAAAAGTTTCAAGTGAAAAAGGTTCAACACTAGTAATTTTAACCCAACATGGTTGCACACAACATCTGAACAACAGAACGGCAAGTTTTATGACACAGTTTAACAGACAGTAATAAAGAGCTTTCTAGATTAAATGATAACACTTTAGCCTAAAAAAATGTTTAAACAGAGTTTTTCACATACAAATATTCCATCATTGGGTGATGACCCATCTTATAAAGGGGTAGGTTAATATCCAGGTACAGTCAATATCTCTTTTCCCCCCTCCACTTCTCAGCAGTGGTATGCACTTCCATAGGTTCACAGAAATCACCAGACATTTTGTCTTTGCTGATATTTCTAAAATATTGCAACCTACATACAAGAAATCAACTCTAGAATAAAAATAAGAAGGAATCACAATAAACACATACTTAGCAAAGATAAATGTTTGGATCAGAACTTTGTATGGGTTCTAATAATGTGCAATACTAAACGCAACTTAGCCATTCACTCAGCAACTGAATATAACTAAATAAAACACAAAATGCTTCTGTTACTTGAAAAGAACATTAACCAAAGATTATGTTTACAGGAAATTGAAAAGTAATGTGAGCTGCAGTTTTTAAGTGAAATCAGGTAAATGGATTGATAACATCCAGTGTTTTCAGTATCAAGAAAAAAAAAACACATTGCTAGGGGAAATACTTAGGATGAGTGAAGAGTAATGCTGGGGGAGTAAGCTTGACCTGGATCATGAGTTCTACCCAAGTGGAGTGAAGGGGAAGGGATTTGTAACATTCTACATTTGAATCTGATATGCTTTTCACTGGAAGAGTCCATGCTAACCAACACAACATCATAAGGAGCATCACTGCTGGCTGTCACATCCCATGTAACAGTTCATTCTTTTTCACCAGCTTCACTGTTGATGCACTTAACTCTAAGACCATGATAGACTCAAATGTCCAGACAAAACAGCGAATTCATATAAAATGCCACATTATGAGAAAAATAAGTTTTATGTGTTCAAGAAATGGGAGTCCTTGAGGAACAAATGTTTTGAAGTCAAACTTGCTGACAAACAATACAAAAAGGTTTGTTCCTGAGAATGAAGGGAAATGCTTCAAGCTAACTATTAAAATTTCACACCTAAGGCTACCATTTTCTGTCAATTACACATTTCACTCTCTCCTCATCTATCAAACACTTATTTCAAATGATATAAGAAATGTCTACCCAGTAAAGTTTGTGATCAACAGATAAAAGATATGAGGGAACGTGACACACATTTATCAACAGGGACATATCATTGGAAAACACTCTGTAAAATACTTCTTAGTTTCTGTTGAGTGAAGGGAGTTCTTGGGTTTAATGCAGCTTTTATCCCCATCCATGGATAACACTGTAACATCCCAAGCTGGCGGCTGTAAAGAGTACAAATTCTTAGAAGAGTTTCAGGTCTCAAATATCCTATAAATATTCAATTTGTATAATGATATTTTCAGTGTCTCTTGGTCCCAACCCTATACTGGACGAGCTCTGTAATATGCTATTGCTCAGAGGTGTGCTCTCTGTCGCCTTCGTGTTTTGTGGGCTGATTGGGAGATGGAGTGTGGGAAGGATGCACCACTGCAGGAAGGTTATGGGAGACGGGCACCCCCCCAGGTACCATTCCTTCCATAGATGCTGGGATTCCTGCAGGTGTTACTCCCACTATACCAGGAGGGTACCTACAAAAGAAGACAGGATGAATTAAATGTAAAACTTCCAAAAGGTAGAGACAAGCCTGACTCAGACATTCTGTTCTACTACTGATAAACTCTTGTCAGCAATATTTCGCCTCAGTCATTCCAGTCAATGGGAAACTGAAAGCACACCCGAAAATCTAATGTTGGCATCTGAGTTTTATGAATCTCTGCACACCTGAAAAGACATGCCAGACTTCAAACAAATTACATTTCTAATAAACAATACACCAATTAAAAATGAGCATCAGTGCCACATAATGAAGTTATGGATATTGGGTAAGGCTGTAAAGTGAGATTTGATGGGATGTCTGCATTTAAAAACTCTCTAGCACTCCATCTTAAGGAAAATGGTCAGAATGAAATAATAAAGGACTAGAAACATCAAAAGTTGCTGAACCACAGCATGAACCAACATCTTTAGAGGTAAGGGCACAGGGTAGGTGGGTTAGGGACAGAAGTTTCTCGTCACCTATTAAGTGAAACATGACTTTAAAATACATATTTTTCTTACTTTATAGCATTTTGTCACCAGATGATATTGGCTGCTGGCTGAAATATATGGCAAGCTTTAAATATCAATACAGTATAGGAGTTCTTTTGTGAATGAGAAGAGGTCACAACATTTAAGACTTTTCTCAAATGATTGACAGCAAAGGAGTTTGTATTCTGCTAAGGGGTATTGTGCACCCTGCTGTTAAGAGGGAAATACACAGAATTCGTTTCTTGCTGTCTTTAAGCCAGTAGTTTCTGCCATCATCCCAATGACAAAAAGCCACTAACCATCTCTCCAAAGATTTTGGATACTAGTCAAAAATGAAGTTGCAGCTAATGCATCTTTCAGAAAAATATCATATTTTTGCTTAGCATTATATATTTTGTTGGTAAGATGGGACGAGTGCCTTCATTGAATTAAGACTCTTAATTATTTCTGCAGTTTGAATACAGGATGTGAGCAGCCTAGCTGAAATTTAACTGATGTCACCATTATTGAACAAGTCCACTCATAGTAAGTGGAGTCACGTACAATTAAAATGCTGAATGTTAGAGAAACTCACCACGTCTGGCAGCATCTGTGGAGGAAGAAACAGATTTATTTCGGGTCCACAGATCCTCTTCTTCAGGTCTTGGAGTCTTTAGACTTGAAATATTAATTCTGTTCCTCTCACCACGGATGCTGCCAGACCTGCAGAGTTTCTCTAACACTTTCTGTTTTTATGTCAGATCTCCAGCGTCTATGGTATTTTACTTGAGCCACATAAAATTACTTGATGACCTGACAGGAACGCATTTAGGATTTTAAACCCTAGAATAATATTTACATTCCTTGCTGGAATTATGATACATCAGTAATTTGTGTACAAACACTAAACAAGTCTATATGGAATTACTCAGTATTCTAACAGAGGTACTAAACAATACAGCAGCATTTTTCAAACATGTCCTATTTTTTAAACACTAAGAGGACAAGGTAAAATTTCTGGCAATAGTCAATCATGGAGAAATGATGACTGCTTCAACATTTCATTGTTAAATATGTCAGATGAATGTTCTTGAGGGCAAAAGGAAATTTCTAGCAAGGGAGAAAGATTTTTGATTAAAAGCTCCAGTTCATTCTTATGCTGTTATGGCCTTTAAGGAACAACTATTAATTACACATGAATGGTTAGATCACACTTATCAAACTTCAGCAGCTGCAAGAATATCATATTATTCCGATAAGCGAAATATCCACTTTAATCTACAAGGATAGCTAATTATTTAGTTAGTGCTGCCTGTTGCTCTTGGTTCTCATGACAAACCTCATCATTTGGATAAAGATGGTAGGACAGTTTAGCAAATAAACTGTTGAACAGCCATCACCAATAACACAGTGATAGGATGAGAGTGAGGTGTTACCAACTTCCCATAAGCCTCCACAATTAAAGGTTTAATTGCCCAACGCAACGCTGATAAGCTCATCCCAGAGATGAATGTTGAATACATCAAGGCTAGACTTTAAACTCAAAGTCATTCACATATCATCAGTCAGTAGGAGTTAACATGCATCATGTAATTAGCAACTTATAATAGGCTCAAAATTTCTTGTAACAATTCTTGTCTCGAATTTTATAGCTATAAAAGCTATAAACTGTGATATGTGTCAACGTCATGATTGGAATATTCCAACAACACTGCATTTTCATCCATGGAATAGTTAAAATACTAAGCAAATCAGTTACTATCTCAGCTACAGCTAGCAATATATTTGCTCATCAAAAATAGTAACTTTGAATGTTTTGCATTCAAAATCCGCAGTCTGACAGTTCGATCATACATGTCATCAATGTTCATGCTTTTCACAACCGCAGACCATCCCTCCCAAGTGAGTAGACAGAGTCTCAAAGTCAGCGGCGTTATTATTTCACCAAGACTTGCACCAGAGGAAACATTAGTTTTGTGCCAAATCTGTCAGAAGCAGTGATAATGTTGCAGGATTAGTAATCCAAATATGTATACAAATGTTTTGGGGACACCGTGGAAGACGGTCAAATTTGAACTCAATTTTAAAAAACTGGAATAAAAAGCTATCCCAATGGTGACCATGTAACAGTTGTTGTAAAAGCCTTTTAGGGAAGGAAACTTGCAATCCTTACTGGCCTACATATTACTCCAGACAAACAACATTGTGGTTGGCTCTTAACCTTAATTAGGAATGAACAATAAAGGCTGGCCAAGCTAGCAACACCCACAATCCGTTAATATTTTTTTTAAAACCTAGAAAATCATGAGAAAAATTAAAATGATAAAAATTAAACTTGCTACATCTAGTACTAGTACGATTTTCCTGTAAACACACAAATATATAATCTTCCTACCTGTAGGTGGCTCCATTGAGCTCCGGGTGGACAGCTTGCTGGTCCATCGTTGGCCAAGCTGTAGTCGTAACAAAGTAATCCTTATTTACACAATTTCTTAAGCTGTCTGGGATTCGGCCTGGAGCAAACAAAAAGGGCGTGTATACCAGAATAAAAAAGCTGCGACTATATATTCGTGAGGAAAACATAACAACTATAATCAGAGATAAGGGTTTAGGCCCGAAACGTCAAGTTTTCCTGCTCCTATGATGCTGCTTGACCTGCTGTGTTCATCCAGCCCCATGCTTGTTATAACAACTATAATAATTATTTGACCTTAAACACTCACACACTCCACCTCTAATGTGTCACCTACATCAGGGCTTCCCAAAGTGTGGGTCTGCTGCCCAACTGGGGATTGCAAGCTGAAAATTTGAGGTCGCAAGCTCCAACATAGCTATGGTGTACAGTTCCCTCCTTATTAAATGTCTTCTCCTCCCCTATGCCCTTACCACACAAGGGGTCATGCTATATTCAAGCCTCGAATTGGAGTCACAGTGTGAAACAGTGACCTAAAAGATGCACTGCAGCAACTTGTCAAAGGCTCCTCCAACAGCATATTCTAAAACTGTTGACCCTACCTTGTGGAATAACAAGAGCAGCTGGTACATGGGAACACTTGCCAGCTGCAAGTTGCACATTACCTGGACTTGGAAATGTATCTTCTGCCGTCAGGGTTAAAATCGTCCCCCTCAGCAGCACAGGCGTTACTACACCAGTTCAAGAAGGTGACTCACCACCTTTTGCTCAAGAGCAATTAGGGATTGGCAATCAATGCTGCCCTTGTCAGCAATAGCCATGTCCCACAAACAAATAGATAATTTTATTTCTAAACTGTCATACCAAATGAGATTAAAATGGCAATAACTGTAAATGCTTTAAGTACTAAAATTATAATATTTTGAGTAGATTGATTAAAATATTTACTTAAATCAAAACTGTCACTTTTCCATAATTACACATAAAGAGGCGTCGTAATTGTTTGTTTCTTAAACTGCATCTAAATTACATCTAACTGTCAGATGGTCTCACCTGTAATAGCTCTACGAATCTCAGTAGCAGCTGCTTCTCTCATCTCTAGGGATGCCTGCTCACTGTACCAGGATGTGTGTGGTGTGCAGATCAAGTTGGGAGCATCTTTCAGAGGGCCCTGTGTAAAACTGCACAGGAATAAAAACAAGAGACATTTATCTATTATGATTATGCTCTTTGCATATGGAACAAACAAATAAGACTAAGCAGTAAAAGAATCCTGTTGAAATGGCAAGCACATGCAACTCAAACTACCAAAGTTGTCCACACTGACACTGAATACCACAGTTTCCTCAGGCCAAAAACAATGTTAAAAGCAATAATTTCTGTCTCTGTTATGGGCTGAAGGACAAGTACAGTGGCAGTAGTACAGTCTCCCAACTTTCTTATCTGCTTTAATCTTCTCATAGAAGAAGACGTGGTGCAGAAAATCACGAAGGCTGCTTGAACAGCATCTTCCTAAGCCATGACCACTTTCATCCTGAAGGACAAATGCAGCAGATACATGGGATACCACAACCTATAAGTTTCTCTCCATCCTGACTTGAAAATACATTGCTGTTCGTTCAGTGGCACTGGGTTAAAATCCTGGACTTCCTCCCTAATGGCATTGTGGGTTTACCTACACCAAGTGAACTGCAGCAGTTCACTCCCACTTTCTCAAGGGCAATGAGGGACGGACAATTAATGCCGGTCCAGCCAGCAACACCTACAGTCCCTGAATGAATGGAAAAAAGAACTAGCTTTCAATTTTCTTGTTTGCCTCATCTCAATTTCAAGTCAAAGGAAGAGCCAGCTACAGAAGTTAACCTATCCCATCATTCATAATAGCAGTGAGATGTTAAAATTACGTGGTTAATACATACATATATATTAACATAATATCATTACATAGGATATACAGGGAAACAACATTTTCTCATCTGAATCTATCACTAATTCTCCATTCTCTATTCCCTGATTCCTCATGGACTCATCTAACTCCCCCTTAATTCGATCTATACAATTAGCTTTAGCTACTGTAATATCAAGTTGCACATTCACACATCTCTTCAGCTGAAGTAGTTCCTTCCATAAATTTGACTGTTGCTATCCCTTCAGAGACCAATAACCTTTTAGAAGGAACTCCCAAGACATGAACAGAAATAAAAAGAATTATATAGCAGAAAGTTGGGTAAGATCCCATTTGTTAAGACTTTTACTACAGCAAGTATTCTACAATCAGCATGGATTAAACATTAATTAACCAACTGATACATGAAACTAAAGAAAAAATGTTATGCTTCAAATTAACTAATTGATACAACCAAAGTATGTCTTATGAAATCTTTTTACTCTATACTATGATTCTGCCATTTAAGCAGTCTTAAAAGAACAGAATGAAAATCACTCCCAGCTCTCCAGCAAAAGTTCACTGCCCTCTGTCAAACCAAGATGAAACTTCCAGTGTTTTTCAACGATCCCTTCACTCAACCTTATCGGAGTTGATTCTCAGCAGTAAGCTGTACCTCAACAATTTCCATTCCTTAAATCTTCAAAAGCTCTGTCTCTCCTGTTCCCGTTCTTTTGAACAGAAATTAAGCATCCTATCTTTAACACAAAGCAGTTTCCCTACTCCTCAAACACAGCAACTTTCTGTCCCTCTGCGACTCAACAGCAGCTTTTCTTCTCTGATTCTGTGAGTTGTGAAAGTTGCTAAAACTGATCACTTGAAGCCTCAACTGGTTACTATTTGTGTTTCTCTCCCAATGGTGACCTAAGGTTACATAGCACATCTGTAGAACTTGGGTGTTCATTAAGGAATTCACCATTACCAAACATCAGAACTTTCTATTCTGCTGGGAGTTTAAGGTAGATTTTGAAACATTACAGTTTTGTAAATCTTAGTGTTCATGACAATAGATTCTGGATCTTCTGGCACAGTACATAGAAGAGATCACAATCTTCACATGGAGAAATCAGAGCCCGAGAACAACCAGAAAATCTTGATTTTGCCAGTTGGTGTAAGCTTTGCATTTGGGAATTTTGGCTGGTTAGCGATCACACCAGTGTTTCGATTAAATCCCCAGCATAACAGGTTGTAAAACCTTGGATTAAAATACCAGTTCTTCAATGAATTTCAGTTTTGATTGAAGATATTTACTAAAAATAAATAATTTTCTATAGTCTCTACATGGACATTGCTAACGGTGACACTTGTACCTAAGGTGTCTATTTTCCCAAAAGAATAGAGAAATTACTTAACAAAAGAATTTATATTTTGTATAATTAAATAACAGACAGACATTATTCCCTATATTCTTTGTTACAATTCAGCTTTAGATCAAGATTTAGACCATTATGGTGATGGTCATTTTGTGTCTGCCTGAAACATAATTACTGTTTATTTCTCTTATAATAAAGGTTTGTATAATTTACTGTTTTATAAGAAGTAGTATACAGTGAATGTACTACTAGGACTTGATGACTGATTAATGACACTATAAGCCTCTAAGTGCTACAATCCAGTTACAGCTTTCCATACAAAACAACAAAAATTGAAAGGACAAGGTTAGCAATTTGCACAGTTCATCTGCAACAGACCAAAGTACTTTGACTATGGGAAGAGCAGAATGTGCATTTATTTGTGAGAAGGCTATCAGCATGAAGGAAGTACAATGCTTCATTGTGAAAATCCAGTTCAGAAATAAAGTTGCAGGCACTGGAAGTGACGAGTGTTATGATTTACAGGGAATTGCTAGGGAACGTACCGCACACTATTGTGTGCACACAGAGAATTGGAAATATTTGGAAGTGATTATAAAGATTTTAGTAAAGTCTATAAAATGCAAAAGCAGATCTTCAGCAGTTTGTTCCTGTCATCTCAAGTGCTTGTTTAATACTGCCTTAAAATCACAGGGAAAGTTATTTGGCAATGGCTCCCCTGGGTGGCACTCGTTCAATACTCTCCAGTACCATGTCGATGAGTCAGACTAGGAAACTATTAATGTTAAATCCAGACCTGTGCTTGGCTAAAGACAAAAGAAAGAAAAATGAGTGTTTCACACCCCACAGTTACTTAAAGCTGAAGCATACATGTGTACAGAGGTTTAAGGTCATTGCTGAGTCCCACATGCAGAAAATAGAAACAGCTGCTCCTATAAACAGTTCCATGCAAATTAAGAACAAAATCTGAGCACTGTACTAACCAGCATAAAGGTGAGTACAGGAGCATCTGATGTGAATTATATCAATAATGTGACAGAGTGTCGCTGCATGCAATGTATTTATTACAAACATCCTTTAGAATTTACTTAAGTTTAATCATCTTGCTCAATTTGTTTGGGAGTAGTTCATTCATTTTGGCCAAGCACGTGTTCTACCATATTGTTCAAATCTGTACATTATTTACCATTTAAAATACATCAAAATCCGTGTACACTGCTTGTCTGAAAGAAACCTCAATGTTCTCATACTTGCCAGATTCTAAAGGTTAACCATTTCTAATCATAACTTTTCATGTCCATATATCCACTAAAAGGAGCAACCTAAAGAAAGCTAATTAAATGCCCTTGCCTCAAAGGCAAAATTATTATCCTCTGGTTTAAATCCTTGCATGGCATTTCTTATCCCTAGCCTCCTACAAAGAGAAGAAATATCTATAAAGCAGGATGAATATTTATAATAGCAGAGCAACTATGTTTGCAAGTGAATAAATAACTTTATTTTTAATCCTTAAAGTGATAAAACATCGAATAACACATTTGCCACAATTCTGGAATTGCAAAACTGTACAAAATTAAATTAAAGATTACAATAACATTTAGATTTAGGCCATTCAAATAAAATCTCTGAACTAAATATTTTAGTTAACTGATTTCTATCACTTTTGTATCCTTTTAATTGTTACCACCCCCACCCCTCGCCAACCCAAAAGGGGTCTCTCCTGGATTGCTCTCATTCCATTTTTCCCATCTAGCACAAAGTGACTCTGTCTCTTTCCCTCCTAACACCGAGGGCATATCTCCCCAATAATATGTCTGTCCTATTATCAACTTACAACACTACATCTTCCCCTCTCCTTGTCTTAACATGTTCTCTTTTTCTTCCACTCTTGCCAACAGAATCTGTACTGTCTCCTACTGAATGACACTTTCCAACAGTTTGATACCAAGCAAAGATCACCCGCCTAATTAAAGATCATAGAATCCCTACAGGCCCATTTAAAGTGGAAACAGGCCCTTTGGCCCAACACCGACCCTCAGAGCATCCCACCCAGACCCATCCCCCTTTAACCCCACTAATCTAGGCATCCCTTGAATACTATGAGCAATTTAGCATGGCCCATCCACCTAATCTGCACATCTTTGGACTGTGGGAGGAAACCGGAGCACCCAGAGAAAACCCACGTAGACACGTGGACAGATTCTCAAATTCACCAATTTTACATTGCATCATTGACCTGGTTATCTGATAGAAGGTAAAATCACTCCATCTTCTCCCACTTTTCTTTATAGAATAATACATAGAAAAGGCTGGGATTTCAGAAAGCATTACGACAAGGATTTAACTTAAAAATGGGAATCCATTCTGTTTCTTTGTGACAATATAACTGCAGCTGTTGGATGGAAGCACACAGCCTATTTTAAAAACTAAACATTATCAGGATTGCCTGTGTACGCACAGTGGGAGCCTCAAACATTCCAGAAAATTCAGCCCCTGTCACACTCCTTGAAACAAGGCAAAAGGACAAGGATCCACAGTTAGCATCGAGTTAGTGACCAATATCCATAGTAAGAATTGGATGATGGTGCAACTGATTCTGCACCATACATCAGTGCTGGAGATTCCAGACCCCACCACCATGCCTGGTCTCTTCTTCCATTTCTCAACTTGTCCACCTCTCCTCCAATATGTATATTTTAACAAAAGAGTTGATTGCATCATCTTTGCACCAACCCCACATAAAAGAATTCTGTAATGTGACACAAAGGTACCTTGCTCAGATTTCTAGAATATTTTTAAGGAATATGAAGTAATGGTTAGCACTAAATGTCACAGCTGTAATCTGAATACAATATCAAACTGATGTGGCAATGTTAGAATACAAATTACATGTTAAAACTTTAATTGGAGTTGTACAAAATGTCAAAAAGAAAAATACAACGGGATGCTCATACAGTGAATCTGTACAAAACAATGAGGGCTAATTCAAAATAAAAACTGAAAGAACTGCGGATGCTGTAAATCAGGAACAAGAACAGAAGTTGCTGGAAAAGCTCAGCAGGTCTGTCAGCATCTGTAACGAAAAATACCAGAAATAACATGTGGGTCCAGTGATCCTTCCTCAGAACTGATAGTAGCTGGGGAAACATTGGTTAATATGCAGAAAATAGGGAGGGCAACGGGGTAGGGAGTAAATGATAGGATAAAGCAAAGAGCCCGAAGAAAGAGAAGAGCAGTTGGATAGACAAAGGAGTTGATAACAATCTGACTGGGAAGGTAAACAGCTGTTAATGGGGACTGTTAGTGACTAACAATAGACAGTGTGTAATGGCAGGCTATGTGGTAACAAGGCCTGGTGTGTGGGGCAGGGGGCTAGGACATGGGAGAGCTTATTGAACTCGATATTAAGTCCAGAGGGCTATAGTGTCCCCAAGTGGAAAATGAGGTGTTGTTTTTCCAGCTTGTGTTGGGCTTCGCTGGAACACTGCAGCAAGCCAGAGACAGAGACGTTGGCCAGGGAACAGGGTGGTGCATTAAAGTGGCAGGCAACTCGAAGCTCAGGATCTTTTTTGTGAGCGGAACGTGGATGATCTGTGAAGCAGTCTCCCATTCTACTCCTCATTTCCCCAATGTAGAGGAGACCGCATTGTGTGCAGCAAATGCAGTAGATTAGATGTTGGGAAGTGCAGGTGAAGTGTTGCTTCACCTGGAAGGTATGTTTGGGCCCTTGGATACTGGGGATGGAGGAAGTAAATGGGCAGGTGTTGCACCTTCGCTGGTTACAGGGGAAGGTGCCGTGGGGCTGTGGGGGGGTGTTGGGGGTGAAGGAAGTATGGACCAGGGTGTCCCAGAGGGAACGGTCCCTGCGAAAGGTGGACAAGGGAGGGGAGAGGAATATGTGTCTAGTGGTGGCATCTCACTGAAGGTGGTGGAAATGGCGTCTGATGATCTTACGGATGTGGATGCTGGTGGGATGGTAGATAAGGACAAGGGGAACCCTATCGCTGTTGCAGGAGGGATGCGAAGGGGTGAGGTCAGGGGTGGGGGATGCTGCCAGACGTGCTGAGCTTTTCCAGCAACTTCTGTTTTTGTTCCTGATTTACAACATCCACAGTTCTTTCGGTTTTTATTTAGTATTTAACTCATTATCACATCTCTTCTAGGCATGCCCACCTTGACTAAGTTCTGCTTCTCTCTCCGATGGGATTTCCGTTCCGATCTTTCTTCTTGCCCACCGACTTTAATTTCACTGTCACTCCTAGTGTTTGACCAGGTATTTGGTAAAACTCGTTTCCACAGCCACATCACATTCCTCAGTGACTGCCTCTGGCTCAGACTCACCCCATGTGGATTCCAACTGGCGTTTTATCCCTCGTGTTTTGAATCCTCCCAGGATCACAGATATCTCTGTGATGTTCAACAATCCACTGACAGCTGCTCTCGCTGCATCCTGAGATCCACACTCAGTGCCATGCGGCACCACATGCGCAGACTCAGCCTTTCTCTCCAACAGCTTCACAACACACTGGCTCAGGGTTGCACCACTCTGCAGTTCCACTTCATGCTCCAGCTCATATGTCGTGCTAACAAGAAACCTCTTAATTTCCTTTCAGATATCAAGGCCCACAAGATGCAACAACTCAGGGATACCCAGGGCCCTCTGGAACCTTCCTCTTCTCCCCTTCCCTCTGACTCCATCCCCTCCCCTACCACCTCCAGTCGGGTATTCACCATCCCTCCTAACCTTCTGCTCTCCGATGCTGAATGTTCTGTACTCAGCAAAGGCCTCAGCTTTATCCCTCTGTGCCCCCACTTTAATGAATTTTGGGCAAGACATGGTGTTGAACTCTTCTTTCCCTGTCTTCACCTCCGTGCCCATTTCTTTGGGCAAGAGTCCTCTCCCCATTGCACAGACCCCTTCACCCAGTTCCAATATTCTCCCTCTACCTGGACCCCTCCCTCTGACCTGTTACCTGCACTCCGTCTGTTCATTGAGAACTGTTGACGTGATATTGGTCACCTCAATTTCTTTGCCCCTCTCACCAAATCCAACCTATCTCCCTCCGAACTGACTGCACTTCGTGCACTTAGATCCAACCCTGACTTTGTTATTAAGCCTGCTGATAAGGGCGGGGCTGTTGTAATCTGGCGTACTGACCTCTATGTTGCAGAGGCTCAGAGCAGCTTTCAGATGCCTCCTCCTACCTTCCCCTGGACCATGACCCCACCATGGCACATCAGGCCATTGTATCAACTAGAAACACTGACCTAATTTCATCTGGTGACCACACCCCCAACCCCCAACCCCCACCACCATTGCCTCACACAGCTCGCTTCCACCTCCTTCCAAAAATCCACAAACAGGACTGCCTGGACAGACCCATTGCTTCAGCCTGCTCCTGCCCCACAGAACCCATCTCTTCCTACCTTGACTCAGTCTTCTCTCCCCTGGTCCAATCCCTGTCCATGTACATTCCTGATTCCTCTGATGCTTTACACCGGTTACAAAATTTCCAGTTTGCAGGCTCCAGTTGCCTCCTCTTTACCATGGATGTGCAATCTCTGTACACATCCATCCCCCAGCAGGAGGGTCTCAGAGCTCTTCGGTTCTTCCTGGAGCAAAGACCTGAACCGCCCCCACCAGCCACCACAGTCCTCCGCTTGGCAGAGCTCATCCTTACCCTCAACAACTTCCTTTTCAACTCATCTCATTTTCTTCTGGTCAGAGCGGTGGCCATGGGTACCCACATGGGCCCCAGTTATGCCTGTCTCTTCATGGGGTACGTGGAACGTTCCTTGTTCATGTCCTATTCCAGCCCCCACCCACTATTCAAATATCAGAGCCAGTAATTAAGACACATATGTCTGAAAGTATAGATGTCTTCAGTCTTATAAAAGACTATTACTTTTGGAATATTTCATGTCTTGTTCTTATCTTTATAAAGAACATATTTCATGATTCACCATGAAAAGCATGGAGGAAATTTGCTGATAATTACAAAAAGTAGTTTGCATTTAATACAGCTCAGATATCATTTTGAAAGAATACACAACATTTTCACATCATTAGATCAGATTTTACTTTCATGAAACACCAATAAATTCCAAATAGAGGGGTGTAGAGTACCGCAACCAAGAAACAGCAATGAACCTTCCTAAGCATGAATCAGTAGTCAAAAAATAACTATCAACAAATGACCCAGAAAATCACGCAATCATGTGAATACATCTTCAGAGAGAATTAAGTGCTGTATTGTTTTCTTAGAAGTTGAGAGCCTACTATTAGAAATAAGGTTTCTAAAATACGAACAATTAAAAAAAATATCGCTACCAAATGACAGTAATCAGTTTCTTGTTCTGTGCCTTAAATGTGTCGAATGACATATTTTGTTCGAGGCCAGTCTGATGATCTCTAAACCGGATCCTCGTGGAGCATCAAGGGTCATGGGTTGACAGCATATTATGCCACTGGTGGTGCATCTCGGCATCCACCTGCCATCTGAATTCTCTGCCCACTGCTATTTGGGGCTGTGTTCTTGGTATCTTGCACTATTCTAATGACACTGAAGAGAATCTCAAGGACCAGCACCTCATTTTTCCACCAAGAATTTCACAGCCTTCAGGACTCACCAGACTTCTTCAATTTCAGATCAGAACTGCTACCCCTCCTTTCTGGTTGGCAGCTTTTACTTTTCCTGTGTGGACGCTTCAAAACATTGTTGTTTTCAAGGACTCTTTTCTGAGATTTTCTGGAGGGATACAGTTTGATTTTCTTAGGCTATCTTTGGAATTTGGGGCTCTTTTCTCCAATCTCACTAACTCATTTGTTCAGTGATGCGGCTGCATAGTAACATTACCTTTTGTATTTGGGTCTCCTTCTTCAGATGGGAAAGAACGCACAACTACCAAAGATTGTGTGTCCGTGTTTATATTTACTTATATTACGCAACGATATATACACACACAATGCAGTCCTTCAGCTTACAATCTATGAATATGGTGTTCAGTTAATTCATTATAAACAAATCTCCCATACTCCATTGACAAAATAAAAATCCTAACTACTAGGTGTAAGATAACGTATTGGGAAAGAGTCTGACATCTGCAGACCCTTTAAAAAAAATAACTGCAAGCAATTAGCACTCTTCAGTATTCCTTTGTTTTGTTGAGCTAATTTAAAGTTTATTTTCTCTCGACACTGTTTAAAATGAGAGTGATGATGAACACATCAGTATACTGACTTCCAAAGGTCAAACTGCAACAAGAGGGAATAAACAAATTATTGCTTGTCTGGCTTCCCACTGTTAGATTCAACCACTCTTGTGCTTGAGTTCCACATTCTCCCCACATTTTAGGTAAGGATTGTCTATTTCTCATTTCCAGCTTAAATGGGAGACATTTTGAAACAGTGCTCCCAAGTTCTAAAGTTGCCCATCCTCTCAGCAATTACCCTGCCAAGTTCCCTCAGAATGTTCTAAGTTTCAAAAGATCATCACCATTCTTCTCAATGCCAATGAGGATGAGCCCAATCTGCTCAGCCTTTCTTGATGAAAAAATGTTTACATTTCAAGAATCAGCCTGGAGGACCTTCTTGGAGCTATTTTCAGTGCAGGTATTTCCCCATAAGTAAGGAGACTAAAATTATATTTCAGGTAAAGTCTCACCAATGCCCTGTACAGCTATAGTATGACCTCCCTACTTGTGCATTCCATCCCTCTTGTCAATAGTCCATTGGCCTTCCTAATTACTTGCAGTACTTGCATCTTAACTTTGTGATTCAAATGTAATGACACCCAGATTCCTCTGTTATTTACCCAAGTCACATTACAAATTCACAAGAGCGAAACACCAAAGGTTTTTTTTGTGACACTTCAATTGATTCACTGGCCATATCATAATTCATTGGTTTGCTACAGCTTCTAAAATATTAAAATACAGATTACTTATGTTTGTGCAAACTTTGTCTGTTGCCACCATGGTGCTATTTGACAACCATTTCACAGAATATCAATGTAATGTTGGGCTTCTGAGGATTATAATGGCATTTCACTATACGCGTTGTCATACTGCACCTTCCATATAAGGTCTGGAGCTTGTTGACCTGTGGTTGTATCTTACCTGAAAGGTTCACTCTCGTGAACATCGAGAGCAGCACCTCGTATCCTTCCCTCTTTCAGCCCTTGGGCTAAAGCCTTCTCATCAACCAATCCACCTCGGGCTGTGTTTACCAAAAATGCTCCCTGTCTCATCTATGGACCAAACAAGAAGAAGAAAGAAGAGTTTGTTCTTACTCTATTACCTTCACATCATTTCTGGAGTCAGTCAGGGCAAAATGCAATACCTCACAGAAGATATTCAGAAATGTCATGACAATTCCTTGACATCTTTAAAATAAACAAGTCAAACAAACTGCAGTTTCATATAAAGCAAACCAAATCCACAGGGCAAAAAAATGTTTTGGACATCTATGGTCGGTAGAAATTCTGTAACATCTACTGCGATGCTTTATTTATGCTTCAACTTTACACACAATAATAAAGAGCTAGGCTAAAGTAATTGCACACACTGTGTAATGGAATCATTACAAGAGAGGCCCTTCACCTACTCAACCTCAGCTGGTTTAAAATACAGACACTGCCACATCTCTCTGAACATTGCAACTCTGCAGTCATTTTTTGAGCGAAATTCCAGATTCAGTATGGTATGGTCCAGATCTTTCCGTACAACCAAAAATGTGTTATGAAAATAAATCCGATTTGCAACAATAGTTTCTACCAAACCCACTGTAAAACTGGTTAAAAATGTAACTCAAAAAGAAGTCAGCTCTGAGAATTTAAACTAATTCAGTGGATTGACAGCTACAGTTCCATGACACAGCAACGTGTGTTCACTGGTGCTGGGACCAGAAGGAAGAAAAAGGAAGTCGTTGGGATGGAGCATCTTTGTTCTTGCTAGAAAAGAGATTTGCAGATAGGACCAGACTCTGCCTCTAAGAGTTGGTGGGGGGTGGCACATTACCAATTGTCATTTGGGAATTAATGTACGCATTGCAGAAGTCAATATCATCTGAAAGAAAAGGATAACAAAAGGCAAAAAAATTCACTAGATGCAAGATATCCTAATGATGCGTCAAGTGCAAATAGAACACAGGGAACAAAACACCTTTTTGTGAATAACATAGCCCCGGTGGTATGGTTCTGGCAGAACTCGGGCAGCAAGAGCTAAACCAGTAATCACCAAGTTGGCAATTTCAATTTATAGATTATTGAAACTCAATCAGTGGAATACAGATACCATTTGCATTCTGCTCACTGTCCCAGAAACACCTCTTTTTCAGAAGAGACATGCCCATAGCAAAGCAATTTTTAAAAATATCACAAATTTTGTTCTTTAAGCATACATTTTTGGTTTCATATTTAAGGAGGGGATATACGTACATTAGAAATAGTTTAGATTCACTAGATTGATTCCTGAGATGAAGGGGGTTTTTTTTGGAGGAAAGTTTGAGCAAGTTGATCCAATACTCATGGTAGATTACAAGAATGAGAAGTTATTTTGTTGAAATCTATAGGATTCTGAGGGAGCTTGACAGATTAGACAGAGGTTTTTCCAGTTTTGGAGGCATTTTGAACTTGGGATTGCAGTTTCAAAATAAAAGAGGTCTCTAATTTAACACAAATAATAAGAAATTTCCTCTCTCCAAGTGTTGTTAACCATTGCAATTATGTACCCCAATGAGCTGTGAAGGCTAGGTCATGCAATATACTTAAAAGTGACTTTATCATATTCTCCATCTACAAGGGAGTCAAAGGTTATGAGGGGGCAGATGTGAAAATGGAGTTAAAGGCCCCAATCAGATCACCTATGATCTTACTGAATGGTGGATCTGCCTCGAGATACTAAATGGCTTCTTCCTGCTCATATTTCTTATGTTTTTATATTGTCAGAATAAATACACTCGTTATTTGATATTTTTCCATTAAAATATGGCATTCATTAAGAAAATTTGTTAAGTTAAAAAGCAAATAAAACAAAGGAAAGAAAAATTGCAAAAAATGAAAACTGACATGTCAGCATCTTCAAACACATTGCAAATAATTGATATTCTCCTCTTCATTATTTACAAGATATTTTCTCTCCATTGGACTCAATCCCATTGTCCGCTATGAAGATGTAAATATGTGACTCTTCCTTAATCCTCTTAGAATGTTGATTTCAAACTTGTTGCCAAGACAAGGTCACAGGTCACAGCAAAGAAATCTGATCTGCTGATCTTCTTTCTTGCCCTGCGGCATCAACAATGATCTAACCAAGACTATAAGATTGCCACATGGCAAGTTTTTGCCATTTCATTCTCTATCACATTGAAGTAGTGCAGGAGAGTTCTCCCTGATGTCCTGACCAATAATTATCCCTCATTCAACATCATAAAAAACAGACTGTCCCCTCATTATCACCTAGCTTTTTGTGGGAGTTTGCCGTCAGCAAACTGGCTGCCACATTTCTTTCATAACACTGACTACATTCAGAAGTACTTCATTAGATGTACAGTACTTTGAGAAGTCTGGTTATGAAAAACACGACATAAAAGCGAGTCTCTTTTTAATATCAAGAACTATGGAACACAGTAAATGTAAAATACTGGCACAAATATTCCCCTCTGCAATGGACTGGATAACGCTAATTTTTCAGCTTTAAATTGGAGGAAATGACCACAGGGAGGGCAAGAGATATCAATGCTAGATAACAAGCATGGGGCTGGATGAACACAGCAGGTCAAGCAGCATCATAGGAGCAGGAAAACTTGACGTTTCGGGCCTAAACCCTTCA
>JAHRHZ010000140.1:27603846-27622010 GCA_024137785.1 Ginglymostoma cirratum
TGTTTTTTGGCCCGAAACGTCAAGTTTTCCTGCTCCTATGATGCTGCTTGACCTGCTGTGTTCATCCAGCCCCATGCTTGTTATCTCGGATTCTCCAGCATCTGCAGTACCTTTTATCTCAGATATCAATGCTATTAGTTTTAGCTGTGACAGTTGTATGTGTGTAATAGGGATAGCTACCTTTTCCCTGATGTTGTCTTATTTTTCATTTGTAAATTAAAACTAGAAACTAAGAAAACTCCAACATGTGTGCGAGCCTACAGCCAGGATAAAAGTAGTATTACCTGTTTGATGGTGAAGTCATTAATAAGATGGTGGTTGTGTTCATTCAGGTTGCAGTGCAATGACACACAGTCACTCTGGTACAGCAAATCTTGCAGGGTATAAACTCTCTGTACGCCTAGAGATCGCTCAATACCATCAGGCAAGTATGGATCATAAAATATTATATTAAACCCAAAGATTTTGGCTCGAACAGCAACTGCTTGGCCGACACGACCTGCAAAAGACCAAATGAGCATAGCTTTAGAGTTTGTGTGATGGTGGCGTAAGCAACAGTATCAGCTGAATGATGTAACCAAAGCAGTATTTCAGTTCAATTTATAAAGTACAGGTAACATAGTAAAAAAAAATCACAAGGAACTAAACAGCAGTATTATCAGGCAAATTTCTACAGTCAACCAAAAAAAGAAATCTGAGAATAGGCTTAGCCAAAGTAGTAGATTTTATGGAGAAATTTAAAGCAGCACGGAAAAGCAGAGAGATTTTTGGAGGGATAGTAACCATTTTATTGTATGTGCAGGTATTCTTGTTCAAAGAAACTTCCAATTATCCCAAACACAAGTTAAGCACAGAGAAGTCTATATTATGGGAGAATTGCCAGCAATGTTTTGGAACTTCAGATTCTGGCCTAGGGTTGTTGGCCTTAACAAATGTTTGCAGGGTCCCTGTTGTGAGGAAGTTCTGGCATCTTTCCAACTCCATTGTCTTGACTGAAAATAGATAATTGGTGAGGCTTCCATTTGCTGGCTAATCAATCAGACATTAGGACTAACAGGGGTCTTGAAGATGCCTACAGATATAATTTGTCCATGTTGCTAACACAACATGAGAAAAAAATAAGCTACTCAAAATATATATGAGAGAAACTGGATTCATGAGCACCCTTTTTTTAGGTGCCACAAAGACTCGTAGAAATCTGAAAACAGTGACTGTGGCATGGGTGTATATTTGTTGGGCTATTTGCACGAATATGCCATATTGGTGAGGGCATTTCTCTGGCAGGGGTCACTGCGCATAATGTGTGGAGTGGGCAAATCATGAGGTAAATCAGAATTTAATGCTGAACTGACACCAGCAAGACCTTTGTGAGCTGAACATTCCATTTATCATCCTCTTGGGGCCTTACACAAGTGAACATACATTCAGTAGCAGGATCTCTGATCAGGCCTTTTAGTTATTGGTTCATATTTTTGACTGTTGCAATCATTCTACAAGTTTTTGGTTTTATATAGAGATTTTTCAACTTGCAAAATTCTAGAGGCAGTGGAGTAGCAGGTGGTAAAGGATTTTTTTCTTTGCTGATTTCAAGGCTTCTGTCAAATCTGTTCTTTTTAGCCACTGTGTTCTCGTTAGAATACAGCATGGCTGGGAAAATGAACTGAAGTTACACAGATCAGGATACGTGTTGGAAAAGGGAGTGGGAGAAGAGCTCTCAGAATGAAACCATTTTGCTAAGGTTGTTGACGGATTAATTTATCTACCCGAATCAAGAGTGAAAGGAAGTCCTTAGTAAGATCTGCCACTTGTTACAGCCACATTGCAGCCTCATTGGAGCATGACAAGCAAGTCTGGCCCAGTTGCCAGGCAACAACAAGGCAATGGCAGAGTATCAGGTGTGGGAAAACAAATTTTTCCTCGTCGAGAGGACAACAGACCTGTACTAAATGGAACCAATGCCTGGATTATAAAATAGTGAAGCGCAGATTGGTGAATGGACCCTGAAAGTCCATTTTGCACAATGTAAACCACAGCAATGATGGGAGTTGACTTGAGTTTCCAGTGCAACATTGGATGGTTGTTACTTGTGCTATAACAGAAACTGCAACAAAGGCCATTAGATGCTGCATCATAGTTGGGTCCAAATGTGCTTACATGGAGCTGGTCACCATTATCATGCTGGAAAGGATGCAATTCCAAAGCTCTAGAAATCTCTGTACCGGGTTGGTGTTGCACTCCTCCATGGATAATAATTGCATGTCTTCCCTTTGAAGGTTTCCTAACACACCAAGCATGCTGTTGTGCCTACCTGGCAATATTTTTTCTGTAGACTACCCCATCAAAGGCCTCATCCCCCGAGTCGAGTCCATATGCGACTTCAGCCTCCAATAGCCTGAAATCTCCATTATTTTTGGCCATTCTCTGGCAGCACTCGTGCCATTTCTCACCATTGATAGATTCCACATCTAATCTGACCTCCACATTTTACATATTGGCACATCTGCCCAACGATAACAGCATTATCCCCTCTACTTAATACTAAAAATGACTGTGATATTTAACTTTTAAACTTTTGTTTCTTTATTTTTCTACATTGTACCTAAGATTTTGTACCTAGGTACCTTTTTACCTAAGATGAAGCAAGGAATTTGTACTTTTGGTACCTGAGGTACCTTTGTACCTAAGATGGAGCACTTTTCACTGTACTCGTACGTGAATACATGTGACAACAAAATCTAATTCTAATTCTAAACGTGCAGGAATGCCTGGCCCTCCAATTAGTTTCTGCTGCTATTGACTATACACCATTTTGTCTTCAAGAATGTGGGAAATGTGCGAGTGCTGTGCAATCTATTTGGGTGACATGGTTGAATAGTTGGCAATATATGCAAGCTGTGAGATGTGTGTGTGAACTATACAGTAATGCTAAATCAGTGAATGTGCAATAAAGACTATAAATGTCATTCTGAGTCCTGGTTAATAGAAAAAGTGTTCCAGCGACAGGGTGTAGTGATTCAGTGGTGTTTGAGGCTAGTTGTGCATTTGGAAGGATATGATGTTTGAAAATCATTTCAGTGACTGTGACCACACATTTGAGATCATTGCATCCCTTGTGGTACTCTACCAGATCCTCTGGGTTTGGCATCAGGGTCCGACCGCAGTAATCTTCTCCCACTATGTTTTCAACTAGCCCCATGCACTTAGAAAACAGCTCTCCTACTTTTCACCTAGAACAAAGAACAAAGAACAAAGAAAACTTACAGCCCAGGAACAGGCCCTTCGGCCCTCCAAGCCTGTGCCGATCCAAATCCACTGTCTAAACCTATCGCCCAATTCCTAAGGATCTGTATCCCTCTGCTCCCCACCTACTCATGCATCTGTCCAGACGCACCTTAAATGAATCTACCGTGCCTGCCTCTACTACCTCTGCTGGTAACGCGTTCCAGGCACCTACCACCCTCTGCGTAAAGTACTTTCCGCGTGTATCCCCTTAAACTTTTCTCCTCTCACCTTGAACGCGTGACCCCTCGTTATTGAATCCCTCACCCTGGGAAAAAGCTTATCTCTATCAACCCTGTCTATACCCTTCATGATTTTGAAGACCTCAATCAGGTCCCCCCTCAATCTCCTTTTTTCTAATGAAAACAATCCTAACCTACTCAACCTCTCTTCATAGCTAGCACCTTCCATACCAGGCAACATCCTCGTAAACCTTCTCTGTACCCTCTCTAAAGCTTCCACATCCTTTTGGTAATGTGGTGACCAGAACTGTACACAGTATTCTAACCGCGGCCGAACCAAAGTCTTGTACAATTTTAACATGACCTGCCAGCTCTTATACTCAATACCCCGTCCGATGAAGGCAAGCATACCATATGCCTTCTTGACCACCTCTATCCACCTGTGCAGCCACCTTCAGGGTACAATGGACCTGAACTCCCAGATCTCTCTGCTTATCAACTTTTCCCAAGGCTCTTCCGTTTACAGTATAGTTCGCTCTAGAATTAGACCTCCCAAAATGCATCACCTCACACTTGACCGGATTGAACTCCATCTGCCACTTCTCCGCCCAACTCTCTAGTCTATCTATATTCTCCTGTATTCTTTGACAATCCCCTATGCTTTCTGCTACTCCCCCAATCTTCGTGTCATCTGCAAACTTACTGATCAGACCACTTATGCCCTCTTCCAGATCATTTATGTATATCACAAACAACAGTGGCCCCAGCACTGATCCCTATGGAACACCACTGGTCACCTTTCTCCATTTCGAGAAACTCCCTTCAACTACTACTCTCTGTCTCCTGTTGCTCAACCAGTTCTTTATCCACCTAGCTAGAACACCCTGCACACCATGTGACTTCACTTTCTCCATTAGTTTACGATGGGGAACCTTATCAAATGCCTTACTAAAGTCCATGTAGATGACATCTACAGCCCTTCCTTCATCTATCAACTTGGTCACTTCCTCAAAGAACTCTATTAAGTTAGTAAGGCATGATCTCCCCTGCACAAAACCATGTTGCCTATCACTGATAAGCCCATTCTTTTCCAAATATAAATAGATTCTATCCCTCAGTACCTTCTCCAGCAACTTTCCCACCACTGACGTCAGGCTTACTGGTCTGTAGTTACCTGGAATATCCCTACTACCCTTCTTGTACAGGGGGACAACATTAGCAACTCTCCAGTCCTCCGGCACTTCACCTGTGTTTAAGGATGCTACAAAGATATCTGTCAGGGCTCCAGCTATTTCCTCTCTCGCCTCCCTCAGCATCCTGGGATAGATCCCATCCGGTCCTGGGGATTTGTCCACCTTAATATCCTTTAGCCTACCCAACACATCTTCCCTCCTTATGTCAACGTGATCCAGAGTAAACAAACTTCTATCTCTAATCTCAACATTCATCATGTCCCTCTCCTCAGTGAACACTGATGCAAAGTAATCATTGAGAATCTCACCCATTTTCTCAGGTTCGACACAAAACCTTCCTTCCTTATCCTTTAGTGGACCAACCCTTTCTCTAGTTACCCTCCTGCTTCTTATATATGAATAAAAGGCCTTGGGATTCTCCTTAATTCTGTTCGCTTAAGTTATTTCATGACCCCTTTTAGCCCGCTTGATTCCTCATTTAAGATTGGTCCTACTCTCCCGATATTCCTCCAAGGACCGTTCTGTTCTTAGCTGCCTGGACCTTATGTACGTTTCCTTTTTCCTCTTGGCTAGTCGCACGATTTCTCCTGTCATCCACGGTTCACGAATCTTTCCTTTCCTATCCCTTGTTTTCAAAGGGACATGCCTATCCTGCACTATCTTCAACCTATCTTTGAAAGCCTCCCACATATCAAATGTGGACTTCCCTTCAAATAGCTGTCCCCAATCCACATTTCCCAGCTCCTGCCGAATTTTGATATAATTGGCCTTGGCCCAGTTTAGTATTCTTCCCTTAGGACCACTCTCATCTTTGTCTACGAGTATTCTAAAACTTACAGAATTGTGGTCACTATTCCCAAAGAAATCCCCCACTGCAACTTCTACCACCTGGCCTGGCTCATTCCCCAACACTAGGTCCAATATGGCCCCTTCCCTAGTTGGACTATTGACATACTGCTCTAGAAAACTTTCCTGGATGCTCCTTACAAATTCTGCCCCATCCGGACCTCTGACACTAAGTGTATCCCAGTCAATGTTGGGAAAATTAAAATCTCCCATCACCACCACCCTGTTACCTCTACATCTTTCCATAATCTGTCGACCTATTTGTTCTTCTACCTCACGCTCACTGTTGGGAGGCCTGTAGTACAGCGCCAACAATGTAACTGCACCCTTCTTATTTCTCAGCTCTACCCATAATGCCTCACTGCTCAAGCCCTCCATAGTGCCCTCCTTTAGCACAGCCGTGATATCATCCCTGACCAACAATGCAACTCCTCCCCCCCTTTTACTTCCCTCCCTGTCCTGTCTGAAGCATCTATATCCTGGGACATTTAGTTGCCAATCATCCCCTTCCTTCAACCAAGTCTCTGTGATCGCAATGACGTCATACTCCCAGGCACTAATCCAAGACCTAAGTTCGTCTGCCTGACCCACTATACTCCTTGCATTAAAGTATATGCACTTCAGACCACCAGTTCCTTTGCGTTCATCTGCTCTCTGCCTACTCTTTTCCCCTTGGTAATGCTAACTTCATGATCCTTACAGTCTCTAGTTTCCACCTCACTGTCTACTAGTCTTCTCCTCTGGTTCCCAGACCCCTGCCACATTAGTTTAAACCCTCCCCAACAGCCCTAGCAAAAACTCCCCCTAGGACACTAGTTCCAGTCTGGTTCAGGTGTAGACCATCCAATTTGTAATAGTCCCACCTTCCCCAGAACCGGTCCCAGTGTCCCACAAATCTGAACCCCTCCCTCCTACACCATCCCTCAAGCCACGTGTTCATCCTGCCTATTCTTTCATTTCTACCCTGGCTAGCACGTGGCACTGGTAGCATCCCTGAGATCACTACCTTTGAGGTCCTCCTCTTTAACTTCTCTCCTAGCTCCCTGAATTCTGCTTTCAGGACCTCATCTCGTTTTTTACCTATATCATTGGTGCCTATATGCACCACAACAACTGGCTGTTCACCCTCCCTTTTCAGAATGCTCTGTAGCCGATCGGTGACATCCCTGACCCGAGCACCTGGGAGGCAACATACCATCCGGGAGTCCCGTTTTCGGCCACAGAACAGCCTATCTACTCCCCTTACAATATAATCCCCTACGACTATGGCCCTATGAGTCTTTTTCCCGCCCTTCTGAACAGCAGTGCCCGCCATAGTGTCATGATCCGGGCAACTGCTGCCCTCCCCTGGTGAGCCATCTCCCCCAACAGTATCCAAAACGGTATACCTGTTTTGGAGGGAGATGACCACAGGGGACACCTGCACTGCTTTCCTGCTCTTTCTCTGCCTTTTGGTCACCCATTCACTGTCTCCCTCAGCAATCCTAATCTGCGGTGTGACCAATTCACTAAACGTGCTTTCCACGACCTTCTCAGCATCGCGGATGCTCCACAGTGAGTCCACCCGCAACTCCAGAGCCGTCATGCGGTCAAACAAGAGTTGCAGCTGGACACACTTCCTGCAAGTGTAACAGTCAGGGACGTCAGTCACGTCCCTGATCTCCCACATCAAGCAAGAGGCACATGCCACGGGTCTGAGGTCCCCTGCCATTGTAAGCCTTAGCTCTGACTCAACTAACTAATACCAAACAATGCACTTAAATATATTAAAAAAAAATCCTTCAAAAAAAAAACTCCTTCACCGAAACCTCTAGTGCAGAATTGAAGCTCATTCTCCCCAATGTTGTGCCATCCTTCACTCTTTTCCAAGTCAGCTCCAATTCCTGTCAACACCTGGCTCTCGCCACAATGCAGCTTCCCATTAAATGATGGAAGCTAACTTTAAGTGTTGTCAGCAAATGCCAAAATGACTCTGGGCCCCCAGCGGATGGGTGCAGCCAGTTAATAATACATTCAGTGTTTGTTGATACAGTGCGGAGCAGGAGGAACACAGCAGGTCAGGCAGCATCAAAGGAATGGGAGAGTTGATGTTTCGGGGTCCACGCCCAAAATATCGACTTTCCTGCTCCTCTGCTGCTGCCTGACCTGTTGTGCTCCTCCTGATCCGCACTGTAAAAACTCTGACTCCAGCATCTGCAGTTCTTGCTATTTCATTTAGTATTTGTTACATGCTGAAATCATTTTATTGAGCAAGGAGCTGACAATGTCTAAAGTACATTTAGCAGACTTAAGTTAAATCACATCACAAAATCAAATCGGATTTTCTGAAGAAGGGTCCAGACCCGAAACGTCAGCTTTCCTGCTCCTCTGATGCTGCTTGGCCTGCTGTGTTCATCCAGCTCTACACCTTGTTATATCAAATCGGTACTTTGGACACTATCGTCCCCTATTTTCCCTAACTCAATACTTGCAACTAAAATAATTTTATGATGAATGAGATTATACAGTAGAAACCTTCTCAACAGTTGGTTGACAGAATGTTAAACTTCAGACAGATATGTTTGGCGCAGTAAACAATTAATTAAGTTTCTTTATCATATGGCAACTCAGCTCTTTCACCTGACTATGAAGGGCATGTATTTAGTGACAGATTAATGGCAATAGCGCTGTAGGCAACAGCACTACACATCTTCCCAATGTGAGTCAAGTAAACAATGTATAAAGAAAAGCTTTTAAACAAAAACTTCAGGGTGGCCAGAGGTAACTAGCATCCAGGGATCCTATTCTGTCCCTCTGGCTCACAATTATCCTCATTACAGATGCTATCCAGTTCTGTACTTTTATCTTACAATACAAAACCCAACATTCAATGCCAAATACTTAATTTAAGTCATAAGCCTCGAGACATTGCTAATTTAATGCCAGAATTTCAAGTCACGCTGGCATGGTGGCTCAGTAGTTAGCACTACTGCCTCACAACGCCAGGGACCTGGGTTTGATTCCAGCCTTGGGTGACTATCTGTGTAGAGTTTGTACATTCTCCCCATGTCTGCGTGGGTTTCTGCCAGGTGCTCCCGGTATCCTCCCACAGTCAAAAGATGTGCAAGCTAGGTAGATTAGCCATGGGAAATGTAGGGTTTCAGGAATAGGGCAGGGGAGTTGGGTGTGGGATGAATGTTCTTCAGAGTTTATGGTTAAATGGATTTGTAATTGGGCATGACTTGGACAACTGTCACAGCTAGAGCTGAGGGTCCTGACACACACTTAATGAAGAGTTTTAGATAAAGAGCAGCTGCAGTATAATCACTAGGTCATTAGACACAAAGTCATTCTATTCAATATTCCATGAACAAGCCAGTAACCCAGCAAGCAACTACAGTTCAAACAGTTGCACGTTTCCTAAGTAAATGGTATATATTATAAATATAAGCATTTGTTATAACATCAGCACGTGTAATGTCTTGCTCACAGTGAAACATGTTTAAATGTGCAATTTAACATTCTTGCCAGTGGAAAATTATATCGTTTCCATCACAACTCTGTAAAGATTTTGCAGCATAGATTTTGCTTAACATCAGCGGTAATCTGTTTATTTTAAATGGGGTACTGACAGCATTGGCGAGGTCCTGTGATCCAGTTGGTGGTATCCATGTTGGTGAGCCAGAAATACTTGATAAGAGTTCCACTCAGGCACTTGATAACCAGGCAGGAGTGTTCCTAATGTGGTCAAACTTGCCAAGTGTCAGCTTGCCAATTCTTCCAACATGTCAATGGCAGGCAGTAAGACTGTAAGGTTCCTGGACACTCTGGGAGTGCAGGCAGCGGCGTCCTTGCCACTTTCTTAATTGCCATGCCATCCTGCCCTTAGTGAAAAAGGTGGGCAAGGGACCAATTAAGGGCCACATTCCAGAGCCACTGGTGTTTGACCAGCAATGAGTGGGGCGCCTGTCATGTGGAGAAACTGCCAGCTAATTCCTAGCAGTCAGAAGGCTGACGGAGAATCTGACCGAAATGCACAACATTCTGAGGGGCATAAACAGGGAGAAGAGGGCATAGATAGGGAAAAACCTTTTCCCTTTGGAGAGATGCCATTTGCCAGGGAACATAGTTTTAAGGTATGGCTTAAGGGGGATTTGAGGAAAATATTTTTCACTCAGAGGATTGTGGGTGTCTGGAACTCACTACTTGAAAGGTTGACAGAGCTGAAAACCCTCAAGACATTTAAGAAATGTTTAGATGAGCACTTGAAACACCATAGACTATGTGGCAAGCGCTGGAAAAAGGGATGAGAATCAATGGATGTTTGATGACCAGTGCAGACATGATGAGCCAAAGGGCCTCTTTCAGTGCTATCACAACTCTATAACTCTCCTAGCCGGGTACACGTTGGCCCAGGTCAAACTGCCCCAATAAGGCTGCTGGCCCTCAATGAAACCTATCACACACAAACAGAGGCCTGTCTGATTGGCCCAATTACCACCCAAACCCTACTTGCTTGGCTGGGAGGGCTAAATCCTTCCATGTTGTCCTCTTCTTCCAGGTGCAGTTCTGGCAGCAGCCACCTCCAATTGGTTGCATACCGTATATAAAACATGACCCTTGGTTCCAATGGGTGCTGCAGTGGGGTCGCCTTACTTCACCGTCAATGTGAGTCCGTGCCCACCCTGAGGACAAGATTTCAGTTCTCATGCCCTAGAGCCATCTATTTTAGAACTAATATTGAGTCAGATTTAGTTAACAAACTAACAATGCCTAAGTATTTATCCCACCAAGTGCTCTTGAAAAGGGATGGGGTTGGGACAGTGAGGCATTTGCAAGGGTGAAGAATCAACACTAAGGCTGGGATTTTCATTTTATTAGATAAAACCAGCATCAAGTCATGACAAACAGGAAGGGAAATTAAGGATAAACAAGGAACTATTTAGGCTATGTACATGGAATGGTTAGATCGGGCTGAGGAATTTCTTTGTCTCAGTCCTCTCCCTTCCCATTAGCCCTCTCACCACCAAAGATACTCTTCCTTTGTCCAGCCAGAATCCATTCAACCGCTCAGCTGCCCTCCCCCACCATTCTCAGCTGCTGATGGAGGTCCCGGACAACTGCTCAGCTCCCTTGCTCAATAACCTTCATCACTGTCATCACTTGTTGCTGGAAGTCCACTTACAGAATGACCAGTAACCTCCTACACGCCCATGCATAGCTCCGAAATGTAGATGACATGTTTGCAATATCTGAATCCACAAATGCAAAGAATTTCTAGATACTGCTTAATAAACTCCATTCAGTGCTCCAATTTACCACTGAAACAAAGCAATCAAATGAGTTCCCTTTTCTCAATGTATTAGGTGAGAAATCTGTTAAATCTGAGAAATCTGTTCTCTACCACTAGCTACTGAAGGCATACACTCACTGGAGAACAGTTGAGATTGTCGGGATTCCTACCGTTCCATGGACTGCTAGATCAGCCTTGTTTGCTACCACATGAATAGGGCTCTAGCCATCTCCTCACAGGATAAGAATGATGCTGAGATCGAATATATGAAAACTATCCTGCATGACATTCATTGCCCTCACCAGTTTGTCATTTGTTGTATATATTGCGGAACTCATGAAAAGGCCAATGGCCACCAAATCTGATTTATAATGGTGCTAAGTCTATCTTAGATTACCTTGGACATGGAAGGTCTCTCAAAAACATGAACAAACGAAGCTGTCTCTCTCACTTGCTGTTACTTTGCAGTAAAAACACCAGTGATTTTCTCCAATAATGGAATGCTGCCAACAAGCTAAAAAGACGTTTTGTTTTGCCTACCACGCAAATGAGAAATGTGATATAGGATTTGCAGTGCTGGCGTGACGCCTATTGTATAGGTTGTACATCTCAACAATGGGCGGACTGTATCAAACGACACATCCTGTTGATCATTCCTAGCAGCGGCATGCTCAACCAGGTCTCACTTGCAAAGCTCAGGACACTATGCCTAAGATTACTTGTCATTCTGCTATTGGATGTTTTTTAAATAACCCTGACTGTGCTACAAATTACACTGGATAACCAATTATCAGTTGGCTCACACTGGAATACATTTGCACAAGCTACAACCTTCATACACAAATACACAGGACCATCTTTATGGAAGCAAAAGGAATTAGTATATACATTATGTCTTTCCCAGGGGGAAAAGTAGTGTCTTGGAGACTGTCAATCTCAGCTGCAATCCCATGGCAGTACCCTGATTAATCAGAATGTACCTGCCAAATCTGAGAACCAAACTGACAGTCGGCTGTTCCTGCTGTGTCTTCATGCCAATGTTAGCCCAACCCACGAGCACCCCTACTCATGTTGCACAAGTGGTGCTATTTTTTCCAAGTCTGTTCCTTACATCCTAAGATAGATGAATGCAAGATGAAAAGTTTCAACTCAGCGTCTACTGAGAGTGATTGATTTTTGTCATCCAAAGGTATCAAGAAAATTGGATCAGACAGAAGTTGTAAATCGGCCTTCATTTTACTGAATGGTTGAACAGGCTCAAGGGGCCAAAAGGCCTATTCCTGTTCCTACGTTCCTCACAGCAAGGGTTAAACCAAGTGAAACATGTCTAATACTGATCTGTCCGTGATCGGATAAAACAGAACAAATGGGAGATTGATCCAAGCTTCTTTGTGGTCTCTATGGCTAAGGCTTTCTTGGATAAAGTCAGCAAGCCATTAGTGTCACCAAGATTAGTGTTATAAACATTATAAACATGATTGAGGTGTGAAATACTCAACACATTTATTTGCAATCTTTCAGAACTGTTAACTTCATTCAATATTTGGATACTGGTGAGACTATCAAGATAATTAAATATCAAAATGATTAGTCAGCAAAATTCTAGTCTACAACAATATTCCTATCATCATTTGTGGTGTGGTCATAAGGTCATATTTCTAGAGCAGACGACACAGAAACTACAAAATAGATGCGCTGCACTGATTTTTCTAGCCCTTTCATTCAACTTAAATGAACACTGAACCTGAATTACAATGATTTGGTCTGACTCTTTATAATCATAACTCTTTATGACTCTTGGCTACATGGGTGCTCTGCAGCTCAATAACTTGGAACATGGTGTGCTGCGTAACAAACAGATTGCATACAACCAATGTCCCCTTTAAATTGCCCCGCAATCTTAAAACAACCGTGCAATACAATAAACAGGCTGCAAACAATTAAAAACATTTAAAACAACCTGTATTTATATAGCACCGCTAACTAGTATATCATTCCACGTCACTTCCAAAGACGTAATCAGAAGAAGAAAAAACACAATGCAACTCAAAATCACAGTCAAGTTTAGAGCTGAGCAGTCAAAACAATGTGTGATGTGTTTTGCCAGTTGTCAGTTAACAGCTTTTCAGGATATCTCATGCTGAGAAAATGGTGATGGCAAGTATCTGTAATTTTTGTTCTTTGGCCAGAAGCCTCTTACTGGGTAATCCATTAAATGGTACTGAGGTCCTGTGATGGAGGAGATTACAGTTCTAAATAATCTCTTTTCCAGCCTCTGGAACTGAAAGCAGCCATGAAATATAAAGGGCACCGGAACAGGCAGGAGGAAACAGAATTGTTCAAGTAAAAATGAAATACTATTTATTGTACTGGATAAAAGGAACTACCAGAAGATATTTAAAGATTTAACAAGTAGTTCAAATGACATCTCCTTTGTGAATTCCTCTAAATGTAGATAAGCTGAAAGCTCATTTACCATTGTGATAAATTTAGATAATTTCACTAAACAGAACTATTGAACCAGAATTCCTTTGCTTCATTTCCTGTTTTGACAGGAAGCCAATATCTAGGAAATCTTTTGCCTCTGAATTGTTTTGCATTGTATTCATTCATATTTATGTAAATATAGTTCGTTATCAAAACCGGTACAACAAACTATTATGTTCTTTAGGAAGTCATGGAAATAAACTTCCTGTGCACCTTTTGGAGGAAGGCAGAAAGAATCTTTTGACCAGGCTCTCCAATCACCTGAGTGATCAACTTACTAATTTTTGTTCAATCTGAATAAAGAACAACTGGACAGCACTTGATCAAATGTAAAACCCACATCAACCCCTTCTAATGCTTAATTACACAAAATCTTGCAGAGCTAACTTAAGACATCAGAGACCTACAAATAGCTGTGTATTTTGAGCAAATAAAAGCAAAGGGCTGCCAATGCTGGAAATCTGAAATAAAAACAGAAAGTGCCGGAGAAACTCAGCAGGTTTGGCAGCTTCTGTGGGGTGAAAAACAACGTTATTGTTTCAAGTCCAATATGACCCAACTTTATTAACTCATTTCCTCTCTCCACAGATGCTGCCAGACCTGCTGAGTTTATCCAAAAAATTCTGTTTTTACACATTTTGAACAAACTGCTTCTGGATGATTTGTTTCTTTGGCACATTACCAACATGAATTAATCTCAATGTCCAGGTTGAAAAGGATAATGTTTGATATGTTGTACACATGGTGCATTTTTGAGAAAATCAAAAATACAAGGTGGAGTAACAGGTAGAAACAGGTAATTTTTTTTTGGATTTATTCACAGGATGAGGACGTCATTGACCAAGCAGCATTTATTGCCCAGAGGCAGTTAAGAGTCAACCATATTGCTGCAGGTCTAGAGTCACATGTAGGCCAGACCAGTAAGGATGGCAGTTTCCCTCCCTAAAGGACATTAGTGAGCCAGATGGATTTTTCCACAATCGACAATGGATTCATGATCATTAGACTCTCAATTTTGGATTTTAAAAAAAATTCAAATTCTACCATCTACCGTGGCGGAACTGGAATCAGAGGTTCCCAGAACATTATCTGGGTCCAGCGATAATACCACTAGGCTATCACCTATAACTCTGTACAGTTACACAGGCCTCAATTTTCCAACCAAATAAATTAATGGACCAAAACTCAGGAATTACAGTCTGTGGGCCCAATCTTGGGGTTTTTGGGCCAAGTGCAAGCTGCATAGTGTGTCTCAGAGGGATTTCAGCTGTGAAACCTGATGAAATTTCTCGCTGTATCTTACCAAACTTGTCTCATTAACTGCCTACCATCCCCTTACAATGTCTTTCTCATTCAATTCTATCCCCACCTTACCACACAGTGTTCCCAAAACAACTCACCACTCAGTGGATATCCACTGAAAGACCATATTCCTTGTAGCTGTTCTATCTTTAAAAGCCCATTATGGTCCCAGAAAGGTGCTGTCAGTCTAGAGGCGCCCGGCATGTCCTCATGGATGGGGCGGTGCAAATGTAAGACATCCTCTTGCCCCAGGGCCAGCAGTGGAGGCCTCAATGCCAGATCATTTCTGAGGGTGCCACCTGCATCAGTGCAGGCTCAGCTGTCTGGACAATTGCCAAGCACTGGAGGAAGAAGGTAAATGACTGTCTCCACTCCACCAGCATAAGTGCCACCACCTTCTCTCTGATATCTCACAGTTACTCTATCTCTGCTCCTGTACCCACCTCCAACCAAGGTTCATGGTCCACCATGCTCACTACTGCCTGCAACATTTTCCCCTCACTCGCCATCACCCACTCCCACCTCCTACACCACTAACCCTGCATGCCCCACGAGCTGCTTACTCATTCACTTGGGTCAACTCCCTACCTGCACCAAAGGTAGCTGCAGTTCCACCCACTTTTAAGTCCCATAATGCCAGCATCTCTCTCATTTCGGGATGAAAGCAGCACCCAATAGAGTCAAGACAAGTGCTGAGCTGCCTGACATCTAGCTCCTCACCACTTAAATGAACAGCATCCTGATTTGACGACCCAAGCAGCTCAATGACCATGTTCAAGCACCTGGACTTGTATCGGAGGCTACCCTTGACTTGCTGTGCCATAATCCCTTGACTGATGGCTATTCCTCTTCACTTGACTGAGGCCTACTGGCAACCATGGCAAGTTCCCTGGCTTTGTGTCTGTGTCTGCTAAATGGAAAGGCAAGACAGCAGTAATATCTCTGGCTGAGAGGGCAATGCATAAAAGGCAAGACAATGCAAGGCTGGGATGCTGTCAGCATCCAGGTAGGCTTAGTGTGAGTGAGTGCTATGGCAACAAAGAGCCTAGAGATACAGCCTGGTCCAAGCCATGTCCTAGGTATGTCAGCATAGTCTCCTTGTTGTCACTGCAACATTACAATGATAGTCCCCGGCGTGAACTGCAGAAGCGTATTGTAAGTGGATCAGAGAGATGCCAAAAGCTGACACGTTCAGATGCCAATATTCATGGACATGGGGTGCCTGTGGCTCATGCAGCATGCCCTGAGATGTTGTTGCCTGGTGCCCAACATGAAGGTAGTCTGCAGTCAGCAGCAACCTCAAGTTGCCAGGTACTTACTATGACTTCTAAATCCTGGATTCTCAACATGTATCTTCATTAGTGTGTTTGTTAAAATAGGAATCTGAATATTAATGAGATTAGTTGGGCTGTTAATAAGGCATCTGACAAGCAATTATCCCTCTTAATTGGCAACTCACTGCTGCCTAGTGAGAAACTTGCCTTGCCATTTGGCAAATACATAAAAGATGGAGTAACATGCTCTTGATATCAAGATCTGCCTTTCTGGACTTACAGATTCTGCCAGAAACCTTGTAATAGCCCAAGTCACTCAGGCTCCAATAGGATTCCACCCTATAAGATATCCTGAGTAGTACTGGCTGAGAGGATTATTTTCACACATTAATGATTAACTGTTGTATATTTCTAGACAGGAGCTAACCCTGAGAGTGACAGGTAGAAGTTAAATCACTTTAATCATTCTTCTTTCCTCTTTTCTCCATGCTCCCACATTGGCAACAATTCCCAAATTGAAATTCAATTTCAACTTCAATCTAGTAAATAGGACATTTTAAAGACTAAAATAAATCCACAACATTTAATTTTGTAATTCTATTAGATCAGCACTATCAACCTTTCAATCAGCAGAAACATTTCTGCAACATATATAAAATAGATTTGTCGGAAGTCAGTATTAATTTTGACTTTTGATCTTCATTCTTAGCAAAATTTGCTCTGAAAAAAAATGTAATTAATACTGAAGTCAGTCTGCTAATAAATCAGCTGCTGCAGGCCTCTGCATTCAGATTTGGATTGATAAGTGGCAAGTGATATTCACACGATTCAAGTTCCAGCCCATGACCAATAGAGAAACACCCTTGGTATTCAATGCCTTATGATCACTGAATCCTCCACTATCAACCAACTTGAGAGATACAATTTACTAAAAACATATGAACATACAAATTAAGAGCAGCAGTAGGCATTTGGTGCCTCTAGACTGTTCAACCATTCAACAAGGGATTTCGGAATGTGGCCTCAACTTCACATTCCCACCTATCTTTAATAACCTTGGATTCCCACCTCCATCACTCTTTGGGAAAGATGGTTCCAAAGTCTTGTGACCCTCCAATTTATATATGAGACCCCTTATATTCAAACTATATTAGTGCTCTGATAGCATCTTCCAAACTGGCAAGCTCTATGCCTAGAAGGATTAAGGCAGAAGATGCACAGGAACACCATCTCCTGCAAATTCTATTCCAAGCCACACACAGTCCATCTGGATTTATTTAACGTATTTCACTGTCATTGGACCAAAAATCGTGGAACTCCCTTTCCAGCAGCACTGTGGATCCACCTTCACTAAAACGACCATCTTGATTCAAGAAGACAGCTCATCACTATCTCCAGGGCAATTCAGGATTGCTAACAAATGCTTCCCATTGCCACCTACATCCCATGAAAGAATGAATAATATAGAAAAAAAAAACGATCAATTACATTGATTGAAATGACACTGAGTTGGATACATCATAGAGTGCAGCATCTAAAAAAGTTAGGTCAATTTTAAAAACCTTCATCACTGCCCAGAATTGGACAACAACTGCCTATAATTACAGTGCACCTTTAGTTTAATGAAACTTCTTAAGGTGCTTCACTGGAGCAATACAAAACAGGGACACATGGAGATATTAGGCCAGATGGCAAAAACTTGGTTAAAGGGGTATGCTTCAAATGTCTTAAGGAGGAAAACTAGATAGAGAGGCAGAAAGGCCAAAGTAACGAATAGCATAGCTACCAATGGTAGAGCAATTATAATTGAGAATGCACAACACACCAGAACTAAATTAATGCAAACACCTCAGAGAGTTGCATGGTGGGAGGAGATTACAAAGATATAGAGGGGCAGAGGTCATGGATAGATTTGAAAACATTGATGGAAATTTTAAAATCAGATGTTGCTTGACCTGGAGTCAATGCACGGTCAGTGAGGAAAGGGAACAATAGGGGACTAGACGAGATTAAAACACAGGCAGAGCTTGGATGAACTCAAGTTTAGAAAAGCCTGAAAGTGGGAGATTAGCCAGAATGGGTTGTAATCATCAGGTCTAGAGGTAACAACAGCATGGATAAGAGTTTGAGCTGTAGATGTGTTCAGTTGTATATAATTGAGCAATGTTACAGCAATGATAATAGCTGGTCTGAGATAATAGGTACTGCAGATGCTGGAGAATCTGAGATAACAAGGTGTGGAGCTGGATGAACACAGCAGGCCAAGCAGCATCATAAGAGCAGGAAAGCTTGACGTTTCGGGCCTAGACCCTTCATCAGAAAATGATTT
>JAHRHZ010000140.1:27622410-27725710 GCA_024137785.1 Ginglymostoma cirratum
TATGATGCTGCTTGGCCTGCTGTGTTCATCCAGCTCCACACCTTAAAATAGCTGGTCTGAATGATTTTGTAAATATAAAGTTCGATACCCATCTCAAGAATCAAATGTATGAAGTTGAAAACAGAGCCTTTAAAATACAGCCAGAGAACTACCTGCTGACCTGCCCTAATGCTGTCAGCTAGATTTGTAAGTTGTAAGTACCAAGGGCAAATGCCCAGAGTTACTGGGCTCCTTGTTTAAATACGCATATTGAGTTCCCATGACATCTTTGGAACCTGGCTACACTATTGATCCCTTGTAGTTTCCCTGCCAACCCATATCCAATGGGAAGAGGTACCAAGGTTAGAAACAACACAGAATGGCTGCCACTTTTAATTTATTAGAACTTTCTTATGAAGCAGAACTAACAGTATGATTGGATAAATCCTTTGCTACTTCAACTGAAAATGCTATCCACTGAATTTGAATACAACAATTAAGAATGTTGGCTCTGAAAGTGATTAAACAATATCTTCATGTTCACAATGATAATGAATAACAAATGAACACTCACTTGCAATAGTTAGATGTTCCTCTGTATCATGGTAAAAGATTTTAGGTTATGAACCTGTGTCAACAAGCTGAGGGAGAAAGCAGCTTTATCTTCACCTTTGAAACACAGGTCTATCAGACAGTGCTTACCAAAGCCAATTAGTCCCAGAGTCTCCCCTCGGATCCTTGCTGCTCCTGATGCTACTTCTCGGATCTGCTCCACACTCTGCACCCGGGTTCCCTCACGCAGTGCCTGGTATAGCCAAGTGTTCCGCCGGTATAAGTTCAGAATATGACAGAGGGTGGAATCAGCTGTCTCCTCCACAGCTGCTGCTGGGATGTTACATACTGCAATCCCTGCACAAGAGGAAGAGAGGCATATTAGGAGAGGGAAAAGGAAGGAAAGCCAAAATTAAATCTAACGAAATGCAATATTGAGCACGTATTGAGTATCAATAACAAGCAAATGCTAGCGGTGTTTCCTGGTTAAAAATATACAATCCCGCAACCCACACTCCCCAACTCTCATGTGAAACTGAAGTAGGCAATTTATTCTGATGAAGAGTCACCGGACTTAAAACATTAACTTTGCTTTCTCCCCACAGATGCTGCCAGACCTTCTGAATTTCTCAGCCATTTCTGCTTCTGTTGTAGGAAATTTATCCATTAGTTGTGTTTTCACTTTTAGGTTTCTTTACCTTCATTATTTTTCTCTAATGTACTTGAACTACATTCCTCTGATTTCATTGGCTTGTTTGGAAATCAGGTGTTTCAAATGACAGCAAATCCATTCTGTTTCCTTCAATTTCTCTCCAACTTCTCTACTCATTGCCTGACGATGCAGGCTTATATTGAACTGTGGTTCCATGTGCACTATTCTTCATATTGAATCTAGACAGTTTCCGTTAGTCCGCTGTTCAGTTGAGATGAAAAGGATGTGGGACAGACTGTTATCGCTCAGTGACAAAATTGCCTATTTCTTAGCCATCAGGATTGAAAGCCACGGATTTATATTGTTATCACCATGAGTCAGAACCATACAGTGCTGTGGACATTTTTAGTCTTTCATTCCAAAATGTGTTTTTTTAAACAAGAAAATTGCTACAGAAACAATAACTGGAAGCGTAAAAAAACTTGTGTGTGGGATCGATGGATTGTTACATCTAATGGTGCCAAAGAAACTTCAAATAGATCATACTGTGATGTCTGGTGACTCCAAAGATAAAAAGGGCTGACAAGCCCTGCTCAACAGCAAGCCACCAGCTACAGATTATGTTCCCATGTTTTGGGTTTTCCCTTTGAAGAACACACCACGACAGGGTTTAGAAAGCCAGTTTCAACTCTATTAGAGTGGATCTGTGGGACTGACCGGTCTCATGTGTACCAGCCCGGGTCTGATCACAGCATGCTGTGATAGCCATAGGTGAAGAACCATTGCCTAGTTACCGCTGTGTGAAGACCCTTTCTCACTTGAAAGTACTACTAACCAGTCAAAAATGAAACAGAATAACAAAGGACTCTCTCTAAACAATGGAATTCAATCATAGTCAAAGATGAACAGAACTACAGGATCTCAAACAATCCACAAAGCTGTTCACCTGCCAATGTCAACACTAATTCACTGCAATGGCTATAATGTTCCACAGTTCGCTGTTCATGAACAATTCACAGACTGATCCAAACACCTGTCTGTTTAACATTTATCCTTTTGACTCACGTCTTATTTCTAAGCTGCATGAACGTGTGTCATATTACCAATTCTCCTTGTGCTTAGTAATTACTGAACTCCATTTGTTAATTCAAGAAAGGCTGCTTAAATTGTCTCCTTCCAAAATACAAGTTCATTTGGGTCTGGGAGAGAGATATCCATAATGGAAGGGATCCTTTTTATGTTAACTTAGTTGCAACAAACAGTTCAGACCCTTGTCACCCATGAGCTTCAGAGTCTGGGGATAACCCATTTGGAACAGTAACAAATTGGACATCCTCGGCAAGGTTATGGTCATAACAACGTTAGCACAAAAACAATCTTATGAGCCTAGTGCTGTGCTGGTTTGGAAGTTATTCATTGAAATAAGTCTGTGGATTACATCTAGGGCCTTGTCGTATGATTTGTTTCTGTAATGATGCTATTTTTGTTAACTAAGCCATCAGAAGCAATGTGCTCTGAAGTAGTGACCAATGCAATTCATGATCTTTTCACTAGAAAATGGGATCAATTTGCTCAGTTGGCTGGATGGCTGGTTTGCTATGTGCCATGGTACCAACAGAGTGGGTTCAATTCCCATACCAACTGAGATTGCCATGAAGGCACTGTATTCTCAACCTCACTCCTCACCCAAGGCATGGTAAACCCTCACATTAAACCAACACCAGTCATCTCTCTCTAGTGAGAGAATGGCCCTATGTCCCCAGTCACTAAGGTGATTTTACCTTACTTTCCTGGGAAATAACATGACAATTTCATACCACTGGATGCCATTCCTTCTAACACTTAGATCCCATGCCCTTGAGTTGTCTCTTTGCATTTCCACCTGTCTTCTTCGATTCCAGCTTATTCCCTAATCCCTCCATCTCTGATTTGATATCTTTATTTCTCATGTCTCTGTGCAGGGACTAGGATGTTCATCCACATTTATACGCTGTATAAATGCACATTTCTGATGCTGCCAAGCATCAATTGCAAATAATGTGAATTTGGACAAACTGTCAGAGAGCATCCAGACTGTTGGAACCAGACTCAGATAAGAAGTCAATGTCTTCAGTTGAGGAGGGGTTAAGCTGGTATCGAATCGGTATTCACATGTGGATTGCTGAAAGTTGAAATATACATTTTTTTTAAAAAAAGGTGGCAACAGCTGTCAGCAAATGAGAGTGAATGATCTTTTAACTGGACATCCCAGTACAGTAAAGTTTCGGAATTCATAAACATTGTATCACATCGAAAGTCCATTTGCTACAGTGCACATAACTGTCCTTGCATTTTCTAAGAGCAAGACGTTGCCAGATTCTGCAGAATTCAAAAAGGTTTCATCAATCAGAGCCTGACCACTGCAGAAGGTCCTTTTCCCTCTGAAAAGGGAGAAGGCTTTGAAAATACTTGGTTAATACCTGAGCCTGTGACACTCTAACACAACCCCCAAAAAACCTGCTCGATGGTAACATTGTCAAAGGTCTGTGAGGATCAAGGGACTACAGAGAAAGGTATATGAATATTTTCTACTGTACCGTTCCAGTATCACTCCCTGCATACACTTTCTAACATTGTGGCAGTGCTGCTGGGTTGAGCAGATTGACAGCGATCCCTTGAACCACTGCTGCCATCAGTTCAGTACCCAAAGCAACCAGTCTTTCAGTGTTTCCTTTTACCTGCAGAAGAATTGGGTGACACCAAGAGAACACAAACTTGCCCATAATCCCGTGTATTGTCACTGCATGGTACAGGGAGTCAAAAGAGTCAATAAACTATGTGCCCACGCTGTGAGGACACATAAATAATGCTGAAAACAGAATGAACAACTGCAGGCATTTATTGTATTAGTTACAACATGTAAAATGCACCGCTGAGAGTATTGTTCACTAAGTGGTGAGCTCTATATCAATATTTAAATGCCACAACCCTGTTAATTCTGTATTTGTTGTATAGGCAGAATGTAATAATAATGGGAATGCAATACAGTATCACACTGACTCCAGTTTCCCTGCTAGTCTTAGAAACCATTACAATCCATCACTGTCACTTGAAAGCAAACTGGCAGGCTGATGCTTGCAGCTGCAGCTGCAGTTTGTAACTAACAGCGGTAAGTGGTAAATGCTTCGACCTCCGAAGAATCGGCATTCCTGAGGGGATATTTACACTCTTCCAATCTGTCAGATTCTGTGTACATCTGTCGTACGTGTGCAAGCTGAAGTCTAGCAGAGCTGCAGAGGTCAGTCCCATACAGTTAAGTAATATAAAATATCTTTCTCTAGACCAGTTGTAGACTATATTAAAAGAAAAGAGAAAGCACTGGGGAATAACGTAGCTACAGCTCTAACTGTTTTAACGCTTTGCAGTTTCCCCCAGTTAACATGCTTTGATGCTTATACATTTGGTTCCAAGCCAACTCTGGTCCAACAGCTCTACCTATCTTTCTTTTAACTGAAAGGCACCCAAAAATGTACCAAAAATCAAGGCATTTAAGCCAATTTCAGTTCTTCAGCCCCAAACAAAGTTTAGTCCCAAACTTGGCATGCAAGTCAAATTCTCCCACCTTTTCTGGTCAGAAATATTAAACTTGTATAAGGAGTCAGCCTCAATTTTTTAACCTCAGAAATACTTACTCACCGTATAAGTTGGCAAGTGGGATCAAGCAGTCAATATGGAGTACGTTGCCAAGATGGTATGTGGGATTTTAAGACACCCATACAGAACAGATCCGGGTGGCAAACACCAAAACAGAAGTGAATCCTCTCAGAAAGGGAAACAAGTACAAAGCTTGTTTCAAGTTAAAATTTGTTAACTTGTCCAATAGCTGAGGGAATTTGTTATTGGTGAAAATCTGGCGTGATAACGTAAGAAGGAATCCTTCTTCATCAAGAAGATGCCCAAGACCTAATGCGCCCTGAAAACAGGTACCAGCAACTGGCCTGAACTGGAAGCATCTATCAGAATGAGTCCTCAAAAACTGTCAGAACATTCACATTGTCACCAAAAATACAAAGCATATACATGCACTTAAAGATGGCCAAATCTAAACCTGAGTCCAGCAAAAATGTTCACAGCAACAGCCAGTTGCTGCATGTGTTTTATGGAACAAGAATGTCTAGGGTTCTGACAGAACACCACCAGTACCAAAGATACATCATCATACAGCTAAAAAAACATAAGAACCCATTGTATTACATTGACAACATGGATGAAACACGCATGAATTTTCACATGCAAACAAGCAAACCATGGATGGAGAGATTCATTCAGCCCATCAAGCCTTGTCCACCATTTAATGAGATCATGCTGATCCAATTATCCTTAATTCCACTTTCTTGCCTTTTCGCCATAACCTTTGATTCCTTTACCAATTAAATATTCGTTTAGCACAGCCTTGAATTTACTGAATGACTAACACTCTACAGTCCTCCAAGGTAAAGAATTCCACAGATTCACTACCTTTGAGAGATGAAATTTCTCATCATTTCTTTTGTAAATATGCATTCCCTCATTCTGAGATTATGACCTCCAGTCCTTGACTCTCCTGTAAAAGGGAAAAACCTTTCTGCATTTACCTTATCAAGTCCCATCAGAATCTTGTATCTGTCAATAAGGTCACTTCTCATTCTTCTATATTTCAACACACTCATCCTCTCCTCACAAGATAATCTCTCCACAGATGGTAATAGGTGAATGAACTTTCTATGTACTGTGTCCAAAGCCAGCACATCTTTCATTACATAAAAGGCCCATAACTGTTTACAGTATTCCAGCTGGGGTCTAACTAGCATCTTGTATAGTTTCAGCTCTCCAGGAACATGCTGAGACTCCCAAAATGATTCAAAGATGATAAATGACCATTTGATTAAAAAGGTACAGCAGGGCTGTTAACATCCTTACTAGAATCACTAAATTAGGGAGTGGGTGGAGGAAAGTGGAATTGTAAACAGTATGACAAACACGCAAAAAACCAAACCAGACAGCAAGATAATTTAGAAGTTGGAAGGTTTAGCTTCCACATGAGCCTTTATATATGTTTACTTGTTGGGCAATTAAAATACAAAACATTCCTGAAAGGTGTGGTGTTTAATGAAATGTCAAAGGTGCACAATGTAGCCTTTAAGTACATCCTATCAGCAACCGAAGTTCACATCTACTATGAAAGTATGACCATCAACAATACGGGATGGGGAGGAGGATCACTGCAGCTAAATTAACTAAACCTGACAACTGATTATTTCCATTACGTGAACAGAAACCGGAAACAACAATTTCTTTTGCGATATATCAGTTAATTACCATCTGACAACTGTCACAGCAAGTGGTTTTATTATATCTAAGGACCGCTGTAAGAATAGAAAACCATGCGAGGGAATGATAATAAAAAAGATTAATGCTGAGCCAGTGAGGAAAGAATTGCTGCCTTGCATATGGAAATACAAATATGAACTAAAACTCAAACAATTATAAGACAATTTGGTGAAGGTGATTACAATTCTAAGGGTGGGGACAGAGAAGATAGAAAGAAACTTTTCAATTGTTTGGAAAATCCAGAATCAGGGGAAGGAGGTTAAATGCACCACATTAACTTAAGACAGCACAGCAATTTCTTTATACACAAAGAATGATGTTCTGTTGAATGCTAGCAACTGGAGAAGAGACCACGCTAACTTTTAGGAATGCATGACATAGGAAAATGAAGGAATAGAGGATAAAAGGGTAAAAGGTCACAAAATGGATTAAGAGTACTGCCTGTATGGAGGATAAACAACGATATGGGTTGCTTGGGCATCTAGTAATGTTGACTAATTTTACAAATGGAGATGGGATTAAAAGCTTGATCAAAGAAGTGAGTGAGTTTTAAAGAGGGTAACACAGGAACAGAGGGAAATGCATAAGTGAAGGATTGTAGAGCTAAAATTCCAAAGCGTGCGATCTAGATGGCTTAAGGCATGACCATCAAAGGCCAGACAGCAGTGGTGCCGCACAAGAGAGTAGAATCAGAAATAAAGTTGGGATAAGGTGACAGCAAGGAAGAGATTGTTGGGGTGGGGGTGGGGTTTGGAGAATGAAGGTTCAGTATCTGAGAGAGACTAAATGAGGAAACAAAGATGAAAGTAGTAGCAGGTTGCTGCAGCAAAAATATATGTCAATGAGGGGATTCAGATTTTTTTTCTCTATTCATTGGGATGTGGGTGTCGCTGGCTGGCCAGCATTTCTTGCCCATCCTTTGTTGTCCTTGAGAAAGTGGTGGTGAGCACACCCATTGTGGGGACTGTAAAAGTTTTGCCCCAGTTGAAATATTATATCCAAACATCTGAAGACACTTTTAAAACATACTTCTGATTGTACATTCCTTGTCTAGATCGCAGCTTTTAATTCAGTTAACTTGACAATGTATAACAGTGCCACATGTAACTCTGGTCATCCCTTCAACGCTCCCTGCTCCACTGCTTTCCTGCTCTATTCAACCAACTGTTTGTAGCATGGTTTTAAGGCTTTTCTTTTTATATATATATACACTTTTTCCAAACTGTTGGCTGTAAACTATCACAAGATGGCCACGTAATTGTATATATATGTGAAATTCAGATGATGGAATTTGAATTTAATTAAAAATGTGGAATTAAGAGTCTAACGATGACCATGAAACCAGCGTCAATTTTAAGAAAAATCCATCTGGTTCTCTAATATCCTTCTTGGAAGGAAATCTGCCATTCTTACCTAGTCTGGCCTACATGTGATTCCAGACTCTCAGCAATATTGTTGACTCTGAACTGCCCTTTGGGCCATCAGGGTGACAATAAATGCTGGCCTAGCTTGCAATGCCCACATCCCATGAATGAATGTATAAAACAAAATCTGATTTCCTATTCAAGCCTATTATCTCCACTTATCTGACTGCAAATGATGTGCTGAAGATCTTACTAAATTTTGATTTCTACACTCCTCCCACTAATTTCTAAAGACACTGCTGTAATAGGATGTAGGCCATTAAGACCAGTGGATTTGTCAGCTTTCAGTTTAGCTCATTAATTTTGCCAGTCCTTTTGATCGACTAATATTAATTACTGTAAGTTCTTCATTCTCCATTATTTCTGGTATGTTGTACTAAGAAGATAGACTCAACATACGCAATAGGAATCTCTGTCAGTTCCTTATCACCCATTCAAATTTCTCTTGCCTCTGCCTTCAGAAGCACACATTTACTTTTGCTACTCCCTATTTACATACTGGCTAAAATTTTAAAATCTGTTTTGTACTTCTTGGTAACTTACTCTCTATTTTCTCTCTCTTTACCAATTTCTTATTTACCAGTAGCTTAATAGTCCTCTTGGCAACATTATAAGCTGCTTCTTTTAATCTAGTATTTGCCTTAACATATTTTACAAGACAGGGGCTACAATTTTACAAAGGGTGCAAAAGCAGGGGGACCTGGATGTATATGTGCACAGATGATTGAAGTTGTCAAGTAGAGACAGCAGTAAGTAAAGCAAACTGTATCCTAGCTTTATAAATAGGGGCATATTGCACAAAATAAAGGAAGTGAAGTTGAACTTGTAGAAGGGCCTTGTCAGATCTCAGCTAGAGTACTATGTGCAGTTCTGGACATCACATTACAAGAAGGATGTGAATGCACTAAAGAGAGTGCAGAAGTGATTTACAAGAATGGTTCCAGGGATGAGGAACTTCAGTTCTGAGGACAGTTCTGAAGATGTTGGGACTGTTCTCCTGGGTGAGAAGATGGCTAAGAGGAGATCTCATAAAGGTTTCCAAAATCACTTGTGAGCTGGATATAGCAAATAGGGAAAAAAACTTGTAAAAGGAACAAGAATGAGAATGCTTGGATTTAAAATGCTTTACAAAATAAGCAAAGGTGATTTAAAAAAAAATTTTTTTTTCAATCTGCAAGTAGTTAGAGGTTGTTGACTTGCTTGCTGAGCTGGCTTGTTTTGTTCAGAAGTTTCATCACCATGATAGGTAACATCGTCAGTGAGGCCTCCGATGAAGCGATGTTGTTCTACTCCACTTGATTCATACTGTCTGGTCCATTATGGTGAGTAGTGTCATTTCTGGTGCTGTTCTGTATAGGTTTGTATATGGGGTCCAATTCTATGTGTTTGTTGATTGCAATAGGGGTGGAGAACCATGCCTCTAGGAATTCCCGTGCATGCCTACGTTTGGCTTGGGCTACTATGGTTGCCTTGTCCCAGTTAAACTGATGGCCTTCATTGTCTGAGTGTACTGATGTTAGTGAAAGTTTGTTGTGTTGTTTTGATGGTAGCTGATGTTCATGTATTCTGATGGCTTGTTTCCTTCCTGTCTGTCCGATATAATGCTTGTGGCAATCGCTGCATGGTATTTTGTAAACAATGTTGGTTCTGCATGTCGTGGGTATGGGGTCTTTAATCCTTGTGAGTGTTTGTTAACTAGGACGGTGACGAAACATCTGAACGAAAACAAGCTAGCTCAGCGAGCAAGTCAACAACCTCATCCACAACCTGAGCTACAAATCTTTGTAAAAACCTTAAGCCAGTAGTTAGAGTATGGAATGCACTGCCTGGAAATATGGTGGAGGTAGAATCCATCGAGGCATCTAAGAGGGCACCAGAAAATTATTTGAAAAAAAAAAATATGCAAGGGTATGGGAGAATGGCACGAGGTAATGATGCTTGTTTGAAGAACTGGTGTAGGATGGATGGGACAAATGGTCTCCTTAATCATAGATTCATAGAGATGTACTGAAGGAAACAGACCCTTTAGTTCAACTCATCCATGCCAACCAGATATCCTAAATTAATATAGTCCCATTTGCCAGCATTTGGCCCAAATGCCTCTAAACCCTTCCGTAAGACTTATGTGATTCTTGAACTAGTTAGACGTAGACATATCACTTTTCCAAGACAGTTTTTATTCTTCAAGGGAACGTAGATTTGTTGAGAATAATGATATTTTACAGCATTTTTTGCCAGTGTTTATCTTCTTTTATGTGAGGTGATGCACTTTGGAAGGTACAAGACAGGAGAGTACTCGATGAGTGCCACGACACTAGGAGGTTCAAAGGAACAGAGGGATCTTGGGATGCCAGTTCACAAATTGCTGAAGGCAGCAGGACTGGTTAATAGGTAGTTAAGGTGGCAAACACCTGCCTTTACTAGTTGTAGTATAGATTATTAAAGCAGGGAAATTTTGTTGGAACTGTACGTAAAACTTTGGTTAGGCCACAACTGGAGTACTGTGTACAGATTTGGTCTCCGCACTACAGGAAGGATGTGATTGCACTTGAGAGATTACAGAGAGGTTCACCAGGAATTGTGCCCGAGGTGGAACTGTTTAGCTCTGAAGACAGGCTGGATAAGCTCACGTTGTTTTCTTTACAGCAGAGAAGGCTGACAGGATCCTGGTTGAACTGTATCATGATTATGAGGGGCATGGACATGGGGGATAGAAAACAGCTGTTCTCTTTAGTTGAAGGGTCAATAACAAGGGGACATCATTTTAAAGTGAAAGGCAGGAGGTTTAGAGGAGATTTCAGGATTTTGTTTTCATCCAGACAGCGGTAAGAATGCACTGCTTGGGAGGGTATTTGAGGCGGGAAACCTCACAACCTTCAAAAAGCACTTGAACAAGCATCTGAAAATGTCATAAAATTGAAGGCTATGGGCCAAGTGCTGGAAAATGGGACGAGCATAGATTTAGAGCAGTTTTTGTCAGTGCAGAGTCCATGGGCCAAAGGGTCTCTTATGCGTACTGTATGATTAGATAGTTCTATGATTAACCAGATTCCTCTCGAACCTAGGATGAAATTCTATTACATTATGATTACTGTTCCACAGAGATGTTTAACTATAAGAAAATTAATAAATGCAGTCTTATCAGACAATGCAAGGTCTTAAATAGTCTAGTTCCCTAGCTGTTTTTTCTATATATTGCGCTAGAACATGCATTCCATCCAGTTGTCTTCTTCCACCATATTTCTGCAACTCAGCTTATCCATATGATGATTATGGACATTGTTCTATTGTATAAGGCTTGTTTTATGCTCCTTTAATTCCTTAATTCATACTATGTCGAGCACTAAACCAAGTTTGGGGGCTTATCCTGTCACCAGTGTTTTCTGACGTTTGTTATATCTTCACTCCACTCATACTGATTCAATATTCCCATTTTCTGGACTTCAATCCTTTCTCCCTACTGCCTTTGCCTTTAATCTTTATCATTTCTTTCTTATATCGTTTATTATCAGGGCCAACCTGCCTCATTCTCCATAAGATGGTTACTGCACAAAAGGAGGCCATTTAGTCCATTATCTGTGTGCCAACTGTCTGCTGGTCTCATTCCACTTTCCTTCTCCTATACCCTGGTATAAATTCTCTCTTCACCTTAGAAAACCCCAGTGATATCAGTCATTGGCACATTCTCTGCCAATACATGCTCACTGTGTGAAAAAGCTTCTCCTCATGTTCCCTATTGGCTCTTTTGCCAATCACTATAAATGGAGATAACAAGCATGGGGCTGGATGAACACAGCAGGTCAAGCAGCATCAGAGGAGCAGGATAACTTGACGTTTCGGGCCTAAACCCTTCATCAGAAATGGGGGAGGGGAAGAGGGTTCTGAAATAAATAGGGAGAGAGGGGGAGGCGGATAGAGGATGGATAGAGGAGAGGATAGGTGGAGAGGAGGCAGACAAGTCGAAGGGGCGGGATGATGTTAGTAGATAGGAGATGGGGGTGTGGCTTGAGGTGAGAGGAAAAACAGGTTAGGGAGGTGGAGATGAGCTGGGCTGGTTTCGGGATGCGGTTGGGGGAGGGGAGATTTTGAAGCTTGTGAAATCCACATTGATGCCATTGGGCTGCAGGGTTCCCAGGCTGAATATGATTTGCTGTTCCTGCAGCCTTCAGGTGGCATCACTGTGGCATTGCAGGAGGCCCAGGATGGACATGTCATCTGAGGAATGGGAGGGGGAGTTGAGATGGTTCGCGACTGGGAGGTGCAGTTGTTTGTTGCGAACTGAGCGCAGGTGTTCTGCAAAGCGGTCCCCAGGCCTCCGCTTGGTTTCCCCGACGTAGAGGAAGCCACAACGGGTACAGCGGATGCAGTATACCACATTGGCAGATGTGCAGGTAAACATCTGCCTGAAGTGGAAAGTCTTCTTGTGGCCTGGGATTGGGGTGTGGGAGGAGGTGTGGGGGCAGGTGTAGCACTTCCTGTGGTTGCAGGGAAAAGTGCCGGGTGTGGTGGGGCTGGAGGGGAGTGTGGAGCGGACAAGGAAGTCGCGGAGGGAGTGGTCCCTCCGGAAGGCAGATAAGGGTGGGGAGGGAAAAATGTCTTTGGTGGTGGGGTCTGACTGCAGATGGCGGAAGTGTCGGAGGATGATGCGTTGGATAACGGCATCAATGTGGATTTCACAAGCTTCAAAATCTCCCCTCCCCCAAACGCATCCCAAAACCAGCCCAGCTCATCTCCACCTCCCTAACCTGTTTTTCCTCTCACCTCAACCCACACCCCCATCTCCTATCTACTAACATCATCCCGCCCCCTTGACCTGTCCGTCCTCCCTAGACTGACCTATCTCCTCCCTACCCCCCTACCTACACTCACCTTTACTGGCTCCATCCCCGCCTCATCGACTTGTCTGCCTCCTCTCCACCTATCCTCTCCTCTATCCATCCTCTATCCGCCTCCCCCTCTCTCCCTATTTATTTCAGAACCCTCTTCCCCTCCCCCATTTCTGATGAAGGGTCCAGGCCCGAAACGTCAAGTTTTCCTGCTCGTATGATGCTGCTTGACCTGCTGTGTTCATCCAGCCCCATGCTTGTTATCTCGGAATCTCCAGCATCTGCAGTACCTTTTATCTCCACTATAAATGGAGTTGTGTTCTCAGCCCCTCCACCAATGACAACAGTTTCTATCAGCTCTGTCTAGAACCCCATGATTTTGAGCACTTCTATCAAACCTCCTCTCAACTTCCTTGTCTCTAAGGAGAACAATACCAGCTTCTCCAGTCTATTCATGTAAATTAAGTTTCTCATCCCTGGAATAATTCTGGTAAACCTTTCAGCACCCTCTCCAAAGCCTTCGTATCTTCCTAAAGTGTGCTCAATAATAGAAAAAATACTTCAGCAGTGGAGTTTTATAAAATATCATCATAACTTCTTTGTTTTTGTACTCAATGCCACCACTTATAAAGTACACAATCGCATAAACCTTCTTAGCCACTTTCTCAAACAGCTTTGCCACCTTCAAAAATTGACATGTACATATTCCCAGGTCTCTCTGCTCCTGACCTCCTCATAAAATTTTACTTTTTATTTTATATTGCCGCTTCTTGGTTTCCTAACAAAGTGCGTCACATCACATTTCTCGAGATTAAATTTCATCTGCCAAGTGTCCACCCATTCCAATAGCCTATATGCTCTTAAAGTTTACCTCTATCCTCGCTTTTAACAATACGTCCAGGTGTCATACGATCTGAAAATTGTGAAATTGTGCCCTGTACAGAGAAGTCTAAGTCATCATTGTAAGAAAAACATGGCCTCAACTCCTGGGAACCTGATGACACATCTTCTACTCTTATAAACAATCGTGCACAATCTCCTCTTGTTTCCTATGACTCAGCCGACTTTGTATTCACACTGTTCACTGTCCCTTTTATTCCATGGGCTTCAAACCTGTCGGTAATTCTATTATATGGTACTTTATGAATTGCCTTTTGGGAATTCATTTATACCACACCAACTGCATAATTCATCTATCATTTCTGTTACTTCATCAAAAAAATTAAATCAAGATTTGTGGTAAACACATTACAGTTAACTAACAGTGCTACTATGTGTAATATTATCCACCTCCCAACCAGCAATGAGTAACAATTCACAACTTGATTCATTGCCACACCACTTCAACACATTAAAGTGGTATATGAACAATAACTCTGGCAAATTAATAATAGAGCAAAGACTTTATGTTGAGACAAATGCATAGTATGTTAGAACAGAGATTCCACTTTACAAGATTTGATGGGTAACCAGAATTATCGTGGACGCAAGCAGAAATATGTATCTGATTTTTCAGTAAGTGTGTTGCTGTTTCTTCAAACATGAGCTTTTCATACAAAATCATTCAGTGTGAAGAAAAATCATTCTGAATTTTCACTTGTTATATATTTACTGTATTGATGACAGCAAACTCGCATTTGGATTACATGTTTCCAACTGCACAGATCAAATTTCTTAATGCAATAGCTTAGGCTAGTCCTATCATCCTGGTGCCTCCCTACTTTGTCTATGTAGACAATACAGTTCCTTAATAGGAATAAACTGTGCAAAAATTTTAGGTCCAGGAAATGTATGTAACCAATTAGCTTAGTGCATTACACAGCAAACATATCAAGCAAAATATTTAGGTAACAACCAACTAAAGTGCATCTTTACACTTGAAAATGTATCCTTTTGCAAGAAGATCAGACATTACAACAGGACTCTTTATTCAGTTTTAAACCTGGCATACACTTAAAGCAGCATCTTGTAAGCATCAACAAGAAGTCTGGGCTGTTTCTAACAGAAAGTACAGTTTATTAAATGGCACAGTGCCAATTCACTCTGGTGACCTTTAATTTGCCACAAGTCTTCTTTACAAATAGTAATCTAGACTAAATAACTACATGGTTCCAGAAGTTAGATTCTTAAAAGGTATTTATGCAAAACGATCATATATATTTCTTTTGAAATACATTGCTTGTCTAACTTTGGAAAACAAATTCTTGTTTCCTGGAGAACTCGTCAATCCTCTGTCCGTGGTCTAAGCTGGTATCCGACACGGAGTTCACAAAATATAACACAGGGAATGCCTCCTGGTTCCTTGAACTAGGTTTTACTGCCTACTAGTACTCATTCCATTTTTTGTGCTTCCCATGAAGATGTTTTATCCTGCCTTGTAGCACTAATATCTGGAAAAGGCCTTTGAGAGGGAAGTGAAAGTCTGAGACATGATGTGTCTATTGCTTAAGAGAGGGGTAAAGATTCAATATTTTCATTTTTTTCGCAGATGATTAAAATAAGGTAAAGAATACTTCAATTCTGCGTTTTTTTTAATCACTTTGACAAATGGAGATCAGGGTTTTAACTAATTTAGAATTATGCTTTAAAAAAAAGACTAAAATGGCCAGAGTTGGCAGCATAGCTTAGAACAATTTTTTTTTAAAGAGAATCCAGTGCTGACTTCTGTTGAGACACAAATCTATAGCTACATCTACTGAACAAGTGACACATCATTACGTGTGAGGTCACTGAGTGAATGTCAGCAGCTATTCAACCATAGAAGGATAAATAATTAGGAGCAGCAATAGGCAAGGGGTCTCAAAGCCAAACTGCGATCATTTTGATTCTTTTCCATTAAGTCAGTTCAGGTTGGAAATGCAAGTGTCATTTCCATTCCAGACAAAGTAATTACCAGTTGAAAATCTAACAATTACAATTGAGAGCAATGGAGACTGTACCACTGAGATGTCTCTGGACAGGAAGTGGCAACGCAAGACAACAATAAGCTGGTATCCAACACCGAATTCACAAGAAGTAACACAGGGAATGTCTTCTGGTAGCTTGAACTAGGTTTTAAACAATATTCACAGGACATTTTTGGAACCATGACCATTAAACTGTGCTGATCTATCAGAATTTTTAGGAGAAGCTACAAAAGTTGAGATTGGAGGTTTTAACAATGGGAGCGATGGAGGCATCTAAGTAGGGATGTCCTGACAATTTAAATGACAGTGACTTTGCCGATAATGGTCAGATAAATGTTTTGATGTTTATAATGGGAGAGTGGCAAGAAATACATTAAAATAGTTTTGGGAGTGACATAGCCTTGTCTAGATGTTTCTGCAGAAATGGGGCTGGATGTATGAAATGATCCCCCTCACTTATGTAAGGAGTAGATACATGATTTTACAAGATATTTGATGCATGTATGCTGCACCCACTCCCCACAACCGTTTGTCTTCAGTTTTACTTCGTTTCTTCTATTGATGCAAAGCTATTCCATTTCTCAGCATTCTCATCATCTCTATGAAAAGTCCTGTGCAAAATTTTAATGTTCTTGAAGGTCATATTTAGCGAATGCAAATACAACTGATGTGAGGTTAGTTCTTAAGGCCATGCATTTTTGTTAACAAATCGTGACTATTTTAAAACAGAACAAACTGCATTCTTTTTAATTGTGTTTATGAGGTTCTCTGTGACTAGAGGTGGGGAAAGATTGCTGAGATAATCTGTCACTTTCTGCTCTCTTCCCAGACCATTATTGCCCAGGAACGTGTCGGTACATTTTCCGTTGACTGTGGTGGCACCCAATGCACATATATCATTTTATTTTCACCTTTAATAAATTACAAAAGCAATCCATGCTGACACAACAAATCTGCTCCACTGCTGATTTAAACATGACTCCGTAAATCAGATTTTACAAATAAGCTTACTAAAAGATATCCGCTAAAAGCAATGCTTGGACTTAACTTACCGAGCTCTCCTGCAGTCTTAACGTCAATGTTATCATAACCACTGCCTATCCGTACAATTATTCGCAATGCTTTGAACTTTTCCAGGTCTTCTCTGGTTAGAGTGATATTGTGGTACATTAATGCCCCCACTGCCTCATTTAGAACCTACAGAGAAAGAGAAGTTATTATTCAACTACATCAAGTAGTCAAAAGAAGGCCAATTCATTGACAACTTCAGTCTCCACGAGTACCTGATTAGTGCCTCTCAAAGTTCAGTTAGAAATGGGCACATATTTGACATTCCAACACATCAGATATGAAATTATACAAGGAGCTTATTACGAGCATCCAGGCAGAGTCTGGCCAGAAAACACAGGTATGCTTTAGCAGCCACGGGCCCTCTTCTCTTCCAGCCAGTGTAGATCCAAAACTTAGTTTTTTTTCTTGCAGATTTTACATTTTCATTTTTACATTTACATGTGCGAGAAGGAAGTGTCTTGCTCCAAATCAGGATGTGAGATGTCCCATTAATATAGTCTCTGTCCTTTTCTTTGTTAGCAAATAAAACTGATTATTAATAAATTCTGGAAACCACATCAGAAGCACAGAAAATAGGATCACAGGAAATGGAACAGGCCATTCTGCAGCCCCCATTCCTGTTGCACCATTCATTGAGATCGTGGCCAATCTGTGGCCAAACTCCACACCTGCATTTAGCCCATATCCATTGCTACATTTGCTCAACCAAAAATTATCTACCTCAGATTTAAAACTAACAACTAAGCTAGCTTCAACTGTGGAAGACCATTCCAAACCTCTACCACTCTTCGTGTGTAGAAGTGCTTCCTAATATCTCTCCTGACCAAATTCTCAGACTAATGTCCCTAGTTGTAGAATATTCAACAAATGGAAATAGTTTATCTTTATCTACCCTGCATTTTCCTGTTATTATCTTGAAGACTTCAAACAGATCACCCTTAACTTTTTGAATTCTAGAGAAAACAGGCCTAATTTTTATAATCTCTCCTTATAACTTAACAAGACTGTATTTAACTACCTACTATCTAGAAAGTACACCGATCAATCCTTTTCCAAACCAAAACTAATAACCTCACACTTGATTACACTGAACTCTATTTGCTACCATTTTGCCAATTTACTTAGCACAAAATTACAAAGGGATATTGATAGATTATCACGTACACTGCCTACATCACTGCCTAAACATGTGTCAGTAGCAAGTCTGGATATATGACTTTTTAAGTCATTATTCAAGTTGTTAATAAATAATGTAAATAATTGAGGCCTTAACACAGATCCTTGAGGGATACCACAAGTCATATCTTACCAACTTGAATACCTACCCATTATCCCTACTTTCTCCTGTCTGCCATTCAACCAATTATCCAGCCACATCAGTAACTTGCCTTTAATTCCATGGGATTCCAGTTTAGTTAAGACTCTCTTATGTGGGAATCTATCAAACACCTTCTGGAAGGCCATATAAACAACATCCACAGATATTCCCCTATCCACTACCCAAATCACCTTTTCAAAAGATTCAATGAGCTTTGTCAGGATATCCTACTATCATGATTCCATACTGGCTCTCCCTGATTAACCGTACATTTTCAAGGTGTTCAGTTATCCGATTATTGATTATAGACTTCCACAATTTTGCCACCTTGGATGTTAGGCTAACTGCACTGTAATTTCCTGCCTTTCTTCTTTGGCCCCTCTTAAAAAGCGGAGGAATGTGCAATATTCCAATCCAGAGAGAGAATTCCTGTATCAAGGGAACTCTGAAAGATTATAGCTGGAGCGTACACAATGTGCTCCCCTAGTTTCTTTAACACCCTCAGATGGAAACCATCAGGTCCTGGGAATTTGACACTGTTTAATTCCATTAGTTTCCTCATTACTGATGTTTTATTTAGGTTAATTTTACTCAGTCCCTAGCCCCGATCCACTATTAATTTCTCTGGCACTTCTGGCAGGCTATTTACCCTTTCTACTGTAAGTACTGAATTAATTATTCAACATGTCTGCCACTTCCCCAAAGTCATTGACAATGTTCCACTTTCAGTCTTTAGCAGGCTTCTGACCACCCACTTTGCCTTTCTGAAACTATAAAATTTATTCTTATTGATGTTAATGTCCCTCACAAGTTTCATAATCCCTTTCAGTAGCTCTCATGGACTGCTTTGTGACTCTTTCATGGTCTTTGCATCTTTCCCATTAAGCATCATTTGTTCTTTTGCATTTTTGTAAGCCTGTTCTTTTAATTTTATGCTGTCCCTTATTTCTTTCATTGTCCATGGCTGTTTATTCAGTGAAGTGAAGCTTTTCCATTTCAAGGATATGAACTGGTTTTACATTGCTAAATGTTTCTATACATATTTTCCACTGATCATCAGTTGTTTTACCCACAAGCAGGTTTTCCCAGTTTACTGTGGACAGTCTCTTGCTTGGCTCATTACCTACATGTAAAATTCTAGTAGCTGCTTCATGCTTTTTGCTTAAAAATGCTACATTGAACTCAATCACATTATGATCACTAGTTGATAAATGCAATACAATGAAGGCAGTGTTGTAGAATTGCAGGAAGTTCTGTTTTCTTCCCCAAGCTGTAAACCATAGTTGAGAAGTCCATGGAGAGATTAGGCCGACAATTTCTTCATGATGTCATAACTTATAACAAAATCTTTATTGGCTATCTGCTAAAAAAAATTATTTTACTCGTGAAAATGGACTGGAATTAGTGCAATTAGCACTACTAATAGGATTCCTTCAAAGGGTTAAATATTGACAGGTATTAAATGGTCAAACTGGTGTAAAAATAATTGGCTCTGTGAAGGTCTTGCCTGTAAAAGTTTTGCTGAAAGGAAATTGGGATAGATTGTTATATTTTTAGAGTATCACTAAACAGTTTACTCTTCTCAGTTCTAACTGTCAGTCCTGTAAAATGAAACCTCACTCCATACAAGCTGCAGTGTGACTTGAAATGTGCAACATCTGGCAATATACTGCTGCCCAGAGCCAAACAGAAACACTTGTCAGTCTATTTAGATCACTCAATTGACACTACACAGTTTGTCTTTGCCCAGACCTCAATTAGCAGCAGTGTAAACATAGTGAGTCAGCTTATAAACTGTGGATCAGATGTAATAAAAAAAAATTAAAAGTCATAATTCTACTTTAGCTGGGAATCAATACAGCTAATTCCACTTGATTACAGAACTTTTAACTTCTTAGGTATAAAAATAACAAGAAAAAGACATTTTGCTAACTCTATTAGTTAAACTGAATGTGAACATGTAATGTATGAATGAGGTTTGCTCACCAGCAAAGAATCTATCTTTACTGGCACAGAAAACTGAATATAATTGGAAAGAGTGTTATGGGCTCCCTTTAATGTTCAAAACAGGAAATGAGCAACCATTGTGAGGAGTTTGCTCACAGTCCTGAGGACAATGTGGACAGAATGGTGAAATGGGCAGTCATGTGGCAAATTAAAATAATGCAGGTAAGTGTGAAGTGATGCATTTTGAAGGATAAATGTGGTAGGACAATATAAATTAAGTTGAACAATTTTACAGGAGATGGGGAAGTGGGGTTTCACAACCAGGCTGAACAAGTTCAAAAGGCCTTTAAATCTAAGGCAACGTAGATAAAGAGCAAAAGCAAAGAGGTTATGTCTTGCTTTTTAAAATCACTAATTAGGCCACAGCTGGAGTACTCTGCCCATATGTGGCAGTTCACTTTATAAAGGATGTCATGGTCTGAGACAGCATGCATAGGAGAGAAACTAGAATGAGGGCCTTTGGTGGTGTGGAGAGACTGGACATGCTTGGATTATTCTCAATTAAGCAAAGGAGATTAACAAGAGACTTAACAGAAACACTAAAAATCATGTGTTTTGATCAAGAAAATAAGGAGAAACTGTTTGCCTTGGCAGTAGGATTAAAAACAGAAGGACAGACATAGGTAATTGGGAACGCAAGGAGCACTCTTTTAAATGCAGTAAGACATTCTGATCTAGACACATGAAAGGATGTTACAAACAGATTCAATACAAATCTTCACAGAGGAACCTGGATATAAATTAAAAGGGAAACATTAATGAAGAGAGGTGGAGAAAGCAGGTTAATGGGACTAAATGAATAACGCTTTCAAAAGGGTCAGAACAAGTGTGATGGACCGAATGGCCTCTTAATTGTGGCGATGTATAGCATGGAAACAGACCCTTCGGTCCAATGCGTCCATGCCGACCAGATATCCTGAACTAATTTAGTCCCACTTGTCAGAATTTCATCCATAATGTTGCAATTGTACCAGCCTCCGCCATCTGCTCTGGCAGTTCATCCCACACACATACCACCCTCTGCATGGAAAAAGTTGCTCCTTAGGTCCCTTTTAAATTTTTCCCATTTCACCTTAAACCTATGCCCTCTAGTTTTAGACTCCCGTCCTCTGGGGAAAACACCTGACTCTTCATCCTATCTATGCCCCTCATGATTTTATAAATTTCTATATGGTCAGCTCTCAGCCTCCAACGCTCCAGGGAAAACAGCCCCAGCCTATTCAGCCTTTCTGTACAGCTCAAACCCTCCAACCCCGGTGACATCCTTGTAAATGTTTTCATATTTGTTATCCCATAGCCATTACACACTACCTATTGTTAGTGACCCACAGGCCCCATTAACAACTATTCACGCTCCTAGCCAGATCGTTATCATCTCCTTCGTCTATCTAATTGCTTTTCTCTCTCTTTGGGCTGTATCCTGTCGTTTACCTCCTACCTCACCCCCCTCCCTATTTTCTGCATATAAACTGACATATTCCCCAGGTACCAACAGTTGTGAGGAATAGTCACTGGACCTGAAACGTTAACTCTGATTTTTTCTTCACAGATGCTGCCAGGCCTGCTGAGCTTTTCCAGAAACTTCTGTTTTTGTTCCTGATTTACAGCATCCGCAGTTCTTTCTATTTTTAAATATTTTCTGAACCCTTTCAAGTTTCTCAACGTCTTTCCTATAGCAGGGAGACCAGAATTGCACACAGTATTCCAAAAGTGGCCTCACTAATGTCCTGTACAGCTGTAACATGACCTCCCAACTCCTATATTCAATGCACTGACCAGTGAAGACAAGCATACCAACTGCCTTCTTCACTAGCGCATCTACCTTGGACTCCAGTTTCATGGGACTATGGCCCTGTGCCCCAAGGTCTCTTTGTTTGGCAACAGTCCCCAGGACCTTACCATTAAGTGTATAAGTTCTGCCCTGATTTGCCTTTCCGAAATGCAATACCTTACATTTATCTAAATTAAACTCCATCTGCCACTCCTTGGCCCATCTGATCAAGGTCCCACTCTGCAACGAGGTAACCTTCTTCACTATCCACCACACCACCAATTTTGTTGCCATCTGCATACCTACTAACCATACCTCCTATGTTCACATCCAAATCGCTCATATAAGTGACTCATGCTGTGTCCAATGAAACTGAAATCTCCTCAACTCCATCTGGTTGTTAGACCCAAATCCATTCCTCTAACTCCAAGTATCAACTGACTCATTTCAGAACAAACCAAGCACAGAATCTATAAGATGCATTTGATGAAAGGTTATAGAACCTGAAATGTTGACTCCTCTCAACACATTTACCTCAACAGCATCTCTTGCATTTTCTGTTTTTATTTCAGACATCTAACAGCATATTATTTTGCTTTCAATTCACAGAAGGATTTGTCTTGATCCCGGAAAGGCAGAATTTCCTCTGCAGTTTTCCCTGTGCAACGTGTGTGTGTGTGTGTGTGTGTGTGTGTGTGTGTGTGTGTGTGTGTGTGTGTGTGTGTGTGTGTGTGTGTGTGTGTGTGCGCGCGCGCATGTAGGAGGTGGGTGGTGGTTGAGGGGGCGCAAGAAGAAGAGAGATATTAGACAGCTAGGAAACCTTCTCACAACCACCAGGACCCTCTACCAAAAGCCTGGTGGAAGGGACAGTCATAGGGAGGGCTGGAGGCAAAACATATCCCCCTGAAAACAGCCAGTCATTTTTTAAAATAACAGATAAGAAACAGGAATCTGTCATTTTGTGCACCTCTTTCCATTTGCTCCATATGTATATGAAACATCACGACATTTCTTGCATTTCTAATGCACACAAACATTCAAATCAAGAGCAGAAATAGGCCTTTTGGCCCCTCCACCTTAAAATATTAAATGGCCCTGTCCCTAAGAGGCAGTGTTCTAAAGGTGCACTGTTCTTAGGGAAAAAAAAAGTTTCCTCATTCCTGTCCTACAATGGCAACAGCCAGTTATTAAATAATGCCCCCTCGTTCTGGACTCACCCAAAGGAGGAGCTATCTTTTCCACATCCACAAGACTGTTGAGGATCTAACAGGTCTTTAAGCAAGTCATCCCTCACTTTTCTAAACTCCAGCCGAAATTAGCCTAATCTGTCCAAGCTGCTCATTCCAGGTATGAATCTAGTAAATCTGTTCTGAACTACCTCCAATGCATTTACATCTTTTCTTGAATAAGGAGACCAAAAGTGCACATCGAACTTGGAATGTGGTCTCACCAAAGTCCTGCGTAACTGATGCATAAAACTGTTACGTTTATGTTCAATTACTTTCACAATAAAGGATGGTATTCCATTAGCTTTCTTAATTACTTGCTTTTTCTGCATAATAAATTTATGTGACTCATGCAGTAGAACACTTAAATTGTTCTCCATCTTGAAATTCTGCACATGAACTGCAATAGTTTAAGGTAGCAGTTCACCACCATCTATTGAAAGGTGATTAGAAATGGAGGAGAAATGATGGCCTCATCAATGACACTGATATCCTTTGAGCAAATGGATGTTTTAAAACCCTCAGTATCCTGTCATTTACGCACATACCTCACTTGAGGGAATTCAGTGTGTCTGTTAGGCCAATGTATCACTGAGGTACCTGACTTAACCCCAAACTTCACCACTCTCTGGAGTCATACCATTTTCACCTTAAAAGGACTGCAGAATTTCAGGTAGTTCTTACTCAACGGTGTTTACATCATTTGTTTTTATTCATTCATAGGATGTAGAGGTCGCTGGCTGAGCTAGCACATACTGCCTATCCCTAGTTGCTCTTGAGACAGTGATGTGGAGCTGCCTTTTTGGTCTGCTGCATTTATTATGATTAAATTGTCATCACTTCCTGGGCAATTAATCAACAGAGAATTAAATACTTGACACTTGTCTTAGCCAATCATTTGGCCTCAGATATACCTGCAAAGGAGACAAAACTAACCTATGTAACCAATGCAAACTCAATCTGCTCTAAACTTGGCTAATATATTTAAATTTTGAAAAGAGGCTTGTTTTATTTCACATTAAATTGTTTTATTTTATAACGTAGTCTGCATTCCTTTAGCAGAAGTGCAGCAAATATTAGAGAACAAAAATCTGGTATTATTTTCTGGTAGTCAAAAGTCAAAGTGACCTACAGCTATGAAAACTGACTACAATTTATCAAGGTCCCATGAAACAAATTGCAGAACATAAAGAATGTTGCTGCCACAGTTATCAGAGTCAAATATTCTACAAGTTGAAGTCTCCTTGCAACAAATATACCCTGGGAAACTCCCTGCTTTATTTGAGAAACCAGTTCTAAAGCAACAGCACTACGTGAATCTGTTTAGTACACATATTTAAATCAAATCTCCCGTAATGAATCACTTTTATAACCCAGACTTGTCACAAAGCATCCTTTTCAGGAGCCAAGACTAAACAACCAGGATGGAGATTTCTCCCAAATCCATCGGAGAAAGGACAGCCATAGTATAATCTATCACAGAGCTGTTTGTACATTGGAGAAAGATTCAGGCACATTCAGTGTAGGTTTTGCTAAGGAGACTATCAAGTAAAAGAGATATTATAGTTGACTGTAATCTTTGTCTAAGCGTTTCAATTTCGAAAAATCTGTAATGTAGGTGCTGCAGTACAGTCAGCAAAATGGCTGAAGGAGACCAACTGAGGTAGCTTTTGTATGTGGATAATTTGTTGCATTTTTGAGAATACATGATTTCTTCCATTCTAAAACACACCCTACACTGCAAGGAGAGCAGAAAGTGTAATGGAAAAAGAAATGGTCAAAACAACAGTAGAAAAAGCGTGAAAGGGTTAAATCGAAGCAAATCAAGTCACAAAATATTAAAAAATACAGGTTACCAAAAACAACTGGTACACATACGTGCCAATTTGAGAGATTCTGGGGGAGGGGATGAGGCTAAAAGATGTACTTCAGAAATTGAATTGAAAAGCTTTGTATGCTAAAAGGACCATGTTGGCCTCACCCTGCAGAATTATGTCACCTGGTGCATCAGCCTGATCCTTGCTTGAGCTTCCTAGTCTGGTCTAAGGCGTCAGGTCAGAGTTACTGCATGCAATTCATGGTATTAGCTTATAAGGATGTGCTCCTTAATAATTAAGCCATAATTTGTTTGTTTTATTGTTGACAGGCTGAGGATTTTGAAATTTGTTCTTCGAATAAAACAGCCATTACAGGAATCAACGGCTATTGCTAAACGTTCATCTCAAACGTTCCTTAATCTGACAAAAACCCCTACTGGTGAAGAAGGGGAAGTGGACATGACGCTAGAAGGATAAAATGGTACAAATCAGGACTGTTTTACCTTGTCCTTCTTGAGGATAAAACTGAATGCAGTACTACCTTTTCATGAATCTCCTGAGTAGACTGCGCATCACAGAAAGCAACAGTTGCCATGTCCTTCAGGATTGGCATCTCCACGGTACAATCTCTGCCATCTAGCAGTGCCACCAGGGGGCGTGGGTGCATTGGTCCATTCATAATTTGTGGACGGATACCTGCAGAGAAGAAATTAATGCCAACCGTTATTAAAGGCAAATTCAGACTGGGATGAGATGAGATTATCCCTTCAGCAAATGGAAAAGCATCCAAATAAACCAACAATAAAAGGTACCACCAAAAAAAATGCTGGAGATCTAAATTAAAGATAACTGTTCAGCGAAATATTGATGAGAATTACAACCAAAGTACAACGTTCAAGGTTGAAGGATTTTACTCTGGTTTTTATTCAGTAAGGGAATCAAAGGTTATGGTAAAATGGCAGGAAAGTGGAGTTGAGGATTATCAGATCTCACTTAATGGCAGAGCAGATTTGATGGGCCAAGTGGCATATTTCTGCTATTATGTCTCACAGTACTGGTTTGTACGTTTTAGTTTCCCCAGTGTTGCAAAATATGATCTGCAGAAATTTTGGAATTCCATGCAAGAAAAATGGAATTTGCTATTTTAAACCTGTGGCCTTGACAGGCAAACATTTCCTCATAGAGATGTTAGTAGCTTTTCCAGTTCTACATACTCTGTGTTCTCAGCATGAAAAGTCTGAGGAGAGGACCTTCGTACAACAATTCTTGGTGCATAATTCAGAACATAGCATAAAAATAAAAGTAGATGTAGCACTGGTATGACACCCTTCACATTGCGATTCTGGCAAAGGATCACATACCATTCAGATTTTCAGATCAAAGTTTTATCTGTCAGCAATGAAGGTGGAAAGTATTGCTGGATATGAGGAAATACAAAGGATATGAATGAATAAGATAAAGATTTCCCCTCCATATTTCCTCCTCATTCTGTGAATCTCATGAAGTGTATGATTGCTGGACCTCCCTGACTCCTTTAGAGTACATGGCACATATATTTAATCACAGGCAACAATATTTCCAAGTTCAAAAATCGCATAGGCACAGAAACAGGAACCCTATGATTCTTTGTTCTCTCCAGTTGAGGCCACTTGGACAGTTGGCTGGGATCAGCTGACTTAGCACAGAAGAGTCAACCCAGGGACTTTCCAAAAGATTTTTTAAAATATATTTTCTGAAAGAATATTTTTGAATCTTAAGTCTATCAGACAGCAAAGTCTGCAAAACTTATGTTGACTGTGAACTGATGTAGCACAACATCTGCATCAGAACATGCTCTGGGTTGAACATACAGCCTCTAATCCAGGCTCATGCAAGATGAAAACATAATCTCTCCTGTTTGACTTTGGAAGAGAAAAATAAACCCAAATTCACATCCTGTTTGGATACGGATGATGGAGACAACTATAATGGAAGAAATTCTGGCATTGGAGGCAGTCCAGAGAAAATTTACTAGGTTGATTCCTGGTATGGAGGGATTCTTTTTGTCAAATAGAATCCCCACAGTGTGGGGACAGGCCATTTGACCCATTGAGTTCACACCAACCCTCCGAAGATCATCCCACACAGACCCATCCCCCTACACTATCCCTGTAGCCCTGCATTCCCCATGGCTAACACACTTATCCTACACAGCCCTGAACACTACGGGTAATTCAGCACAGCCAATCCACCTAGCCTGCACATCTTTGGACTGTGGGAGGAAACCGGAGCATCCAGAGGAAACCCACGCAGACATGGGGGGAACGTGCAAACTCCATACAGACAGTCATCCCAGGGTGGAATCGAACCCGGGTGCCTGGCGCTGTGAGGCAGCAGTGCTAACCACTGAGCCACCGCGGCAATGTCATGTAGGTTGTATTTGTTGCGATTGTAGAGGTCAGGCAGGTGGACCTTGTAGAATATGAATTCTCCAATTCAGGTTATTAATCTGGTCCAGTCAGGGAGCCCTGGCTGACAGGCAAAAAGTGGAGTGTCAGGCATTCTGACACCCTGAGAGCTGACTGAGAGAGAGCTGGACTAGTATCAAGGACTTTCTATGTGTAAACAAGGAGTGACATGGTGATGGGATACAGACTTCTGTGGACTCATTTCAGTGGTGACTAGACTGGGATTAATGATGTAATCCAAGACAGCCTACTAACTGAAGCGCCACTGGACTTCAAACAGGCACTTCAAACTGCATCATTGGAGCACATCAGTTACAGCGTATGCCAATGGAAGTGGACACCCTCACCAGTCTGATCTTGGGAACACCAGCTGGATGAACATAATCGCATAGCCACACTCAGGATTCCGGGTCAGCCCACAGTAAAACCCCAAAACAAAGCAAAGCCTCAGCCAAATAGCTAAAATTTTCCCAGGATTTGGGCTGGCAAGCCAGTATAGTTGCTGCCAGTATGCGGACTTGAGACAGGAAGAGTGTCCCACAGGATCTAAACCGATTAAGAGAATGCAAAGGCCAGTATCCAGAACACTGCACATTAAAGAAAGTCCACCTACATCTAGTTAGAACAGTCAAATTGCTTTGCAACATCCAAATCCAAACCAATCAAAATAAATGTCTGGTTAAACAGTCATATAGCTCTAATGGAGATTGATATCGGCACAGTGATTGCAATAGCAGTCTTTAATAAAATTTGCTCTGGACTCCAAGCTTTAAGTTTGTGCAAAACCTCAGCTAGACTGCGAACATATACTGGGGAACATTTACAGATAAAGGGTACAACTTCTGTTCCAATTTCTTATGAGGAGCAGCAATTGGCTCAGGCCCAAGCTCGATGGGGAGAAATTGGTTGAGAAAGATTCGCCTAGATTGGCTCAACATTTTTTGATAGAAAACAGCCAGATAAATGAAGTCCTACTTAAATACCCGGAAGTTCTTCAGGAAGGTCTAGGGACTGTCAAAGCAGCCAAGGCCACCCTGCATGTTGAGCAGGAAGCAATCCAATGATTCTGCAAGGCCCGCCCTGTGCCATTTGCCTTATGGTCAAAAATAGAGGCAGAAATGAGGAGGCCGGAAAGAGAAGGAATCATCAAACCAACATAGTTTGCGGGATCGGCAGCATCGGCTGTACCGATTTTGAAGCCTGCCAAGTCAGTTCACCTTGTGGGGATTTAACAAAAAACAGTAAACCACTTCTTGCAGCACTGTAAATACCCAATCCTTTGCACTGAGGACGTATACACAAAGCTAGTTGGGGGCTGACCTTCATGAAGCTGGACTTAAGCCATGTGTACTTGCAACTGTAGTTGGATGAGGATTCCCAGAGTAATGCTACAGTTAATACCCATAAGGGCTTGTACCAATATACTAGATTACCATTTGGGGTATCATCAGCCTGTGCCATTTTTCAGTGGACGATGAAGAACATTTTGCAAGGTCTACCGTAGGTTGCCATTTGTCTAGCTGACGTGCTAATAGCAGGGATGACCAAAAAGGAGCACTTATAGAACTTGGACATAGCCCTTTGGCATTTCTCCCAGGAGGGAATACATCTGAAAAGGGAAAATGTGCGTTCCAAGCACCCCAAGTGACATAATTAGGCTACAGAGTTGACAAGACTGGGTTATATCCATTGGGAGATAGGGTGAGGGTGATCAAAGGTGCCCCATGTTTGTATCTGAGCTTAGGTCTTTCCTTGGGCTGGTGCATTATTACGGAAAGTTCACAGATAACCTGGCCTCCATCCTGGCACCTCTGCATCAACCCCGAAAATAGGGTCAGCCTTGGAAATGGGCATGTAGCCAAGCCATAGCTTTCAGGGAAGTGAAGATATAGCTAATACCCTCTAAGGTGCAGGCACACTATGATCCCAAGTGAGATTTGGTATTGACATGCAATGCCCCATAGGTTGTCCAATGGAGAGGAACACCCAATAACATATACATCCAGGACTTTGGCCAATGCAGACTGTAAGTACACACAGATAGTGAAGGAAGGTTTGGTAGTCATATTTCGAGTCAGGCTGTTCCACCAATACCTTTATGGATGTAAATTTGTAATAATAATGGACCACAAATCCCTGCTAGGTCTACTTAAAGAGGACAAGGCTGTGTTGCCCATTGCTTCAGGCTAAATTCAGAGGGCATGCTCTAATACTAAGTGTATGTAATTACAAGTTGGAACACTGTGCGGGAGGCAAAGTAGTGAATGTGGATGCATTGAGCCCCCTCCTGCTGGCAGATACACCACTGGTGGTATTGCCACTGGAAGAGTTCAAAATAGTTTTAAAAATTTCTGGACACATGTCCAGTCACAGCTGACAATATCAGACTTTGGATGCAAAAAGATCCAGTCCTAGCCAAACTGAAACAGCTTGTATTAGAATTTAGAATTAGAATCCCTAGAGTGTGGAAACAGGCCCATCAGCCCAACAAGACCACACCGAACCTCAGAGCATCCCACCCAGACATATCCCCTACAACCCACCTAATCTACACCTCCCTGAACACTACGGGCAATTTAGCATGGCCAATCAACCTAACCTGCACATCTCTGGACTGTGGGGGAAACCGGAACACCTGGTGGAAACCCACGCAGACACAGGGAGAATGTGCAAACTCCACACAGACAGTCGCCCAAGGCTGGAATCGAACCCGGGTCTCTGGTACTGAGAGGCAGCAGTGCTAACCACTATGCCACCGTGCCGCCCTTGTAGTGATGGGGTAAACCAAAGGGATGTCACAACCAGCATTGAAACCCTTTTGGACCCAGAGAGATTAAAGCACATTAGAGGACGATATATTATTATGGGGAGCAAGAGTGATTGCCCCGAGCAAAGGTTGCCACCACGTACTGGCTGAGTTCCACCAGGGTCTTGCAGCGTTTTCAAAATATGTTGTCGAGAAGTTATGTCTGGTGGCCAGGCTTGGATGCAGACTTAGCCGCATTGATGGGACAGTGCCCAGAGTGCCAATCGCGAGCAGCTCCCCCACATTTGTGGGAATGGCCATGTAAACCCTGGACTCGGTTACATGTTGACTATGCAGGCCCTTTCATGGGCTCAACGCTCTTAGTCATTGTGGACACCCACTCAAAATGGTTGGACGTACATAAAGTTCATTTGTCAAACACGGGGATGACAACAGAAAAGCTGTGAGCATCTTTTGCAGTACATGGGCTCCTGGCCGTGTTGGTCACAGACAACAGCTCATTTTTACCAGCAGGGAATTCGAGTATTTCCTAAGGTCAAATGGTTTTCTGCATATAAGGACAGCCTTAGACCGTCCATCATCCAACGGTCTGGCAGAAAGGGCGATCCAAACTTTGAAGGCAGGCATAAAGAAATAACCTACAACTTCACTAGATACCAAACTGCCCCAATTCCTATTTGATTATAGGACCACCCCCCATGCAACTACGCAGATAACTCCAGCAGAGATCTAAATGGGGTGCAGGCTCTGCACCGGGCTAAATCTCATCTTCCCGGGTCGGGGATGGGGACAGGGGCAGCTTCAGGAACACTAATGCCGACAGAAGACTCTGCTAAGTAAGACAGGCTGTTTACTACAGGGTACAACGTTTGGTGTTAGAAACACGGGAATGGCCCTGCATGGGTAACACGCTTTGTCGACGAAGTGCCAGGACCAGTGACGTATAAGATTCGGGTAGGACCGACAGTCCTGAACAAGCAAGTGCACCATACGAAAGCCACAAACTCGCAAACAGCACGGAAGCAAAATGTGCCCTGCTCCTCAGAACCCGTGGGTTCCCCCTCTCTATCAAACATTAAAGAAACCTCTGAATCTGAGATGAACACAGTGGATCTAACCACTTTGACGCCTTTGCTGCTGGAAGAGGAGAGAATTTCTCCTGAGACGCTTCGGGTGCAAAAGGTGAGCTCCTATGTGTAACACATAGCCTCTAACTGATGCACAGTTGGAGGAACCTGACCCAGTGCTAAAACTCCCCAGCAGGCGCTACAGGAAAAATAACCAGCCTATATCCTCGCACTCACAAGGGGAGGGATGTAGTGATTATAATGATGTCACAGCCAGGTGGTCCTCATAGAATGAGTTTGCTGATTGGCCTGGATTAACCACACCAATCAGGGAGCCCTGGCTGACAGATTAAAAATAGGAGTATGAGACATTCTGACACTCAGAGAGCTGGACCAGTATCAAGAACTTTCTACATGTAAATATAGAGTGACTTGATGATGGGATACCAGCCTCTGTGGAGTTATTTCCAAATTCATTGGAGTTTAGGAGAATGAGAGGAAACCTTATTCAAACAAATAAGATTCTTCGGGGTCTTGAAAGATGCAGAAAGGTTAGTTCCTCTTTGGGAGACTGTAGGTGCAGCTTAATCTTAGAGTATGGAGTTACCCACTTAATACAGAGATAAAAAAAGAATTTCTTCTCCTATAGGTATTGGATTTGTGGAATTCTTTATCACAGAAGGAGTCAAGGCTAGGTTAAGAATATTCAACACTGAGAGGGGCAGATTTTTTACTCAGGAAGGGAATTAGAATTTATGAGAAAAAGGTAGGAAAGTGGAGCTGATGGTTATCAGGTCAGCCATGATCTCATTGAATGGTGGAGTAGACTTGATGGAATGAATGGTCTACTTTAGCTTCAACATCTTATGGCCTTATTTCCAATTTGTTGGCAGCTACATGTACGCACTGTGTGTTTCACTGTGTTGAAGATTTAGCTAAGGAGCACAAACTGCTTGAGTAAATAATGGCTTGGTGAACCTGAAAACGTATTTCCATTTTGAGACTGAATTGTACCTGGTCGGAATGTTCGAGTTAAATGTTTTATAATTAAGGTGAAGAAAGCAGAAGAAATTTTGAGATGGGTTCAGTGCAAAGCCCAGTAAAAACTGGGGCCATTGATCAAGTTTACTTGGATATTTCACATATCAGCAGCTGTTGACACTGATCCTGATATGAACACTTTAAAAACAGTACACACCAACATATTAATGTAAATTCTTTAAGTTTGATCTTTTACTACATGCTATTCATAAAAAAAACTGCAAATAAACCCAGAGCCAACACTGATCGCTGTTTCACACCTTCAAGTGTTGAAGTAGAAATCTCAGTGAATTTCCCAAAAATCCAAATGAACTGTGGATGCTGGAAATCAGAAACAAAATCAGAAATTCGTGGAAAAACTAAGCAACTCTGGCAGCATTTTTGGAAGAAAGCAGAGTTAACGTTTTGGGTCCAGTCTGATCAGTTCTGAAGAAGGATACCTGGACCTAAAATGACTGAACCCAAGCAGTTAACTCTGCTTTCTCTCCACAGATGCTGCCAGATCTGCTGAGCTTTGCAAGCAATTTCTGTTTTTGTCAATGAATTTCCAGCTAGGTTTCAAATCAGAAAAGATGTCAGAGTCTTGGGGGGTGGGGTAGGGTGCAGCCTCTCATAATCTAGGGCCAGAGAGAAATCATTTCTTGTTCAGAGACGGCAAGCGAAACTCTGTGAAATTCAAGGGGGGAAGTAATCCTAAATAATTTACCATGACTGTGCACGACATACACTCTGGTGGAAGACTTACTTCATGATGGGTTAGCACTGTTCATTCTCTAATGAGGTAGAGACAGGTAGGATGGGGTTATTGGGGGGACAAAAGCATCACTACAACATGTGAATTAAGTGTGTTTGTGTTATGAAATGTGGAGAGAAACATCAGGAGCCCAAAGCAAATAAAATGAACCCTCAATCCAGAATGGATATTATTGGATCCCAAAAACTACATTGCAAACACAGGACAAATCAGACACCAGTGAACCAAATCCAGTAGAGTTCGATGCAGTGCGATTTCTCCTGTCAGGAGGTTTTCACACTGCTTGTTGACACCATCTCAATTCTGCCTGTACCAGGATGACTTACAAAGAAGCCCAGCACTTCCCTTCATACAGCAAAGCAATGTCTTAACAACACTGTATAATTATGTAATCTATTTCCTGTAACTAATAGATGAGTAAACTCAAAGACAGGCTGAAATTCACTTTTCTTTCAGTGCAGTTCCTAAACATACTGAAGCTAGAATCTATGCAGTCAGTAAAATTTCTAACCAGAAGATATTAAACATGAGGCTGGTCAGGCATACTGTATGTCAGGCAACTTTTTAAGTCAGCAGAAAAAGGCTTGAAATTTACCGCAACAGAGTGTGCACTGCAAGGTGCTGTTTTAAGCTCCACGAATGCTGGAGGAACACAACAGGTCAGGCAGAGGACACCTGATGAAGGGTCCCGATCTGAAACGTCGACTCTCCCGTTCCTCTGATGCTTCCTGACCTGCTGTACTCCTCCAGCTCCAAAATCTATTGACTCTGACTCCAGCATTTGCAGTTCTTGCTATCTCCACAAATGTGCTGACTGGTGAGATGCTGGGGCTAAGACTGAGATGCAAAGACTAGATTCTCGTATGATTTTAAAATCATTCAAGTGAAAAGACAGAAAATAGGAATGTTTAGAGCATGATTTGTGTAGGTGTCCCTTGGCTGATTAGTTCAAATAACCTATTGTTTAAATTATAAATTTGATCACGATGTAGGGTACATCAAAACAAAATCATATAGTGACAGCATCAGAGTATAGTGATAAAGCACAAGCTTAATGAATACTTCATTTCCCTTGTGGTCAGTTTCCTTGACCTAGCAAGAAGAGCAAAGCAGCTACAAGTCTACATTGATTTCTGATGAAGGGTTTAGGCCCGAAACGTCAAGTTTTCCTGCTCCTATGATGCTGCTTGACCTGCTGTGTTCATCCAGCCCCATGCTTGTTATCTCACAAGTCTACATTGATTGCTGAACAGAGATATACAGAACTCTTAACCAATACAGCTCTCCCCTGAAATACAATGCTCCATCTGGTAACCTGGCAAAACACATCCAGCAAGGGAAGGCAAGCTTGAGCGCCATGCAAGTCCTGCAGCTATTGCACGTTTCCATTAAGACCTGTTTGTCAACAGCACTGTAAATTAAAGAATTAATAATAAATTACTCGCCACAGGAAGAATGAAATCCACTAAAAATCACACTGGCCCAAGTCAACAAAATGCAATTTAGTTGCACTCCCAACACACTACAGTGATCCTTTCAAACAACTTGAGCTCCCAGAAGATGAAGAGCTGGCAAGAGGAATGCAGAAACGGCAGGTTTGCAGAACATCTGCTACTGGTATCGTCTCTATCCAAACATTCAGTCACACTACATCTATGCTAATTATTTAAAAACCTGCCACTGCACATGTTATTTTCTTCATCATGCTAAACACCATTTTAACTTATGAATGACTGTGGCAGCTGCAATCAAGTTTGGCAATGAAAATACATTGCATGAAAGAATTATTAATTTAGTAAATAAAGCATTTGTGCCATGTCAATATTGCAGATTATATAGATCAGCAAAAATCAAATATAGCAATCTCAAATGTTATTTCTGCCTAAGACATTCTCAAAGTTAATATTTCAAACAATATCTTAAATTGAAGGTGAAAGGCTATCTTACTAAGGAGTTATTTCTAGAGACACTGCATACTTGACTATCTTTCTTAATCACTATATTGACATTACCTCTGAATTTGCTGCTATTCTGCCAATTTGTCAAAGGTAATTTAGAAAAATCCTTGACCTTTTTTTTCTGAGTCCATTGACTGCAGTGTAAAGGATTAAATCTGGCTGTGAGAAATGCAGATGAGACAGTATACATTATCACAGGAAGTGATGCAATATCACAGGATCTTGTTCTCTCCGCTCCATGGCAAGTTCGAAGCCACAGAAAGATGTTTCTGAAATAATGTTAATGTCTTTCTGACCCAAGCAGATTCTGGAAAATATTCTTTAGAAGCATGAGACCAAGAATATTAATTGGGGGCAGCAAACAAAAGGTTAATTTGGGAAAGTCACTGCTCTTACCAGGAAGCTTTTGGTAGGTCACAGGTCCTGATCAAGCAGAGCATGGGGATGAATTGGTACCAAAGATTTAGGAGGCATTGCCCTGGGGGTGCAGTTTAAAATAAGGGGCCCCCATTTCAAGACAGAAACAAAGAGGAATTTCTTCTCTCAGAGGATCATTAATCTTTGGAATTCTCTTCCTAAGACAGCAGTGGAAGCTGGGTCATTGAATGTATTCAAGACTGAGTTAGACAGATTTTCTAATCAGCAGAGGGGATGACAAAATCTAGTATGGCAGTTTAAACTGTCTGTATGATATTAGAGACACTATACGTTATGATAGCAAGGTGATGCAATGTCACATGATGTCTCTTGCAGCCTCATGGCAAGATGAAGCCACTGTAAGACGTAACTTAAAATCACAGAATCCCTAGTGTGTGGAAGCAGGCCATTCAGTCCATCGAATCCACACCAGCCCTCTGAAAAGCATCCCCCCAGGGCCAGCCCCCGACCCTATCCCTGTAACCCCGCATTTCTCATGGGTAATCCACTTAACCTGCACATCCCGAGGCACTGTGAGCAATTTAGCATGACTAATCCACCTAACCTGCTCATCTTTGGACCATGGGTGGAAACCCATGCAGGTACAGGGAGAATGTGCAAACTTCACACAGACAATCGCCCGAGGATGGAATCGAACCCAGATCCCTGGCACCGTGAGGCAGCAGTACTTACAGTCCTATGTACTTGATGTTATTTATTTCCTTACCTCAGCAGTCTCTGGAAACATTCTTTAACAGCATAGCACCAAGGATATTGTATTGACAAGTTCATTACTGCAATTATAACTAAAGTTAACTCTTGAAAACCACTTTTTAATTCTGGAAATATTTCTGTTTAATTCCTCGTTGCTAGTACAGTTCTTTCAGTGTCCCAGGCAGTGTAAGATTTTAATAGTATTAAGAGAAGTGGAGGTTAACACTATTCAGCTGGATGAGGAATGTGAGCATAGGCAGGAAGGTGTTGCCAATGCAGGATGTATGCTTTATTGGGCCAAAAAATAAACTCAGTGTTGAAATTCTTGAATCTTCACAAACCTCTCAACATGGAAGTTTATCTGGATCTGAACTCCACTGGCATTAAAAAAGGCATACAATAATTTCAAGAACCAGTCCTTACGGAAAAGTCCTACTGTTAGGGTTACATTTAACAGGATTGCAAAAATCAATAATAATCCAATATGACTCCTGTGTTGATATACTGGAGTTTGTCTTGCAAATGAGAAAGGGAAACTTTGTCGCAGCTTTGATGAAAAAAAACTAAACTATTTTCCTCAGATTCTTTTCAATTTAAGACATTACTGTTTTACTTTTGGCAAAGGCTGCTGACCCCTCCAGATCAGAAAGTCCAGCCGGTGGACTTTGCCCTCATAGATGCCAATCAATAATACACATGGCAATAAGGCACTTTGTTTTCTGTTAAACAAACATAATTCTTTCCCATTCTTTGCAGAAGCAGTTGACAGACTGTGCAAAATGCCCCATGTTTATTTGCACTGTTGTAAATAGAATGGGGTGCCAGGCACTTTACGGTTATGTGGGCTGATGCATTTTTGCTAAAAATTTACATTTCTTAGCACAAAAACCTGGTTACAGGCCATGCATCTACGCTGAGCTGAGGAACGAGAGGCTGGGAAGAGAGAGGCAGGAAGGAAAAAGCTTCAGTGTCACTAATAAACATATCAAGTATGTGCTTAGAGATGGGCTCAAGTCTCCACAAAAGCAAGCCTCAGCGGCTGCTTGTAAATCAGCCTGTCCTTATTACATATTCTGATGTGCGTGCTTTGAGAAGCTTGAGTCAAAAAGGACAATACTCATTCTACAATGAAAGTCTGTAACATTTCAGGCCCCTTTCAGATTGTGTTTTTAAAAAACAGAACCATCAGCTACTGCCAAGCTGCTCTGAAAATGTTGAGAAGTTTGTTGAGAAGATTATGTTTGGCTTTCAGGGATACAATAAATAAGTCAGTAATGTGACGATAGGACCCCATTCCCTCCAACTGTACATCTTTAGCCACAAATGTAGTTCTTAATTTCAGCTGTTTTACAATATTTGGGGCACAAGGCTGTATTTGATTCAGTGGAAAGCTGAGTTCCCAGTGTCTACAGTACATGGGACCCCACCTCCCCCTCTATTGAAAAGCTGAACAGCTTGTTGCATGGAGCACACTGTATAAAGTGTCTTTGTTTTACTGCTGATGCACAAAGACTGCTTGTCCTTGTTCACGTCTCTTGCTCTTTGCCACCCAGTCATATCCTATTCCAATGCCACCCCTGCCAAGTAAATTAGAGATTACTCCTCGCTAAATAGCGGCCTTTGTGTGACTGCAATGTTGCCGGTACGATCTAGCAGAAAAACAAAAGGGAAGCCATTTCTCTAATTCTCATTAATCTCCATTGCATGCACCACAACAGAGCTTAGATGGTTTAAATGTGTTAAACTGTAGCATATGAAGTGCGCATAAGCAGACTAGTGACTCCCATCAAACACACGCACTCATACACACTCAAACGGAAGGATTAATCCACTGGTATAAACTAAACGTTTACAGTTTGAAAAGATGGTGCACAATTATTAAACAAAGAGAAAAGAAACAAGAAGTTTTCCTTGCCTGGAAAATGTTGCTTCCACATTCTTCACATTAGTATTTTAGTAAAAATCACACATGGTACATGGTAGCATAGAAAAAAAAGGACTAATTAAAAAAAACACAAGCAGACACTCAGTGTTCAGGGTCTAGTTCGCAGCCTCCGCCAGTACAACTACAAGAGATGTCTTCGATCAAGCAGTCCCCCTGCCCACAGCTGCAACATCTCGAGACAAATGTCTCTTTGAACACAAATGGAAAGAAAAGGCTTTTGTCCTGAGCTCCGAGGAAAGGTCCAGGCTCCTCTAACACGGATAGAGTCACCTTCACACCACTGTAAACTCCTCACAGCACTCGCTCTGGGCTAGCTTTTAACTAATCACAATTTATTCCAACCCCTCGAAAAATCATGTGAGCCAGCCCTTTTCTAAAAAAAACACACACACTTAGAAACCTGACATACTGAATGTTATTTTTAAAATTATTATTTTGGTTTGCAGTTTGATTTTCCTTTTACAACGCCTTCTGGTCTTCCTGCATTTGTTTATTTTTCTTCTTGTTTTCGTTTTACACCCCAGTTGATTTCAATTGAGAATCTGAGAGCTTTGATATTTCTGAGCTTTTTATTTCCATTTATCTCAATCGCCTGTCTCCTCCACCACCTCCCCCTATACCCTTTTATTTCTGACATCTAGACTTTACACGGCCTATCAGCAGGGTGGGAGGGGAGAAACAAGCCCTTCCGTATATCTTTGAAATCATGGGCAGTGCTGCCCCATGGGCAGATGGCAGGACATAGCTGTTTTCAACTCCCACAAACCCCCCACCAAACTGAGATGCTCCACAGATACCAGCAAAACAGGAACAAATCTAACCAGATGGTGGCACGTCAAAATTTGACAATCAGACAGACATCAGCAGCAGAGTAATTTTAAAATCCTTACCCAATACATTCACTCGGCTTTGACGGGACACCTTGGGCGGTAGATGCACTTTAATCACTACCGCACTGCTACAAATGCAAAACTGTCCCAGAAAGTTTGAAAGAAACAAAGGAATCCGAACATAAATTTGGAAAGCTAAGAATAAGACAAAATCCGAGATAGCCCACTCAGGCCCAACTCCACCAAAAGGTCATCAGTTAGGATTCAAGCTCTCCATCTGTTGTTACCAGATTTGTAACAGTGTCAAATGAAGAATGGTTAGAAATTTGTCTCAGTGTCAGGAATACAAAATTAACGTTAGCGTTTCTTAGCCATTTGAATCACATTTACCTTAAAGAGTAAAGCAGTATTCTTGCTGCAGCAGTTGTGGAACAGTAGTAACATCAAAGCTTACTTACAGAGTTCAATTCTGAGAACAGATTGCTGAACTTAGAATTACATTCCCTTGTGTTTAGTAGCTTGATGGGTAATCAGATCAAGGTGTCTAAACTTATGGCCTTGAGATGATTCCAGAGTGGTTTCCCGGCCCCAAGGTGAAGCCCAGCACGGTCTGAAATCAAAGCCTGGTGCGAACTAGAGGCTAGGTACTGGCATAGACTGGGTTGGAAGCACTGTTATTCTGAATGTTTTATTTCGTTATTTTTCTAATTTAGTCCTATGATCTGTAATGCTGGACTACTGTGTTCATTTTTCTAACTTTTCTTTCTCTAAGGATCTGTACCTAGGTTCCTTTGGCATAAGTGGCGACTTGTAAACTTTGCACTGTACATGTGACAATAAATCTAATTCTAACTTTAAATTGATAAAGACAAACTGATAGGATAGTTTAGATAATTTATTTCCTCCGATGCAGAAATCCAGAACAAGATATCACAACCTTAAAATGAATTTGACCAATTAGCAAAGAAGTTGTGACATACTTTATCTTCACAAATGGAAATCTGGAACTCATTACCTCAAATGGCAATGAGAGCTGGGTTATTTGGAATTCCCAAGACTGAGATCAATAGATTTCATTTTAGGTCAGAGTACCAACATATATGTACCAAAATTAAATCTGAGTACAAATCAGTGATGATCAACTGGATTGGCAGAATGGATTCAAAAGGCTGAATGATCTACTCCAATTCTTATGGTTTTACATTATCTATACATAATTATTTGTAACTCTTGTGTGAATTTAGTTGCCAGCTGCTACCAAGTTAATATTCTGGACTAGCAGAATACATCAACAGCACAGAAATATAGCGTGATCAATGATTGGAGAGGGGTAGAGGGTCTGAGACAGAAAGAAGGTGAACGGCAATACAAATCAGATCTACTCAGCCAGCGTTAATCCAAAGAGTTTTGAATCTCCTATACCTTTTAGTTTCAAAGGGTTTGCATTTCTTTCTCCAGACGGAGGGTAACACCGGGGTCGCTATAATAATTAGGTGACAGGAATGCTGTTGACTTCTGTAATTCCCTCTAGCTATGTTCCTTGCTGATGGGATTTTCTTGGTTATGTTTGAAGTGGTTGTAACGAGTGCTTTCTCCTTGCCTTTATGTGTATATCTGTGCACACAGAGAAAAGTCATTCACTGGCGATTTATTCTTGTATAAGACGTCATACTAGACCAAACAGGACACTGCCTTTTTAAAAGGGAACTAAACCCCAGTGGCAAAGTCATTTCTTTTAACACGTTACCTATTGTTATAAAGGACAGGCTTCACACAGAAACTGTGAAAGCACGGTGACATTGTTTACTGAGAATTTTCAGCCGGGGAAAAAAAATACTATCACTGTAACTAAGTTAACTCAAGTACATGAGCACTGGACTGGAGCCAGAAGAACCAGCTGAAAGATATTTACAATACTTAAACCAAGAGAAATCTAATAAACTAAATTACTGTATTATTAATATTTGCCAGCCACTGTTCAAAGAATGCAATATATGGTTCAAAATTTCTCAATTCGTTCCTCACTCAAGTAACTTTGGGCTAAAAATTAGAATGGATTGTTAGCAGGCATGGGGATTGGGATATGTAAATACTTCCTGCTCAGATGAGGTATTGTAGGATGCGTGCAAACTTTGTTCTGTTTGTTCATCTCAACCCAGCCCATCACGGAATGTGTCACTGAGTGGCTGGACACTTTGCAGGGTGTTCTGGTGTGCGTGTGCGTCTCACTTGATACACAAATATCCTGCCATTCTTAATATGCAGGCTGCAGTAGATGATACATAAAAGGCTATGATGGAAGGAAGACCACTATTAATGGAGAAACAGACCAGGGCAAGTGTTTCCAGGCTCTCGGATCCCAGGAGGAAAGGGAAGAAGACAGATCACGTTTCTGCAAGGAGCCAGGAAGACCTTAGGCATACACATACCCATATGTAATGGGAGCAGGTGGCCAGGGAGGTCAATTCCAGGACCCTAGTCCCCATGACTTGGCCGCACTGTCACAAAACGTTCAATGACCTCAAAAGGTGAAGGTCAGTGAATGCGTCCCCACATGAAATCTATCCTGTGTAACATCAATTTCTCATAAAACTCAATGGGGACACCCCCATCACTCACGCATCAGCAATATCTAACAAGCAAAATTCATATCTCGCATTCAGATACATCACCTCACCCTTGCATTCATGTCTTTGAACAGTCTCATCTTTCTGCTGACAAAATACTGCACAACACACACGTTACTCTTTTTACACTCCTTTTGGCAAACACAGCAGTACATAATGGTCAATGGAAGGCTACACATCTGAAGCACCATAAATTGATACGAAATTCACAATCACCAACTCAAACATTGATATCGTGTGTGCATTCACTTGAGGATAGTATAGATTTGGGATCAGCATCCACAATGTCATAGGTGTGAATGGACTGCAGCCAGGACAAGAGGAGAACTGTGTCTGAGTCTGTGTGTATGCAGACAGGTTCTGCTGCATAGAACTCACTCAAGTTCCACTTTTCATTTTTTTGGCCCATAGCTCTGAATGGTATGATAATACATGTGAAGATGTGAACAGTGCTTAAATATTGCAAGAATTTCTGACTGAACCACCTATTCAGTTACTATGTTTCAGACTCCCACAACCTTGTGTGAAAAAGATTCCTCGACTCTCCATTTTGCCTTCTACCTCTTACATTAAATATGTGACTCCTAGTTATTGACTCCTCTACTAAAGGATAAAGTGCCTTCCTATCCACCCTATCTATGCTCCTCATAAATGTTATACATTTCTATCAAATCCCCTTTCAACCTTCACTGGTCCAAGGTAAATTACCTCAGCTTAGCCATGCTTAGCTCAGATAGAATCCTGGAACATCATCTCTGCATCTTCTCTAGTGCAATCACGTCCTACATAGAACGTGTTGACCAGAACTGTATGCAGCACTCCACTTGTGGCCTAACCAGCATTTCATACCGCTCCAGTATAAACATTTCTTGTATTCAATGTCTCAGTTAAGTAAGGGAAGTATCCCATGTGCATTCTTAACCACCTCATCTACCCAACCTGTTACCTTCAGTGATCTGTTGCTGTGCAAACTAAGGTCCCTCTGATCTTCAATATTTTCTGGAATCCTACTATTAGGTATGTGATCCCTTGCCTTGTTGCCTCACAATATGCTGGACTGAATTCCATTTACCACATCCCTGCCCACCTTACTAGTTCATTGATATCCTCCTGCAGTTTATGGCTATCCTTCCTCACTCCTTACCACTCAATTTTTGGGCCATCCATGAACTCCCTAATCATATTCTCTACATTTAAGTCCAAATCATTAATGTACACGACAAACAGCAAGGGACCCAGCACCAAACCCTGCGGAACACCACTGGAAACAAATTTCAAGTCATCAAACATCCTTCTCCCATCTACTTTGCTTCCTGCCTTTCAGCCAATTTTAGATCCAATATGCTACTTGCTTTGGATCCCATGTGCTCTTACTTTCTTGACTAGTCTGGCACAAGGGATCATAGTAAAAGCCTGGCTAAAGTCCATGTAGACCACATCAAATACTTTACCCTCATCAACATTCCTGGTTATCTCCTCAAAACAAAAATGATCAAATTTGTCGACTATGACTTTCCCTCAACAAATCCATGCTGACCATCCCTGCCTAATGAGTGTTACTCCAAAAAAAGATATATTCTATCTCTCAGAATTCTCTCTAATGACTTCCCCCTACTGAGGTTAGACTAACTGGCCTGTACTTTTCTAGTCTATCCCTTTTTGCCTGGTTCCCCTTCGAGTATTTATCCAATTCTCCTTTTTCAGGATTCTGGTGAATATTTTCACATCTTTCTATCAGGTTGCACATTCCAGATTGTGACCACTCATTGTACAAAAAGAAATTCTCCACATCCCATCCTCTTGATCCATTTAAAGGGTAATAATCCCTTGTACAGCTGGACACAGAGGTGTGTTTAAAAATAGGGTGGTAACACTATGAAAGAGGTTCAAAATGGCAGCTCAATGCCAACTCAGCATTTCACATTGCATAATGTCAAGATATGTCCAACCTAAACACTTCCAGCATATACACATATGCACTTCTGTGCTTTTAAAAGCATGGCACACAGTGTGGACGATGACAGAATTGGTTGGAAACAGCATTACCACCATTTCAAGACTTGCAATTCCTGACATCAACTATGTTACAGAATCAAATTTCACAGGCTTAATTTCTTAGGAATTAATACCATGTAATAAATTCATTTTCCTCATACGCCCTGGACACCCAGTTAGATGTTCTCTCCATCCTCATGTCCTCCCACATTGTGCAACAACATGGACTTTTCCTACCTCAGCCACTCCCTAATAGCTACTCAGAGGCAAGATCAGCTGACTAATTCAACTGACTAAATAAGGGTGGCATGCTGGCTCAGTGGTTAGCACAGCATCAGGGAACTGTGTCCGATTCCGCTCTCGGGCATTATCTGTGTGAAGTTTGCACATTCTCCCTGTGTCTGCGTGGGTTTCCTCCGGGTGCTGTGGCTTCCTCCCACAGTCCAAAGACGTGCAAGTTAGGTGGATTGGCGATAGCTAAATTGCCCATAGCGTCTAGGGATGTGCAGGATTAGTTGTGGGAAAAGCATGGTCGCAGGCATTGGGTAGAGAGATGTGTCTGGGTGGGATGCTCTTCGGAAGGTTGGTGAGGACTTGATGGGCCAAATGGCCTGCTTCCACACTGTAGAGGATTCTATGATTCTTTTACTGCAGATGTTTCCTCGTATGCTTGAGCACAGCTGCTCACCATCATTAAAGGCATTCAAAGTCAAGAACTGTCCACAAGTAAGGCCTGAACATTTGAGAACATTTGAGAACATAAATGTCGATACCAGTACCTCAGATCAGGGAGGAAATATCTGAGCATCAGACTTCATGATGTATCATTTTCCTACAGAGGTTAGAGGGTTAATACAACCTTGTGATAGCTAACAGTTCCTCACTAGGTGGTGATGAACTGCATATTTTTGAACTTGACTTACAATGAAATGTAGCACATACAAACCCTGGGGCAATGAGATTAAACTTCAGCAAAGAACAACTGCGCGTATACTCTGAGGTAGCCTGCTGTTCCACGTGTGAAAACCCAAATCCTCAAGCGTGCGACAGCATGTGGTTACTGAGCTCAGGTAACACGCAGCATTGAAAACAGAGACACTCATCTACCCCACTTAAATAATTAAATTAATACCACACAATGAGCAACGAATCGTTTCCGAGATTCCCTTCCTTAGAAAGTTGACAGCTCAAATACCCCTACCCTTTCACACGCAATTACACCGAATGCGCGATGCAGTATTTGTTCGGCCGTAATTTAGGTGTAGCTGTTCCCGATTTTGTATCACTGCAAACAGAAGAATATGGATTTATTTGTACTTTAACTGTTAGCTACTTTGTTGCTGCAGTCAGATTTCCCTTACCTGTCCAAAGTCATGCTGAACAAATAGAGAAGTGTAGTGAACTCTTAAATTAGATAGACAATAATCCAATTGCTTCACACAACCTCGAGGATATCCCCAGAGGGGTCTGGGATTTGGGACTGAAATTTAAAAACCCGCAACGCAGAAGTGTTTCCCAATGTCAAGGCACATGGGTAAATCATGCCTTTAAAGATTGGGTAACACATTTTTAATTTTGAACACATGGATTAATGGCAACCAATGATATCATTAGTTTAAGAAATATTATGCTATTTTGTTGAATTATCACGCTATCTGTAAATGCTACACAATGATATTCCTAGGTATGCATACATTTTGTTCTCCCATGTCCACTATTATTTCTGGTTCCAAAGGACCTTTCAGTTTATTATCTAAGTTGTACCAGCAGATTCTGAGATTATCTAACGTCATTCAACAATCTCCACTCATGAATTGCGCAAGGTTTAAAGAAATTGCTTGAATCATGTGAACTTTATAAATCACAACTAACAGACCAGCTCTCACTTCATAAAGCCAATTTGTGTTTCAATTTTTATGTCTCTCAAGAATCTACGTGTTGGAAACACTTTTTAGAAAAGTAAAGAGAGAAAATTCTCCTAATTATAAATTATCAGGCCATTTAAATAATTGTGACAGAACAGGCCAGGTTATTACCACATTCCATCCTTTCACTAATAAGAGAATTGACTGTACAACCGTATGTTTTCCATTAGTTAGACTATACTTCTTAATCATGACAGATTTTAAAAACACATCTAGCGTCAATCTCGAAGAAATGATATGAAATGACAATATTTCCGAACATGGCGTGGAGTTATCAGCAGTGCATAGCACATTAGAAAAGCACAAAAAGCTGCCTGTCACCTTATGTTGGCCCGTGAGGTTGATAAAGTATGTTCTTATAAGGAACTAAATGTACCAATTATTACCATACTAACAGTTGTTAGATAACATAAAGACAAAACTGCACTCTGCAGGTGGAGTCCACATGTGCAGCCTCAGTAGGTGGTGCTTGGAAGGATATTTGTTGTGTGTTTATAGCCAGCTGGCCTACTCAACGTATGAAAAATACCAACATGGTTTTGGCCTCTCTCTGTGCAAAGATTGTCACGCTAGTAAAGATTTGGCTGGTACCAATATACTAACAAGGAGTCAAATCAGTTTAATTGCACAGCGATATGTACTATAAACCTACAAAGTTTAAACATTTTTATCAGTCAATACTATTCAAATTAATAAGAAAACCATACAGTCTGTTGAATGAGTTAAGAAAAAGCCATCAACTTCTTTTCTAACAATAGTATGTATTTGTTCAGTGCAGGACCATTGTTCCAGATCACTGGCAAATTTGCGCAAGAACTGAAAGAAGTGTAGTCTTCTACCTATGACACCGAGTTAAAGCAAATAACTTGGCAGGCTGTCATTTCATTGCATATTTTCTTCATAACATTTACCTCAGGTACCTAGAAAAGCAAGTCTCTGCATTTTCTTGAGCCCATCACTCTGGTTCACTGTTATTATTGGTTGGGTATGTTAGTAAATGACTCGCTTGAGAGAAACCGGTTGTCACACTATTTAGATTTTAGTTGGCTCACATGTACAGAAATTGATTGCCTTGTCAATGGCCAGATTTGTTGTAAATGAAGTGACAAGTGGATGAACAAACCTGAAGTGAGAACTCTCATGTTGAGGAGAGAAAATATGTCTCCCTTTCAGCCAACCATTTTAATATCTTCACACAACTGTGTTGCAGAAATGCACAATCTGCTTCTGTGACATTAGATTTTGGCTCAACTACATTTCAGGTATGGCATAATGATAAATTATCAAATTTCCAACTCTGCTGTAGAAAACAAAACGTGGAACTGAAACCTCGTCATCTTTAAATTCTGCCACTCAACAGACAGAGGTCTATGGAATGTGTAAGTCACAAACAATATCGTTACTTTGAAAAAATGCTGGGATGAACTTTCCTATTTGTCAGGCAACTAAATTCCAATTTTAACCTTGCCTCCTCAGAAGATAAAATTTAAAAGTAATGTGAAAGGGAACAAGGTTGTAGTAAGTTACTGATGACCACCCTTTGAACAATATAACAAGCTAGGGCTGGGGTACACTGTTGCACAGGAAGACCTGAAGGAAGGGGGAAACATTGTTTATAAAAGAGTTCTGGTTATTCTTCAATCCACTCCAAAAGGGAAAAATCTGGAATCTCAACACAAAGAGTGCTAACTCTGCCAATGTTAAAATTACACAAGCGCTGGCTTTCCTGCTGTTACCAAACAAGCAAGTTCTGCACAGTGGGTGCTCCAATTGGACTGATTGATCTGATGCTGGCTTGCAGCTTTACTCACACCTCTATTGTCAGATCTGACTGATCTGTCCTATCAGCACAAGCAGCATTGTGTTCCAGGAAATATAGGAGTATCAGCCTCTGCAATTACACAGACCCTGACTAAGAGGTATTCTTGCTTTAGTAACTGAAGGTCTACTTTCAAACTGCATCACAAATTTCCTCTAAAAATTCCAACACCATGTCCACTGAGTAACAGCATTAAATTTTCCACCCATTCATAATTAACGGGCACAGAAATAAACCCAGTCATGGAGAGTGGAGGGGTAGAGGAATATGGTACAATGTGAACCAAAACCAGAAAGTTTAAAATTGACCATCTAGGTAAAGTGCTTGCAGGCAGTTAGTTGAGTGAATTCAGCACTATTGCAGGTGTGTGTAGTTTGAGTGATGATAAAAGTGTATTTGCACAGTGTGTCATGATAAAACAAGAACTGCACACTGGCCTGGTACCAAAACCCACCACAAATCTGTCCTGTCCTTAGGTTAACAACAATCCCTTGTGGGAATGAGCTATTACAAGTGTACCAGGAGACATGTTGCTGATTGTCCTTTCACTAATGCTGCTGTAGTTAAAATGCTCTGGAACCAAATGTCCCTGGAAGGTCTTTTCCTTCTGCATAAAGTATAGTGAGAACACAGTTATGATATTGTACCAGCAACCGAGAGGTTATGAGCATCGATGGAATACAAACTCAACCGATCTACTAATTTCGTCCAGAAAAGAAAATCTGCCATTTGTATATAGTCTGGTTTACATGTGACTACAGCATCATACTCTATGGGTGACTACTAATGCCCTCAGTATAACTTCAATTGTGTCACAAGATCGTTAAATGAGAAAAAAAAATTGATTTAATTATACCATGTTGTACCCTCCTGTAAGCTGTGCTTATTTAAAACCTCACTGCCTGTACCCTAACTTGCACCAAGTCTCATTCACCGATCTACACTGCTCAGCTGCCTTCCTTATGTGGCTCAGCGTCAAATTTTGTTTGAAATGCAATGAGATGTTTTAGTATGTTAAGGATGCTATTTAAATGCAAGGAATACTGTGGGATAAAATCCTATAATGGATTTTCTAAACAATAAGATTCACTGCATGAAGGCCAAGCTGTCAGGATCAGGTATGAAAATGTAACAGCATGGCCTCAGCATCTTCTGCTGGATGTAATGAGTAGCTCAGAGTCCTGAGAGATACAACTGAACAAGGAAATGCCAAGTTTCAGCAGCCAGTGTTGGAAACATGGGGAAAGTGCAGGGTCCAGCTATTCAAACATTTACCAGCTGCACATTTACTTGTCTAAATATTAACCACTGACACCATCTGCGGACAATGTAACTGTGCATTAGCGAACATCCCATATGTTAAAGAACAATGAAAAGTTATGAAAAGTCAACATTGGTCTAGTTGTCCAAGTTTGACTGTCTTCAATAAAACATTTGTCCTAAAGGTCTTTTTGCAATACTGATAGCTAGCTCTGAGTCAAGAAACAAAGTTAACGAATAGATGAAGCAAAGGTTAACTTTCTGAGGCTATGGCTGTGGCACATGATCAGAATTAAGGAGATCAGTTTGGAATGAACAAATGTTAAATCAACAGATGGTGTCAAATAGAGTGACAGCTTGTGCTCTAGTCCACTGGTTTAGTATAAGGATGTAACTAGTTCTAATGGTCAATGACAATATGAATTTAATCTTAATGAGGGGCTCTCACTTAATATTGCTAATTAATTTTCCTTGAACAAGAGTTCAAAAGGCAGGTGCATATAGGATTTAATCTATTGGATCCTGATCATGTTTTATAATGTATGTGTAAGTACTAAGAATATTTAAAGACAGAAACTGCTTCCGTGGCAAAAGATGGAAAATTGCTCCACAAAGCCTGGTCCTGAGGCCAGTGTTATTCACAATTTACATTAACAATTTGGACTGGTGTATTAGAGGAACAATTTTAAAATTTGTGAATGACACCAAACTTGCTGGGGGCGCTAGGGGGTTGTGAATAGTACAAAGTAAAAATATGACAAAATAGAGGCAAAAAACAATACTGCAGAATGACATGCAACTGAAATAAATTTCAGTATAATTACAAGATAATGCATTTCACAGTAAGGATAAGGAGGCCACATATTGTTTGAACAGCAGTGAAATAACTCCACTGGGGCTGGTATCCCATTACTAAGTCCCCCTTTATTTACATGTAGAAAGTCCTTGACACTGATCCAGCTCCTTCAGAGTGAACAGACTCTGACACGCCTGTTTATATCTGTCAGCCAGAGCTCTCTGATTGGACCAGATTAAAAAGCCCCAATCAGGGAACTCATATTCTATGATATTCACCTGGCTGACCTCATTACAATCACTACAAGCGGGAGTCTAAATGGGGTAGTCAATCAAAGGCAAATGACTAAAAGTAGTAACAGGTTAATAAGGAAAATGTAAACAAAGCACCGAGGTTCATTTCCAGTGTTACAAATTAAGATATTAAACTTGTACAACGTTGGTCAAAGCACTGTGATAGTCTCCATATTTTACAAGGACATATAGCAAGAGTGAAGGTTTAAAGAAAAGGTTCTAAAGAACAGCTACCCGAACTAAGAAGATGTAATTATCAGGAAAAGTGAACTGGACTGGATCTTTACTTCACAAAATGAAGGCTAACGGTGGATGGAATAAACGAGGTCTTAACATTTTAAAAACGCATTGATGTGACATAGGTGTCGCTGGCTTGGCCATGAATGGTGGCCCATGAGAAGGTGATAGTGAGCCTCCTTCCTTGCAGTCCACTTGGTATACATAGACCCACAATGCTGTTAGGAATGGAGTGTCAGGATTTTGACCCAGTAACAGTGAAGGAACGGCGATGCATTTCCAGGTCAAGATGGTGAGTGGCTTGAAACAGAACATGCAGGTGGTGGTGTTCCTGTGTATCGGCTGCTCCTCCTGCACAGAAGTGGTTTTGGGTATGGAAAGTGATGTCCAAGGAGCCTTAGTGACTTTTTGCTGCATAGCTTGTTGTGGTTATACACTGGTGCTAGTGAATAACAGTGGTGGTGGAAGTGAATGTTTGTGGATGTGATGCCAATCAAGTGGGCTGCTTTGTCCTGGAGGGTGTCAAGCTATTGAGTGCTGTTGGTGCTGCACTCATCCAGGCAAGGGGGATTTATTTCATTATATACTTCTGTCCTCTGCTTTGTAGATAAGGGACAGGATTTGGAGTGCCTGAAAGTGAGTTACTCGCTGCAGGATTCCTAGTCTCTGACTTGCATTTGTACCCACAGTATTTACATAGCTAATGCAATTCGGTTTCCGGTCAGTAGTAACCCTGGGATGTTGATCGAGTAGGATTCAGCAATGGTAATCCCATTGAAAGTTAAGGGGTAATGGTTAGATTCTCTCTTATTACAATCATAAGAAGGTAAACATAAGGAAGATATTCCCACGTGTGCGGAACTCACATCTATTTCCTGAGTCTAAACCTGCCTCCAAGGCACCCATATCCACCATTAACTGAGAGTCAAAGTCAAAAAGGTGACCAATTCAATCTAAGAAGTGGGGCTATAATAATGAAGTTATGAGTGTTAAAGTCCTTGAGCTTTTTGAAAGTTAACTGCTGTTGATTGGTTTTCCCAGGCTTCAAGGAACCCAGTAACTTCCTCAAAGTAAATGTCTTCGTGGACTTAGGAGAGGAATACTATTACACTTACTTCCTGGCCTGGGGAGCCTCCATGACTAGGGAGCCACTGTACTGTGATTGGGGTACCTCGGAGACATTTGAATTGCCCTACCCATGCAGCCAGCCAAACCAAATCCACCTCCTGCCCCCTTAGGCCTCAGAACACACCACCTCCACGCCTACCCCCCACCCCCCAAAAATCATGCCGTCTCCAAACTTCCACTCCCTCAATCCCTGGTCCCTGCCTGATCAATCCTCTTTCTCCATCTGGTGGGAGGTCTGGAATGTCAATCATGTTGGTATTTGAACAGTGAACAAATCCAAAGAGGTGTCATGGCATTAAAGGTCAACATCATGTAGAAAACCTGATCCTCTCAGCTCACTAAAATCTCTGCTCTACAGTCAATATCAACAGTTCTGCAAGGAAATGAATATTTCCACGTTTTCTCTCCCATTTCCATTTGAGTTAATTTCAGTTTAAACATTCTTGGTTCCCTCGAATTGTTTACTTAAGTTTTCCTTCTTCAGAGGAACAATTCCTGTCAATGAAGATTGCCAAGTCATTGCCCTCAGGCTTTTGCCAGTGCAGCTTTAGAAATAGCCCCTGGCAGCCTTCCTGCTTAGGCATCTGGGAGTTCCCATCTGATAATACAGCCTTGATCAGGGCAATTGCGAGACTGAGTCAGAATCCTATCTCGATCTAAAATTATATCTTAACATACTAACATGGTATAGCAGGCCAGCCTCAGAAAATTATGTTCCAAGGGACATTTCAATTGATTTGCTCTGCTGATTAATGTTGTCTTTCTATAAAAAGCTAGGAAAATCTTGTCCATTAATTACCAATAAACCCTAGCGTTAGTTCAATTCTGTTCTATGCAGTATTCCAATTCTAATTGCTCCACTTTTGAAGGATGTGCCTTCAGCTGCTGAGGTCGTGTGCACTGTAATGGCTCCCATAAGCCTTTCTTCCTGTTCATCCTTTCCTAAATGCTCCACAAAACATGGATTTTTGTTCATCTACCATAGATAATATCATTTTATGTGGCTCAGCGTCAAAGTTTGTTTGATAGCTTCTATGAAATCCTTGGAAACTATTACATGAAGAGTGTTATATAGATGAATCGTAGAAGACCTTGGTGATTCCTTCTCATTCCATTTGGTTCTGTTTTGTTGATTCTCTGAGACTACCACTCCTTTCCTCATCAGATCACAACACTAACTACTAACCTGTATCAAAGCCAAAAGCTGTCTGGTTCAAATATTCCAAAACTATCAGCTATGCTTGCTGAGGAGCCAGTGTCTTTTTTTGCGACATCTGATCAGGCGGTGACTATGGGACATGACAATTCTATGCTGTTGTTGAACTGTTTTTGACCTTGAGATGTTGTCACAAAAATCTCAATTCCCTGTTTCACTGTTAACTCCAATCATCCTTGCTTGTGCATGTGCCAGATGAAATGTTGCTATTTGCTAGGTAATTTAAAGAAATCCTCATCCTCATTCTGATGTACAGATCTTGCCTCCAAAACCAGGATTACTCCATGCCAATCGCAATATGCAGTCTCTCATCAAATGAGAAGGTCGCTTTTAGAATAGATTACATTGCATTCATTCCAAATGCAAGTCAGTTAAGAAACTGCTAAGTTCATTTTATTGTGAAGCAATGGATTAATTTTTAAATGCTGACAAATAGGCTATTTTCTTATTATTTTCTTTTAACATATAAATAATGTTAACATTCTGCATTATTTGAGGTGGACCTCTGCACTAAACTTTAAATAGCATCTTACCACAAGTTGAAAGATCGATCTGGGCACGTGCTACTCACTGAAAGTTGACCAATGTCAGACTGGTGCAGATGGCAGTGAGGAGTTTCAGCATCAAAACTGCCTCATTGGTACAAATTGCCAGTAGAAATATCCAGGATTGTCATATCAATAATATTATTTGCAATTGTTGTAAAAATCAAAACGGAACACTTTTAACACTGTTCAACACACACATTAAGCAGTTATCAATCTGCATATTCAGTGCACTAAACTAGTAAGAGTATAAGACACAATTTTTCTGAGATCTATGAACATACTTGAACAAACATGAACTACTTTAATATGGATTGGATGTCATTTCTTTATTTTTGGTGGCCTTACATTGGGGATTTAGATGATTGCTGTGGTGGAGGTAGTGGTTGGTGGCAGGTAGGGGGCTTGTAATCATGGCACTTTATGTCATATCTTATTTAGACCATAAAGTACAGGCACAATAAATGTTCTTGTATGTCTTGATTTCCTCTTGGGCTAACAGTCAGTCTTTAAAAATGCCACTTCTGTCCAACATGTTTTTGTAGACAACCAGATCCTGACAACAACTTTAAATGAGACGCCTTCAGTTATCACTGCAGCTCTGATAGGTCTCACTTTCCTGACCTCACCCGAGGTTCAGTGACCCTCAGGTTAAACTCGCTGCCAGTCATCAGTCTCTCTAATGAGACTATGGTCCTCTGAGACTACAACAACTTTACTCAGTTTACTTTTATTTAAGGAAGCACTGCTTCTTTTGGAGAAAGTTGAAGATCTGGTAAGGCAAACACCGTCCAATGGAATTGCAGTACATCCTGTTAATAAGTCAGAGAACAGCACTAATAGCTGCCAAGGAAAACATAATGCTATTGTTGACTCAAGTTAAGGCAGAGTATAAAATTTCAGCTTAAAAACAACAACGGTAGACTCAGTAATGAGAAATCAGCATGGGTAAAAGATCAGCTGGTGGCAACATCTGACGTTTTCTAGTGTTAACTTATCATTTACCTGATGACGAAAAATGTCAGAAATCTCTGGATAATAGTGAGAACTACACAAATAGACATAGGACACTATCATTCTTAGAATCTCAAGTTTAATCTTTACGAGCTTGAGAGGGGATCTGTAAACATAGTCAAATATCTAGGAAAATTGGGGCAACTATTGTATTAGCTTAAAAGCAAGTTGTGTAATTCTCTATTTGCTTATTCTATATCTCCAAGGAAACAGATTTGAGACAGGGATAAAGTGAGACTTGAGGAAAAAAAAGCAAAGAGAAAAAGAATTAGGCAAAGATCAAAAAAATAAGAAATGTGAGTTGAAAGTAGTAGCCAAATAAATAGAAAGAAAAACATTTAGAGAAGCGAAACATAAGCAAAAGTAAATCCTTGAAGCCATGCAAAGAAAATATTTGGAAGCAAATGCCTTCACATGTTTAAGAACGTAAGAAGAATGTAAGAAATAGCAGCAGGAGTAAACCATCAAGCCTACTCTGCTATTCAATACAATAATGGCTGAGCTTGGGCTTCAATTCACCTTCTCCCATATCCCCTCAACTCCGAGAGACTGAAAACCTGTTTATCTCATCCTTAGATAGAATTAACAACAGAACTTTTGTAAACCTTCCAAAGTTCCACAACCCTTTCAGTGAAGAAATGTTTCCTCATCTCCTTGCTAAATAATATGAGACTGTGCTCCTGTATTCTATTTCCCCCACTGCGGGGGAAACAGCCTGTCAAGCCCCTTCGGGATCTTATATGTTTCAACGCGATCACTTCCCTTTCATCCAAACTCTAGAGAATACAGGTCTAATTTACTCAAGTCTTTTTTCACAGGAAAATCCTTTCATCCCACTAATCAATCTGAACGGTTTCCAATGTAAGTAAATCCTTCCAACGGGACAGTAGTGCAGATGCGTTCTCAACTATCCCTGCAATTCTATCAAGATTTCCTTACTATTACAGTCCAATCCCCTTGCACTGAAGACCAGTGTACCATCTGCCTCCTAAATTACTTGTTACACCTGCATGCTAACTTTGTGTGTTCTTGTACAATTAGTTTAAATGTTATAGTCAATGAAACCAGGAAGCCCTTCAGGTGTGTAGAGATTGTTGGGGGGTGGGGGGTGCTTTAAAACGAAATTAGAAGGGCAAAGAGGGGCAATGAAATATCTTTGGCAGATGGGATTAATGAGCACCCCGAGGCATTTTATAAATATATAACAGCAGGAGGATTACCAGGGAAGGAAAGAGTGAGGAGGCAGAGAATGTGGGTGAGGTCTTAAATGAATATTATTCATCTATACTCACAAAGGAGAAAAACGTTGTAGCTGGAGATTTCATTTGGGATGGTGAGGTTCTACAGCATGTTAAGATTAATGAGGAGGTGTCAGATGTTTTGGAAGGCATAAAGATGCCTAAATCACGTCGGGCCTGATGAGATGTATCCCAGGCTGCTATGGGACGCAAGGGAGCAGATTTCTGGGATCCTGGCAGAGATATTTCATAATTCACTGGCCATGGGTGAAGTGCCGGATGACTGCAGAATAGCTAATATGCTTCCTTTGGTCAAGAAAGGCAGCAAGGATAGGCCGGACAATTACAGATCAGTTAGTCAGATCAGATATCAGTGGTAGGGATATTATTGGAAAAAAAAAATTGAGGGACAGAATTAATCAACACTTGGAAAGACAAGGATGAATCAGGGATAGTCATCACGGTACTGCAGTTGATGTGCTTTACATGGACATTAGTAAGACCTTTGACAAGATCCCACGTGAAAGCCCAGTCCAAAAGGTAAGAGCCCAAGTTGGTAAACTGAATCCAAAATTGGCTTACAAATATGAGGCAAAGAGTCTGTGACCAGCAACGTACTACAGGGCTTGGCGCTGGGACCCTTGCTGTTTGTTATATAGATTAACGACTTGGCTGTGAATGTAGAAGGCATAATTAGTAAGTTTGCAGATGACACGAAAGTTGGTGGTGTCGTTGATAGGGAGGAGGATGGTGTCACACTACAGTCTGATATTGATCAGCTGGTAAATTGGGCAGAGCAATGGCAGATGGATTTTTATCCTGATTAGTGTGAGGTGATGCATTTTGGGAGATCTAATAAAGGAAGGATATAAACAATGAGCAGGGAGTACTGAGGGAAAAAGGGACCTTAGTGTACTAATCCATAGATCCCTGAAGGTGTCAGAGGTAGACATGGTGGTGAAGAAGGCATAGAGGAAGCTTGTTTTCATTAGCTAGGGCATAGAATATAGGAGCTTCACAGAGAGAAATAAAAATATTCTGCGCCTTTTCACTATAAGTTTGAGACCCTAATTTCCCCCTCACTCTGCAAATCAGGCAGCTGGTACATGAGACCATCTCCTTCCAGACTATTACCTAACAAATGATTTGCAAATGTAAGAATTTTTTTTTCAAGACAGAACAAGAGGGCTTTGTTTACAGAAAGATAGCATCTGTGAGTGTGCTGACAATGTACTTTTCCCCTATTCCCAGACTGAAATTATTACAGGAGGCCAAGTATTTAGACTTTTATTAGTCAACATGTAACTGACAAACTGATTTGTAAAATTCCAAAATCAATACACTTACACATTCAATCCGGCTACTTGATTTCTACTTTTGTAAATACTTCTCTTCAAGTTTCCACTACTCATTTAAGCCTTTCTAAGGAATTCTTAAATAAATAATTAAATGCAAAACATAAAAATTACTCTTCACATATAAAGCTTTAAAGCACATCAATAATACAGTCTTGTGAATACTTTTTGAATAGTTATTAGCTTGTTTATTTTAAGTGTCCGATTTCCTTTCTTAAATAACAGAAATATAACAAAGATCTATTAGATGTTCAAATGCAGCAAAATGTAATTTCCAGGCAGGAAGAATTCTCTGAGATATGCACATCTAAATTTAGACATTTCACTCACTACTATGCATGGTCCTATTAATAATGATGTAGGGCAGAATCTGTCAGAAATTAATAAATAGGTGGATTTTGGGGCATGTTGACGGTTTATAAAGGAACAATATACACTCCGATCGGGCAAGAGAACAAATATAATGAGCTGAACACATTAAGTGCACTGTGCAATCTTTGAAAAAAACCATAAAACCTATTTTTAATAGAGTGCCCGTAGAATTCAATAATTTAATTTTGAGCAACATTTAAAAAGGTATTAATATATTTTCAATTTCTGATACTTTAGTCATGGTTGAAAACTACTCCTAAGTGAAACTGATAAAATGCCACGAGTGGTTTGGCACAAATTATACATCAAGGGAGGGCTGCTGCCCTGAAAGTGAGACTCCCTGGCTGAGAAATATTTCAGTTTTGTCTGTGAGATAACATTTTACATTTGGACACTTTTAAAGGAACACAGTCAATAGTTTGGGGAAAATTAGTCAAGACTCTGAGTTCCCAATTCTGCACACTACCGTTTTGCAATTTAATATTTTCTAACTGTTCAACGGTGTTAGAACAACAGCAGGAGTGGAACAAAATCCAAGATACACTGCTAACTTTAGCCTAATGCTCTTCTTTACTTTTCAAAGACATCTCCTCTTACAGGTTTGACATGATAGGCACGTACAATTAAGGTTTCATCATGCTGACTGGGGCTATTTTCTTTAATGTTTTAATATTATTTAAGTTAACTGCAACCATCTTCTATTCTGTAAACATGCCCAAGACAGCAAAAACTTTCTTTGCTTGATTACTGACAGCTAACTTGAACATGTTCACCCCAGAAAGGTCTGTCCTTTGCATCTGATACCAGGATGCACCATAAACACGTGAGATGGAAGTTATTAAGGCTTTTATTTCTCGATATATGTAAACCATCCAGGTTTTGTTGGCATACAGCAACGTGCTGAGGATACAGAGCTTGTAGCTAAGCACCTTGATCATGTCGGTTACTTATATGTTACCCATGCCCACTTTGTTAGTCCAGCAAATGTGGTGGCTACCTTTCCAACGCACAGTGGCTCCGTGGTTAGCACTGCTGCCTCACAGTGCCAGGGATCCAGGTTCAATTCTACCCTCGAGCGACTGTCTGTGTGAAGTTTGCACATTCTCCCAGTGTCTGCGTGGGTTTCCTCTGGGTGCTTTGGCTTCTTCCCACGGTCCAAGAATGTGCAGGTTTGGTGCACTGGCCACGCTAAATTACCCATAATGTCCAGGGATGTGTAGATTAGGTGGATTAGCCATGGGAAATGTCGGATTACAGGGATCTGGGTGGAATGCTCTTTGGAGAGTCGGTGTGGACTTGTTGGGCCAAATGGCCTGTTTCTATGCTGTACGGATTCCATTCTGTTCTTTCATGCTGAGCTCTTGGTCAAGAGACAGGTTGTCTGCTGCTGTGAAGCTTAGCTAGAAGGCTTTGCAGACAGCCTCCAGGGATGGGTTACTGAACCTGATCATGGGAGACCTACACCTTGTACAGTAACTATTGTTACTTTTAATTCTGACAGTGAGAAAGCATGTGATACATGATGGGACAGATGATCCCAGGAGCTTTCAGAACTAGTACCCTGTCTGGGAAATAATGCAGCATCATCAGCTCGGGTTCTCTGATGAGGACACACCACAATTTCATCATGGTTTTCAGTCTTGACTGGTGGCCAGTGATCATTGTCAAAAAACTTTTATGCGTGATTGTCAGATCAAGGCAGGATGGACTCTTAGCTATCCGCCCATTTGCCTCTATTAGCCAGGAAACCATGTCCTTTCCTTTTGGGTGGCATGGTGGCTCAATGGTTAGCACTGCTGCCTCACAGCGCCAGGGACCTGGGTTCAATTCCACCCTCAGGTGACTGCATGTGTGGAGTTTGCACATTCTCCCCATGTCTGTATGGGTTTCCTCCAGGTGCTCCGATTTCCTCCCACAGTCCAAAGATGTGCAGGCTAGGTGGATTGGCCATGGCTAAATCGCCCATAGTGTTCAGGGATGTGTAGATTAGGTGGGTTATAGGGGGGGTGGGTCTTGGGGGGGGGGGGGGGGGGGGGTGGTGCTCTAATGGTCGGTGTGGACTTGTTGGGCCGAAGGGCCTGTTTTCCACACTGTAGGGATTCTGTGATGATTCAGTGATTTCTATGAAAGAAACAAAGGACTGCTGACATCAGTAAAATTAAATCCCAGCAGGAAGGGAGTCAGTGTATTGGACTCTTGGCAGCAGTGTTGCCCAAACCAAGGACCCCCAGGGGACGGTAGGGCCGGAGCCTGGATTCTTGGTGGCATCGGACAGCAGCAGAGCCAGGGTCTCCTATTCCCAGAATGAGATTCCTTGAGGACTGGAACACCTTCCAGTAGCCCTGGAGCCATGCCTGAGACCCAATCTAAACCGAAGGTAATCTCTAAGTTTATTGTGCCATATTGTAGTGGCAAAACATTTTTCACTGTATCTTCAAGATGTATGTGATAATAATATCATTCATTCATGTATTAGGGAAAATAAAAAGAAAATTATACACTCCAGATAGAAAACATCAAACTACCTAAATTACTAAATGTAAGCCATATGCCTTCAGTTAGTCTATAATCCCTCCTTTTATTACATATGATTGCTGCAACTCTGTGCCACACTTCTTTTGGTAGTATCAAGAAATATTATTAATGGGATTTTTCTGACAGTCCTCTTTATTTCATAAAGTGCATGGGGTGGAGTACTGGTTAAATAATTTCAATAGACTTGAACCTCAAGGTTCCTTGTGATATAACAAGTAACTTGAAACATGCTGCCTAGTAAATAAATAAAAATTACAGGTTCAAATGTGAATGGATTGTTTGACAGCTCCAAGCGAGGTTTTACACTAATAAAAACAAAGTGTTGGAGAAACCCAGCAGGTCTGGCATCAACTGTGGAAAGAGAAACAGAGTTAACGTTGAGTCCTATGACTCAGGGTTCTGAAGAAGTTTCACACACAGACTCAGAATTCTGTTTCACTTTCCACAGATGCTGCCAGATCTGCTTGGTTTCTCCAGCTCTTTGTTTTTATTGCAGATTTCCAGCACCCACAGTATTTTGCTTTCATTTACGATTTCACACTTTCCTTCAAATGCAGTTGACTATTTGATGTATATCACTGAAATCCCTAACTGCTGCAATCTTAACACTGTCCAGAGGCATATAACTTACTACAGGAATCTTTGTGGAAAATAGCGTCTCAAAACATGGCAAAGAACGTCGCTGGAAAATAAGCAAAACATTAAAAGGATAGCTGTCGGTGAGAGAATATAGGAATCTCCCTGGCCAAAAGAAACCAGTTGGAACCAGAAAGATATCATCAGCTTCAAATGACATCTGACCTGTATAAACAAATGCTTACAGAAACAATATGCAGTTAGGGATATCTGGTAGCACGGATACAGGAGTGGTAAGTGTACTTGCACATTTTGGGAATCTGTTGCACATATCATTTCTGGACGAGTGGGGAAATAAGTCAGCATATTTATGGCAATTGATGCAAGTATGCAATGTGACTATTAAAACTAGAAATATGTTTCTTGTTTTTCAAATAAGTGGACCAGGAGCTCACTTAAAAAGTGGTCAAAAGATTTTGTAGAAATGCTTTATGCACATGGTCTATCTTCAAGGCCTTAATGTTGATACGTCAAGAGTGATAGTTTTTGAGTGGTTCAATTTAACAGTGGTTGCCTATGGCAGATTTATTCAACACTACAAACAGAGCAAGTCTGTGATGCTGGTGAGAGATTCGTAGGTCACACGTACAAATTTGGGCCCCCTGCTCATCCGATAAAGAGTCCCATTCTGTGAACGGTGCTTTTGTCTGCAGTTCCAGGATTTTAAATAAAATGATTAATCAAATAAACAGCAGTATTTGATACTCTAAATTAAATATTTTTCTGGATAACTGGTGGTGCTCTTTGAAAGATAGAGGGACATCCTCCAATTGCAGCGTCCAGTGAAGAAACCTCAGAGGCAATATACAACGTACAGGCAGAGGCTATAATATTACAATTTTTAATCCACAAGTCTAATTTCTGTACCTGCCAATAACACAAAATATGTGTTGATCAAACAGCCCAAGCCATTTGTAAACATGAAAGTGAGAAAATCTGTCAATGACGATGTGGTCACTGCTTGTTAAGTTTTAATGTTACTCAAACGCAACAGTTCTCCACTAATTCCAATGACAGTCTCTCTGGCAAGAGCCACAATTTGTTCATGTGATGCACCAACCTTACTGAACAGGTTTAAACATGGACTTGGGAAAAGATAAGCATGTAGGGGCAACACTTGGAATGACTTTAGGGAGCCATGATGTGGAGGTGCATGTGTTGGACTGGGATGGACAAGGTCAGAAGTGACATAACACCAGGTTATAGTCCAACATATTTATTTGAAATCACAAGCTTTCAAAGTGCTGCCCCTTTGTTAGGCAACCCTTCACCTGATGAAGGGGGCAGCGCTGTGAAAGCTTGTCATTTCAAGTAAACCTGTTGAACTACAACCTGGTGTTGTATGACTTCTGCCTTTAGGGAGACTAGGGGAGTGGACATGAAGTGGCAGTTTACAAATGAAAATGTTGAGAGTGAATTTTCAAGGAGGGGTAATTGTAGTTTCAAAAGAGTGGGGAGTGGTACATTATAATATGGGAAAGCATGAGGCTAGAAAGGCAAATTGTGCAGTCATTTCACGGGAATGGGAGGTTGGTCTCATGGAGAGGATCAGCTTAGAAAGAGCACGAAGGGAATCAGAGAAAACCTACGGAAACAAAGAGGGTTAGAATAGGGTAGTCTGAGCTCAATTTAGCTTGGCATGCAAGGGAAAGAAAGACAGAACTGATTGAATTTTTTGAATCTTCAAGACAAAGAAATCCATGAGCTCCTGGCCTTTATTGGTCTTGTCTGACCATCTAGAAGAAGATGGCCATGGAGAAAACGGCATGATTGCTTTCTTCATTCCTGTTATGAAGATGTGCTACATTCAATAATAATCTTTGAAGTTTACCAGCTGATTTCACATATTAAACATTTTAAAAGAAACACTGCAGACTCTAAGACATCAGAACTTTTGCAACTTCAAGCTACTCGGGCCCCTGGATGTCTCAAGTGGGTTACTGATTAAACAACCCCAGAGAGACCCACACTTGGATTATTCCAAGAACAATGCTAACATTTTCCTCTGATACTGAATCAATGCTCACTTCATATAACTGGGAAAATGCACTGATGATTGTGCCCAACAGCTGTCTCAAAATATATAAGGTCATTACAAGTAATTCATAATAAGTATAATATATTAGACAAGCAAGATGATCAATTTACCTTACTGACTGCGATCAAGACAAATGTCAATCACACCTGGTTTTGTCATTAACATAAAAGATCTCAATTTATTGTAACGCATTTAACATTAACAAACGGGAGAGAAAAGTTGACGGGGGGGGAGGTGTGGTGAAACATTACTGTGGTAGGTGGGAATGTGGAGTAATCCGATCATCCACGATATTACTAAACATCAGACCATGCTCTGGGGCCGACTACTGGTTTCGCCTAGGTTAGCTTCAGAACAATAAAAGGTAATCTGTTACTTTGTGGAAAACCCAAGAAAACCTGTCTGGCTAATCCTTTATAACCAACACAATATAGATACTGAACTGGAAAGTCCATCTTTCAAATTTTCAGCACTCTTGTTAGACTCAAGCAAGGAGGGAAAAAAACAACACAGGAAAGCCACTCCACCCTTCCTCACCTGCACGTAACATTCTCCACGTTTCTAAGTTAAGAGAATTAACTTCTTAACAGTCGATTCACAATATGTTCCTAATTGCCTGGCTGCCCCACAGGTTTACGAATAATTTGTAATAAAAATCAGAACTGACTGAAACCAATCTAGTAATTAGTATAGTAATGATCCTTATCTTGTTAGTGATCTAGTTAGAACAGGTTCAGCACGGCAACACAAATGGCATTAGCACAATAAGTGGTTATCACAGGTTCCTCCAATGGAAAATCTTGTTCCAGGCTGGAGATCATTAATAAGTGAGGGAAACCCATAGTCCTGGTGATCCTGGTTCAAACACTGATCAATCGTAAAAAAAGGAAACAACCCACGTAACTGTCTCTCTGTTCTTAACAGGCAATTGCTAGACTTTCAGAACTTTCTTTTCGGAATGTCTCTAGACAGCCAAGCCAGGAACCATGTAAAAGAAAGTTACAGCCAAATATAGCCATTGTCTTAATCTATGCTCAATAGTTAATAATCATTTTCACAAAAAAAGTTATAATAAGGGTACCATTCAATATTTCTTGTCTCTTATGTGCAGCATAGAAATGAGTCTTTGGCTTAGTGGGAGCAGTCCTGCCTTGGAGGCAGAAGATACAGAGTTCAATGCTCACTCAAGGCAGTCCTGAAAATGAAGCCTTGAACTCTTGCTCTGACTTGCAGGGAGATACACACACTAATCAATACCCTCCACGCACAACATTATGTGTAATGGGAGCAAATTAAAACTGCTCAGCTTTTTGGACCAACCAACTCATTGGTAGGTGTATAAGTTCATTATAGCCTGGAAAGGAGTGTTCACTTCTTATCAGGTCATACAACTGATTAGCCTGTACATCTTTCCACTATTTCATACTATTCTCCAAAGTAAGACTGAAGAAATGAAAACAGATACCTTCTTTATTCTTGACACCTAAACAATTAACAAGTAATAAAAGGTAATGCCACACCAACATAATTCTGGAGGATGGTATAGTCTTTAGGAGTTATTAAGTATTTGGTAATGAGTATTGCAGAAATAGTAAGTACTCTAATGCTGAAATAAAACGGTATTATTGCTATTATTACCAATCTAAAATCATCAGTATCGTTTTCCCTTATGTTCTCAGTACTCTGGCAGTAACTGCAGAGTTCAATTTCTCCACTTGCTGCATTTAAAGTCGCTAGGCTTCACTGGCTCTCCTTAAGAACTTCTCAGTGGGAGGAAAAACCTTATAGACACTTGAAGCCCTCTGGTACTGGTCCTGCTTGGCTATTCTTCATTGTTTGAGGTCAGGTGATTAACATCAGTTGCCTATTTGACATATATTGTTTAGACTCATGCACAAGCATCAGTCACTTAGGTGAAAACGAAGAAGTAAAGATTTTCTAAAATGCAATAATAATTATGTAAAATCTGTGAAATGATTGGAAACACCCTAGTTAGGTGAGCTACAAACTGCTACAAAAGATTGATCTATTGTTTATACATAAGTGTGTCATATAACACTGCATTCAAAAAAAATTCTGCTGCTAAATAATATAGATTATCCATTTTGCATAACTAACCAGCTGATCCAGAAGGAAGGCATGTCTATAAGCAATCTGTTCTGGTTTGGCATTACAATGTGGAAAATCCATTTTATTGCTCTGAGTGTACAATATTTTGATTTAGAAACTGCAGACAGCATTCTAGTATTTTGTAGATTAAATTTGCCTGCGGAAATGTGGCCTAAAATTTGAGCAATAATCCCTTCCTCTCATATGATATACAATGCTATAGAATAATGCTTAAATTACAAACTTTGTAAAATGTATGTAAACTTGCTGGAGAGGCATAAAATTGAGGGATTCCTTCCCAACCTGAGGTCTCAGCTTTTTTTTATTGCATACCCAACCAAATAAATGTCTCCTGTTGGCCTCACGTAACCATAGATTCATCACTGCTGCTCCTCACACTAGTGTCTGGGATAGAACATGCGCAGTTTAATCTCCAAGTGGAAAATTCATCTATGACCTTAGCAGAAAGTAATACTTAGGAACACATCGCTGTTTTCGTTTGCTCAGCATTGTTATGATTTACACATTTTCAGCTAAAAAGAATAATGTTCCACACACTCTGATACTGAAGATTATTGCCTGTTACTCAGCCCTCTGCCCTAACCTGTAGCAGGTCAATGTTGTCAAGCCACAATATTTGGCATGTCTTCTCCATAATGAACACCTGGTTTTCAAGTTTCACAATTATAGCTACATTCCAGCTAAATTCTAACTTTAATTGGGGAATATACCTGCGCATACAACTTCAGTGCACTGACTGCTATAGTTTAGGAAGTAGCACAAGTGATTGTATCGTCTCTATTTTCACTGTGATACAAGCAGAACGCCACATTTTCACTCCCCATTCCCATCACAGTGAAAACCGAGAAGCCTGTACTGAGGGTGTATTTAATTGCAGACACAGAGACAGCGCACTGCTCTCTGATTTCCAATTAAATTTTAAACAACTGGAATGAAATAATAAAATGTGAATGTGCCACAGCTGGGTACTAAAGGCTACATTAAATGACTAGCTCATGGTGCTTCCTGATAGCTCAGTGGGCAAGAATTCTGCCTGGTATGGGATTCAAATAAGGTCAATCACTGGCCTGTGATGAATTAGCTGGAGAAATGATAGAAGTCCTGCAATTGGGAGCTGCAGGCATTGACTAATAATCTGGAGACAAGATACCTAGTTCCTTTTCCTGGTCAGTATCCAGTTACCTTATTGGAAACTTTCCTGTTATGCTGTGTGAAGGCAGAATCAGGTTAAGTTGTGATGCCATCCAACAGCCAAATCTGAGCCCAATACCCACTATCTTGGCACACTGATCGATAAAAAGCCCCATAATTGAGGTACTGAAGGGCAGTCAATCTTGCAGAAAAATATTTAATGCTACGTTCAGTGCTGCAAGAATAAAGAAACAAAGTTCCTTTATAATGGTTCCTCTTCCAGAATTAATTGCTGATTTTTGGTACAATACTACTTAAGGTCCCATCGTCTGAGATATGCAATCAGAATTGTAGAACAAACCACACTGGGCTGATGTCACACTTTAGGAAATACTAAATGTTATTGGATTTTTACAAGGCTTCTTGTTAATGACCCCTTTCCCTCTCTAAGCAGCTATTTTTAAAATCCATTGAACAATGTGCTTTAACTGTCAAGCACTCACAAATGGACCCACCCTTTCCCAAGTGCATGCTTGAATAACCTTCAACCCCTTCCATCTGGAACACTGTAGAATTTGTTCTGTTTCAGTGTGATCTGAGCAGCTGTTTTTGACTGCTTGGATGGAAAAGAATGGAAAATAAGCGAAGTTTTAACAGACGGCTATGATAAATGCTACAATGCTATTTATAAGGATCCCCAAATAAAAACAAATTAATTTTAAACAGAACTTGCACAATTTTCAAAGAAAAACTTTGTCTTTTGTTTTTGATGAATATAGCTGCCAAAGGGATTGAATCTGCGGAAGCTTCACAAAAAAAATTTAATACTGATCATCTTCCCTGGACTGTGAGGTAACCACAGACAATCAATAATATTTAATAGAATAATATGCTGCCTTGCCAGCATCACTCTCCTTGGACATTTTGTGACAACACTTGTTGAAATATTTAGAAACTCCTAAAAAATTAAGGAATTTGCAGCTACTGAAAGGATCACAGGAATCTTTTTGTAACTAAAGCTTACAATTTCTCTTCCACTACCAATGGAGTATCAGACTGACGGTGAAAGAAAGGTCTTACAGTCTCTGATCAAATATCCACACCACAGCCATAGTCTTACCTTTGATCCTCTCTCTGCGCAATTCCTCCAAAGTATTCAATATCATGTTGCCATTAATACTCCTTTATACATTGTATATAGTAGACACGTTTACCTAATATACAAATATAGGCATACCTTTGATATATAGATAACACTGGAGCTGGAGGAACACAGTGGGCCAGGCAGCTTCAGAGGAGCAGGAAAGTTGGCATTTCGAGTCGGGACCCTTCTTCAGAAATGGGGAGGGAGACAGGAGCTCTGAAATAAACAGACAGGAGGGGAGGGACTGGGGAAGGTAGGTGGGATGGTGATAGGTGAGTGCAGGTAGGGAGTGGTGGGAATTGGTCAGTGAGGTGGGAGGAACAGATAGGTGGGAGAGAAGATGGACAGGTTGTGTCAGGTTAAAGAGGCAGAAATGAGAGGGAGGGTTGGATATGGGATGAGGCTGGGGGTGGGGAGATCTTGAAACTGGTAAAATCCACATTGAGACCATTGGGTTGTAGGATCCCAAGGTGGAATATGAGGCACTGCTCCTCCCGTTTCCGGGTGGCGTCACTGTGACACTGGAGGAGGCCCAGGCTGGACATGTCGCCCGGGAAGTGGGAGGGGAAGGTGAAATGGTTCACGACTGGAAGGTGTTGTTGTTTGTTGCGAACAGAGCACAAGTTCTCTACAAAGCGTTCTCCTTGACCTGATACAACGTGTCCATCTTCTCTCCCACCTATCTGCTCCTCCCACCTCACTGACCAATCCCCACCACTGCCTACCTGCACTCACCTATCACCATCCCACCTATCTTTACCAGTCCTACCCATCCCCTCTCTATTTATTTCGGAGCTCCCTTCTTTCCTCCCCCATTTCTGAAGAAGGGTCCCGACCTGAAACGTCAACTTTCCTGCTCCTCTGATGCTGCGTGGCCTGCTGTGTTCCTCCAGGTCCACACTATGTTGTCTATGACTCCAGCATTGGCAATTCTTACTATCTCTGATACCTTTAATATATTTTGTTTTACAATTCTCCTCTCGCCAATTCGGACAGATCGAACACCAAAGACACACTGAGCTAACAAATATCCGGTGTACTTCTCTTTCATTGTAACAGCTTTAGTTTTGTTCAGATAACCAACAAAGCATTTAAAACAGTCATACAGCACAAATGATTGACTTCACTTTGGTTTAAATTCCAGCAAAACGTTTTACTTTCCAGGGTAGATCGCATTTTTGAAGTCAGATGGGACCCAAAAATACTTTTGGTGGCCCAAACCATGCTTCAAATATCTACTGTGGCTGAACGATGCGCCTGACACTGAAATAACCAAAGTGGCACAATGAGGTTAACTAAACCTATTTCCCAAATTTAGATCACATCTTTGTATGTGAACTTTAGGGCATGGATTGTCTAAGCGACCAAAGAATCATATTGCATAGAAGGAGGCCATCTGATTATTCTTACTTCTCTACTTATTCTCCATAGACTTGCAATTCCCCTCAATTCCCCCTTTTCAGGTATTTATTCAATTCCTTTCTCAAAGTTACTTCTGAATCTATTTTCCACACATTGGAACAGCATGCTCCATGTCAAATAACATACTACATTAAACCAGCTTTCAACCGACCTGTGATTCGTACATCAACAAAGTGAAATCTGTAACCCCTTGTTACCATCTCTCTTGCCATGGAAGCAGTTTCTCCTCGTATATTCAAAAAATATATCACAATTTTAAATATCTCTGTCGAATCTTCTCTGAACTTACTTGGCTGCAAGGAGAATAATCCCAGCTTCACCAGTTTCTGCACATAACTAAAGTTCCATATACCTGGTACCATTCCAATAGATCTCCTCTTCTCCCTCTAAGGACTTGATATCCTTCTTGTGGGGTGCCCAGAATTGGCCACAGTATTCCAGATGAAGCTTAACCAGTGATTCATAAAGGTTGAGCACATCTTCCTTGCCTTTGTATTGTAAGCCTGTTTAATATAGCTACAAAACTAAGGTCAAAGCTTTTTTTAAAAAAAAGCTTTCTCATGTTAACCTGACAGTTTCAAAGATTTTTGAATCTACAAACCCATGTCAATGCTCCTGATTCCATTCAAAATTGCAACATTTACTTTATACTGCCTCTTGTTATTCTTCATTCTAAAATGTATCAATTTATTCCTCTCTGCATTGAATTTCATTTGCCACGACTGCAAATAACACCAGTGTCTTAGACACCAAGCTCTTCAGAGGGTCGGTGCATATTTGATGGGCCGAAAGGCCTCTTTCTGCACCAGAGCGTTTCTATTATTCTTTGAACAGCTTGGGTTCTGCACTCAACTCCTGGAGAGAGACTTGAAATCACAATCTTTTGACACAGAGGCCAAAGTGCTACCCACTGAGACTTACTGCTGACACTTACTTATTCTCACACGAGTACGTTTTGATAATGTTTCTGCCCAGTATTGAACCTTTTTGTGTTAGGCACGTGTGGCACTCTCTGGATTACAGGAACATTCCAGTGTTTCTTTTGAATAAACAAGAAACAAGTGAACCTATTAACTAATTAACAGTTTCTTAAAAGGGCACTGAGACAAAAAGATACAATGTTAAACAATACATAACATTTCATTTAAAATTACTATTTTAGGAACTGTTATGTGCATGAATTACCATTTGTCAAGGTCTCCCCGTCTGAATACCCTTAACCTTAAATTTATATAATCAACCTTAAATTCTATAAGTAACATTAAAACCAGTGCCTCTGAATGCTAGCTGAGATTTTGTGCTCAAATCTCTGACATGGTCTTGAACCCACAACTGCTGAGTCAGAAACAAGAATGTTACTCACCCAGCCATAGCTGATGCAGTATAATGCTGTTAGCATAGATAGCATGTCAGTGAAAGAATGAAAATTTAATGCCTGTTCAATATGAACCTCAAAAGGCCTCTTTTCTATTAAGTCATTGTTTGACAAATAATTTGTCATTGCTTGCTGTTTTATCTTAAAGGCAAATGATGGCTTTTAGCAATTTAGTCATGAAGATCATGGAATTGTTAAAGACAATAGAATTTGTTAAACTGTCTTGTTGAATTACTCAGGTCCAAAGAAAAGGCACACAAGGCAACTGATAATCCAGTAAACTGACTGTGCTTGTGCTAAACCATTAATCATCAAGGTTCCTGGCTTTATGAATATTCCAAATGTTGGGCAAATCCAGAATAGGTCAGCAATGTAAGAAATACCGAGAATGCAGAAAGAATGGCATAGCATTACTGAGGTGAAAACAGGCTCCAATCATCATATTCATATTTGATTTAATAATTAAAATTGATCTGGTTTTATTGATTTTAGTAACTAGCAAATGTAATTAAATCCACAGATAGGAGATTTTCTGGCATCATCCATCTGACCAAGACTAGCTTAGTTCGGTTTTATCATAGAGATACTTCATGGTCCATATCAACGGACCGGAAGTATTATTTTACTGGGCTACACTCAAATTACAATTGCTGGGTTAAGAACAAACACCATAGAGAGGGATTTGCAATAACAGCTTCACTCCAAATAGTGCATTTTAATTTGTTTAAACTGAGCAAAATTAAGTTCCATTTTCCACTTATTTGTCACATATTTTGCTTAGAACACAAACGTTAATCCACAAATATTCTTGCTGTTATTGTCTGACTGCAGTCGTTCAAAGCATACTGCCCACTGCTTCAGCAAGGGAATCAAATAATCCATAAAACACAGTAGCAGTCATTGTGAAGAATGCAGCATTTACCTTACAATGACTGCACTGCAGAATAGTCCAAAATGGCTTAAAGCTCCTCAGAGGAAAAGTTATTATAAAGGATTGCCATTGTATTTTTCATTGTGAGAGGAAGAACTGGGAAGCTGAGGGGATAATAACACAGGGAACACGTTTTTCAGTAATAGGCTTTTTGAAGCATAGTAAGTTTAATTATGTACAAAAAAACTAGAGGAGAAAAAATATTCAAGAAAAATAAAACTGAAAAAGATTCTCTTGTGGCTTAACTCAAAAACGTCTGTATGGGAAGCTCTATTTATTCTTTTGTATCTTGACTTGAGCTAACTTGTGAAAAGAAATGCCCTGTTAATTGGTCCGTCTTCCAGCAGAAAGAGATCCACAAAAGCATGCTGGAATAAAAAAAACCTGCCTAAGTGGCATGTTGATATACTCTATATAATCAACACAAATACAGAAGGTATTTTTACTAAGTGATTGCATCACCTACCGAGGGAGTTAGTGAGAAAGAATTTATGTACATCTTTCAAGATTCTTTATTGATAATATATATTCAGGATCTTGCCAGCAAGTTTGAAGTTTTAACATTGTTGATCAGATCTTGCTAACCACATGATGCCACAAAACAATCAGATCCATACACAGGTCTTAATTAAGAAAGTCATTCCCATAAGCAGCAATTAGGCTGCCGATTTATTGGCAAATTTTGCATTTATGCCAAATGGAAGGCACTGTAGCAGTTTATCTCCCTGCCATTGATCCCTGGTTAACATCCTTATCTTCCTCACTCACTTGACTTTAATGCTCCTTGCATCAGTGCTCCGAATAGTGCTTCATCGTAACTTGAATCTTCCCAATTCACTAATTTAATGCAATTAAATTAATTTAATTAACTAAACACTTCTGATTATGCCACTGTTTCTGCCAGGGCACAATTTTCTTCTCAACCACCCCAAATACCATTCCAAGGACTCTTATTAAAAGCTACTTTTTACATTTTCAGGGTTTACTCTTTCATTCTCACTAACTCCCTTAGTAGGTGTGGCAGTACTTAGTAAAAATACTTTGTGTTTGTGTTGATATATACAGACTATCTGGACTTGCACAGAAACAAAGTAAGTAGAATTAATCAAAAGCTTCAATAATTACCAACCCCATTTAACTTAAAGGCGTGACACACAAGGAAAACATTTATTTCCTATATACCAAAGGGTTTAAATTGGGACAAGACACCACGGAGAAGTCAAATTATTTTCCAAAATGACTGATACAAACTTGCACGCACAAAAAAAGCCATCATCCTAAACACATTTCTGCACACTGGTGAGGTCACAGCATTTCTATTTAACATTCACAAAGCTGGAATATTTTAATCAGACTTATTATTTTTACTGCATCTCAGATCTAAAGTTGATTTAAATTTAACAATCGTCTGTGTTCATTACTTCAATCACCCCCATTGAATAGCTCCTGAAAATATGCAGCCTTAAGCTAGAGATATCAAATTCCTTTGCAAGGAATTAATTATATGAACAATTTCATATTTTTCTAGCTTCTAGTTAGCTAACTGTTCCTTTGTTGACAAGTTGAAAACTATTCCCCCTTCTTTGCAACCTCCCTTCCTATCCAGCCAGTATCCTTAGATAACAAAATGTGGAGCTGGAGGAACACAGCCAGCCAGGCAGCATTAGAGGAACAGGAAAGCTGACGTTTCAGATCGGGACCCTTCTTCAGAAATTTTGTGTTCCTCCAGCTCCACACTTTGTTATCTCTGACTCCAGCATCTGCAGTTCTTGCTATCTCATCCAGTATCCTTGTTGTTTCCATCTCCCCCAGCTGCTTTCCAGTCTCCCATCTGCCATTTGCAGTACCATCATCTCCTCCCAGCCTCCTTGCGACCTCTCTATCTCCTCCTTCTAGACCCATCTCCCTTCAACCCCTTTATGGCCTCTCTCACTTCTTGCAACCTCTCTGAAACCATTCTGTTCTCTCTAAACAACCCACGACCTGGTGGGAAAATTGCCACCTCAGCAAATGAAGTGTAGCTCTCCCCCTCCCTATCCCAGCATTGCCAGAAAGTCTGTTCTTGGACCCGGCTCCTCCTCCTGGTTGTGGGGAAAATCGAAACTGGCTCCCAGCCCAGCCCAGTCCTACCCTCTGGCTGCCCGTTTCTGGATCACATCTCTATGTTCCTGAATCTCAGCCTCCTTGCTCCCTCAGTGACTCCCTCACAGCTGAAACTTACACAACTAGCCGCTTACTGCTCATCCAATCACATATCGCTTCTCTTCCAAGTTTGCTGTGAATAGGATCATTGTAAACTTATAAGCAGCAAGTATAGGAAAGAGCAGCCTGTGTTTCCAGGAACAGCTACTCAATTTCCTTTCATTCTGTCATTGGGGGATGATAATTCACCAATTGATTATCCATATGTTTACATTTTCCCAGGCAATTGGGGGATTTCAGAGGTGGTTTTCCTCCCCAGACCTATGTATTTGGAACCTAGGTTTCTGCTTTTTATTCAGGGCAGCACGGTGGCTCAGTGGTTAGCACTGCTACCTCACAGCGCCAGGGACTAGAGTTCAATTCCACCCTCGGGCGACTGTCTGTGTGGAGTTTGCACATTCTCCCAGTGTCTGTGTGGATTTCCTCCAGGTGCTCCAGTTTCCTCCCACAGTCCAAAGATGTGTAGGGTAGGTGGATTGACCATGTTAAATTGCCTGTAGCGTCCAGGGACATTTGGGTTAGACATGGGGAAACACAGGGGAATGGGTCAGGGTGGGATGCTCTTTGAAGGGGCGGTGTGGACTTGTTGGGCTGAATGGCCTGTTTCCACACCCTAGGGATTCTATGATCTACTCCATAGTTAGATTCCTGTACAATTGGGTACAGGTATGAGAATTAAATCATGGTGATTTTGAAGATTAAGGGCTGACATGCCTAGGTTATCCAATTTTCTATAATTTTATTTTTCATACCTACAAGAAACCTGTACACAGGAGTTTAGGTTTGGGGGCATGGCTTTATGTCTGTGTAAAACTGACTACTGGTGCAAGGTATTCTCCATTCTAATCCTGAGAGGTGGCAGTGGAATAATCAAGTCTGCAGTTGTCCAACATATGGACTGGGGCTTAATAGCAGTTGAGCTGAGGCAGGGGAGGAGTTTGACAATGTTATAGAGCTGGCATTAAGCAGTACAACACAACAGTCTGGTTCAACTGAGACTATTCCATGCTCATCACTCTCCACCTTAACTGAAGCCAATATCCTCAATTCAACATAGACCAAGGACTAAACCTGGGATTTTTCTCTGTTGCCTGCAACTGAACCACTCATATTATATGCTTTGCATTTGTTTTTCACAATAATATAATAGTCCAATTTTTTTGTCAGAGATAACAAATTCCACTCCAAACACAACAACTATTCTATGTATTCACTGGAATAGTCATGGGTGATTTTTCTGCCTTCATAAAGCCATGCATTGTACATTATTTGGAAATTTTCTAGAAGGCCTAATTATTTAAAAAGAAACAGTCATTTCTACTTTTTACTTTTATTGTTAAGGCTGGATAGATTAGTGGTCTGTTCCTTTTGTTTTTGAGAATGATTGTGTTTGTATATCATATTACTAGTTTGACTAATAATTCTGATGATTGGTTAATGTTCTGCATGAATAACTGCATGCATCAAAAATCCAAAAGCAATTTTCTCCAGGTCCTTCCTCAACAAAACCTTTCAGCAACTAAAATGATTCTATAATCTTTCTCTGATTATGGTCAAACTCTCTTGTTACCTAGCAACACACAATTAAGGAATATGTTTTCAGATCCACTTTGCAATCAGGCCATTATCAGATAAAATTACTGGAGCAACAAATGTCAAGCTCATGCAAATGAATTTGTTACACAGATAGAATTTTTTTCACTTTAAAATACAAATAATCTAACATTAACAGAATTTATCAGACTTTTCACCTCCTCTACCTGTGAAGGACAAAACAAGGCACAATTGAGGAAAATGATCACATTAATCAAACGAGAACAGAAGGTAAACTACGACCAGAGTGACAGAGATACAGTGGAAGTGTGCGCATGTTTGTATGTGTGTCAGCCCAGGATAGGTGTGGAAATGGGACAGGTTCTTTTTCTTTTGTTCCCCCTCCCTCTTTTCCTCTCTTTCGTGGTTTTCTTCTCCTCTGCCTTCCCAGACTCTTGGCTTTGGGCACCCGGCTCCAAAGCAGGGATGCCAGCGACCAGTGGCCTGGGAGCAGTGGCCCAGTACAGTGCGTGGTGGAAGGGGCCCGGTGTGGAGTGTGGCAGCAGCCAGTGATTAGGCCATGTGGAAGTTCCCTGCGCTAGTCTGTTGTGGAGAGCACTTAGAGAGAGACTGTAATGTTTGTCTTTTTAAACTTTGCATCTTGTTTTTCTGACTTATGGTTATTCTGAGTATAGTTGTAACGTAACTTATTTTTCTTCATTTCCCTATTCTGTAACTAAGGATTGTACCTGGGTACTCTGTCCCTAAGATAGTGCAGAGTGTTGGTGACATTGTTACACTGTAACTAATCTTTGGGTACTCATTTGAGTACGTGACATTAAAGCTAATTCAATTTGAACACAAACGTGCCCAAGAAACTCAATATGTGATTGTGAAAGGTTTGGAGTAGAATTGGTGGAATACAGAAGATATTAGTAACGTACAAATATTCATGAACTCAATGTTCAAATAACACAGCTCATGAATAAATTATTTCTATATCTCATTCAAAAACACCTAGCCTGTGTTGCACATTTTGACAACTTAGCTGATTCTAGTTATGAGCCTGTTTCAAAGATTTGCAAAGATCCAAAATCCATTGGAGCAGGGCATCTCAAGAGACCTCACAGCAAGAAAAAAAAAAAGAGATCCAAATTTCTGCAGAGGTTTATTTGTATTTGTAGTACTTTTCCAGCAATTTCTGATATTCATGGGGACGTTGAAGATGTGCTATTATTTTTGTCAGGTAAAGACAGAAATGGTATGCGCTATCCAGAAATGTGTGGTGATTTGAGATTCTCACTGAAGTTGCTAAGTTTTCACTTACGCACAAATAATGGTGTGCAATCTTGTCACTAATGGTCCAGCTAACGTTAAAAAAAAAGCAGTTTGGTTTTGACTGCCGGTCCTTGGAATATCTGGGCTAATGTATTTGAGGTGGATATTAGTGCAGTAGGCAAAGGTGGCGGCTATTTCAGGTATATGTCATACACTGCTTTTAAGTTTTGCCCTTGTAAGAACCGTCTTTAAAAAAATCTTGTGGACTACAATGAGAAAAAAATCTTTTTTTAAAAAGAAAGAAATTTACCAGGATGGCTGCATAATTTCAGAGCAAGGAATTCAATACTTATTGTAAACTTTGTCTTCGCGGCTATGGGTTCCTGCTATGTGCAGAAAATGAGATGCCAAGGAATTGTTGACAAAGAAGCCAATTGGTTCTCAAATAACTGAGCAGATTGGAACTGGAAAAAATTTACACAGACACACAGAAAGACACAGAAGGATGTGCTATTATTCTCCCCTGCAGAAGCTACCTGTTCTCTGCAGTAAGAGACAGAGACATTTGAAGAAAATCAATTACCTTTACTGTAGCAGTTACTGTGAGCTGTCACTTTTGAATTGTTAAATCAGAGTCATTTTCCAAGTAAATCAGATGCTCTACACTTCATACAAACCAGGGGAAGCTTCTAGAGAAAGGCAACTGAATACCAAGGGTCTAGCTAACCTAAGTAGGGTAATTTCAACATCAGAATCAAGAAGCAAATACTATTGAACTGACATTCCAGAGTTTCCCTATATTTTCCATATTTGTTTGTCTGTGTCTGTCTGCGTGTGTCTGTATATACATGTATGTAGGAGGGGGTGTTATAAGAGGATTTCCTTGGTAGTGTTATATGTCAATGGTTTATATCTGTTTATTTGTAGCTGCAGTCTAATTATTTATAATAAATAATAATTCATGTTTAGCACAACAACCCCAACCCATGTTTTCTGTCAATTCTGATCTGGAAGTCAGGTAAATTTGGGTATAGACTTTTAAAAAAAAAACGTTAACACCTGGTACGACTCCAGGAGTAGTGGGGCTCAACTTGTGGCATGGTACCCCGGTAGGTCTTAACATTCTTCAGAAGACAAACTGGTGTTTCTTTATATTTGGTCAAGAATGTCAAATTTTCATGTGCAAAAGTACAGGTATTCATTCCATTACAAACTGAAGCAACAATGTGTAATGTAATGCAGCACTGAAAGAGCATTTCAAACTAGCAAAACATGACCCTGCTGCGGATTTAATTTTGATATTCACTCCTATTATAATCTTGGCTAATGTGCACATCAGCAGTGAATATGACATGCCTGCTGTGACTGTGTTATGATGGAATACTGTGACTAAGATAGAATTGCAGTTATGCTTTCTCTTCAGCCATTCTGATCTATCTTCGGATTATTAGATGCAACTATTAAAACATTCAGAATACGGGGAGTTTGTATTTGCGACACTGGATTTGCTGTCCTCCACTCAATCTGATGTATGAGTTCTACTTTGGTGGCAAGTCCAAGTGGCTTATAAATTATTGTTTATTTGGTGGATAAATCATAACCAGTCATTACAGGATACATACCTTCTCAAGGTACCTCATTAAATAACTCAGAAATGCCAATGTAGTGATGATCACATCACTGGACCAGCAGTAACTGTCAACTATTCTAAGAACACATGGTGCATTTTGCAACTTTAATGAATTCTAACGATACTGTATTTCTATTGTGCAACTTTAACAGTCAAGATATTATTTTGTCTATATAATTTCAAACCACTAGAAATATGATTTGGGATGTTAGACATGTTTCTTGTAAAAAGAGGCTATTTACTGATACTGCCAAATATCTCAAAAGTGATGAAGATGTTTTAATTCTGCTTACTTCATAGGGAGAAATACCCATCACATTTTTACCAGACTTTTCTATTTTATAACATTTGCCTGACATCTTTTTATGTGCAGGGTTTATGCATCCAAGATAATACACACAAACGTTGAGCACGCTGGGGCATTTTTTCTGTGACAAAGAAAAAAACTTGATAGAGGCATAAAATAACAAGGAAACTGATATTTTATTCCACGATCACACTATTTCTAAAGTGGTTAAATCCAAAACGTGGGAGCAAAAGAAAACTGAATTCTGGATATCTGAAGGATACTGAAAAACTGGAATAAAAACTGAAAATGTTAGGGAAGCAAATGGTCACACAGCAGCTCAGGAGAAAGGAATAGTCAATGTTTCAGATCTACAACTTTTCATCACAGATAACTCTGTTTCTCTCCACAGATGCTGAACGTTGCCAAATTTTCCTCTTTTTATAGGATGATTATAAGATAGTCACTAACAGATCAACCGCAGAACTTGGAAGGACTTATTTTTTTCTCACGCAGAAAATGACAAATATGTGGAACACGTTACTACATGCAGTGGCTGAAGCAGATACATGGTACATTTATGGGGAGGTTTGAAATGTACATGAAGGCGATGAGGGAATAAGCAAAGAAAATAGATATTTCAAGTGCAATGAAGGTTCTGTGCAATCTAAACATAAACTACACCTGTTCCTGTTCTGTAGCTCTTATATAATTTGGCATAGTTTAATAAAATTGTTTTACATTGACCTATTAACACAAATGCCTCAAATTCAGAAGTATATAATCTCAAATATTTTAAGGAGTGCTTAGAAACATTTTTCAATATTTTTGTGAACTTTAAATTAGGCTTTTCCATTGCTTATGCCTGAACTATTTGCCTTGTGCTGCAATGAGAGATTATGAGATTCATGTCCATTTTATATTCACCGACGAGATCAATTTTCTGATCTCTGGATCTTATTTCACCCAAGCCTTGTGCATTTTCTTCAGCACATCTCTGTGCTTTTTATTATACTTGAGGCACTTTTATCCCCATTTCATCTTTTTGTAGCTGCAGGTCTCTCCATCACAACAGTTTCTATTGTGCAGTTACCCTCATCAAATCTCAGCACGTTCATAAACCATGGGATGCATGAGTGCTGGAGGGGAAATATGTTCCTAGCTGTCTCTTTCAATAATATTTCTTCTATTATATCATCTGCTGTCATTTGTTTTGTTTCTTTATCCTGCTGCTTAAATAGCTTTGTTTTGTAATCATGTGGTTTTGTGTATGGCTAATTTTCCTCACGTGCCAATCTATAATTAATAATGCAGATACGTCAGTCGGACCCATCTCTTCGAGTTGCAGAATAAATCTTGCAGGTGCAGTGTGTACTTGTTAATAGAACTGTTATTATATCATGACCATCATATATAGCTTGTCTAGTTCTTTTTTAAACTGCTTTCTGAGGATTCTTTTTCATTCATTAGTTTCAATCTTGCAGAAGTTACTTTTGCTATTTCTTCTTTCTTCTAATCCACTGGAATTTGTTGTCTGTTTCTTTGCAGTTCATCCAGATTTTCTTCTGCTGGCTTTCCATATTTCATTCTTCCCTCTATTAAAGCCATTTTTAAAAAAAAAAATCAGCCAACCATAACATGCTGCAGTGTACGTACTGTCCATCTGTTAGACAAATACTGGGTGATTTCTCAGTGGTGGCAGTCATGTTGGGGGTTGGGGTGGTATAAAATAGTGTAACTTCAGTTTCTCTTTAGCTTCCCCGAGTCCACAGGCTCATCCAATATTCATTACCTATCCCTTACTCCCATAACAACACGTTGATGAGATGCCTTCCTGAATCGCTACAGTCTGTTTGATAATGACTGTTCAAAAGGTAGTGAGATCAAGGATTTTGACCCAGAAATGATGAAAGAACAACAATATATTTTTAAGTCGAGGTGGTATGGGATTTGGAGGTAAGTGTGTTTCCATGTACCTGCTGTCCTTGTCCCTGCAAGTGGTCCATGTTGTGTTTGAAAGATACTGTTGAGGAAAGGCTTGGGAAGGTGCTGTACTGGATCTTGTAAATGGTGCACAGAGGCTTCCTGAACCTTTAGTAAAGGAATTCCATGATATATACCTGATTCCTCCAAGAAACCTTTCGTGAATCTCACGTAAAGAATCCTATCAAGCGGGTCTGAACTATTGATGTGCAGCATTACTTTAGAGGTTGTTTCCTCCACTAGCTGTTTGTTCCTGCTATGCTGTACCAAGTTTACTATGCTCCAGCTATGATAAAAGCACCCTCATGTCCTCCCCCTTCGGTACAATAAATAGTTGCAGCTGGCACCAGCAACTATACCTCTTTTCCCATAAGGTGAGTGAGAAAGGAGGGTCTGAGGAATCTGATTGTCTTACTCAGCCAATTAGTATGGTTGTTTTGGCAGTGTTCAAAACAGTCAATGATAACAATGCATATCCAGGTTTTGATCCCGTCCAAAGTGAAGAAAATGAGTACAAAGGAGAGACAAACAGACATCAGAAAAACATTGGAAAAAGGTGGAAGCCACCAATCTCTTATCTAGTTTCATAAAATTTCATTACTTTTCAACTAACTTGGGCATTTTTTTGGACATTTTGGACATTATTTATTCAGGCCTGGAGAAGTAACTTAAAAATTCCATAGGTTTTTAAAGTTTTCCATGACCCACAGAAACCCCACACATGCTTTGGAGACAGTAAGGACTGCAGCTGCTGGAAGCCAGAGTCAATAAACGTGGAGCTGGACAGGCACTGCAGGTCAGACAGCATCAGAGGAGCAGGAAAGTCAACATTTCAGGCCAAAACCCTTTGTCAGGACTGGGGAGGAGGAGGAGAGACGCTGTCATTATAACCCCTTTACCTCCATCCATCTATCACCATCCCATCAACCTTTCCCCCAGTCTCACCTCCTTCCCTCTGTTTATTTCTGGGCTCCCTGCCCCCTTCCCAGTCCTGATGAAGAGTTTCAACCTGAAACATTGTCTTTCCTGCTCCTCTAAGGCTGCCTGATCTGCAGTGTTTGTCCAGCTCCATGCTGATTGACCCGTACATACCAAAGCATGTTATGTCAATAGTGCAGAGAGTGAATATTTAACATAATGGATGGAGTTCTGATCAACCAGATTGCTTTGGTCCTCGATGGTATTACTTCTTGAATATTGTTGAAACTGAACTCAGTCCAGTAAGTGGAGAGTATTCCATTACACTCCTTTCAGTGCCTTTTAGGTGGAAAATTAGTTTTGAGCTACATGCCACAGAATACCTTTGTTAAAACTTGCTTTAGTAGTCACAGTACTTATGTGCCTAGTGTAGTTAAGTTTTTGGTAAATGGAGATCCTCTTGTTATGTCAAGGATGGGGTATTCAGTAATGGTAATGCAGTTGATTATCAAGTGGAGGCGGTTACACACTGCTGTTTAAAATAGTCATCGCTTGGGGCTTGTATGGTGGAAATATTTCTTATCACTTTGGGGCATTTTTTCAACGATAAAGGTGCGACATAAAAGCAAGTAATCATTGCTGAGCCCATTATTAGGAAGAGAACAGACAATTAAACATTAACATTGTCATCTCAGAGCTACATTTTAATCGACCTTTTGACAATATTGACTAAGTTAGGATTTTGTTAGGTTGTAAAAGACAGAAAATAGAGATAATGAGTATGTTCCTCAACAAGAAGCAAATGATTGGTGTTCCACAAGGATCTGTAATGGGACTTCAATTGTTCATTATATTTATTAATGACATAGATAACACACTAAGGAGTCATGTATCCAAGTCTGTCAATGGAACAAAAGTTGGTGGCATCCTATGTAGATCAGGAAGGGATGTAAAACTGGAAAGAGACAGCAATCAATTAAGTGAGTGGGCAAAACTGTGGAAGTTGTATTTTAAGTGTGAGGTAATTCGCTTTCAACAATAACAAACATAGATCATAGAATTATTTAAATGGTGAAATGCTGGGAAGAATGCAAGTCTGAAGTGATTTAAGGGTCAGGTACAAAAATAAAAATACAAAAAGGCAGCTGGAATTTTAGCCTCTGGAATGCTACCCTCTATTTCTAGGAACTGGAATGTAAAGGGGCAGGGGGATGTTTCACTACAGCTGTTGTTATGAAGGTTCACAATATCATAATTTTGTAAATTTGGGTTCTAAAGTGCACAGAACCATGTATAGCTTTAACTTTGATTTGTACTTCCTTAATGTGCAAGCTAAGAAGGGAAGGACTTAGTTTTATTTTTGAGTTCGGTGAGTGGTATGTATCAAGCCAGGTTTCACTCTGTGATCTGAATTGTCCAGTATTACGATCAGTTGGAATCATAATGCCATGCAATTATTTAATTAAAACACATCTGGAGAACTGTGAATAGTTCTGGATATCTTTGAAAAGATATACTGATCTAGAAAGAACTGCAGCATAGATTCACCAGAATGTTACCAGGGCTCCAAGGGTTAGATTATAATGAGCGACTACTTGTATTCTCTGGAATATTGTAGGTTACTGAGTGATCTTGAGGTCTTCAGGACATCAAAATAAATTGGTAGTGTAGATCTGGAGATATTTATCCTGCTGGTGGAGGTAAATCTAGGGCAAGCGAATCTAACATTAAAATCAGAGCCAGGCCATTCAGGAAAGAAGTTAGAAAACACTTCTTCATTCAAAATATTGCAGACATGAGGAATTCTTTCCCACAAAAAAAAACAGAAGATACTAGTTCAATTCATAGTTTAAGTTGAGATTGATCAATTTTTGTCAAAGTAAAGGATATGAGGACAGGGTGGGACAGTGGCTCAGTGGTTCACACTGCTGCCTCACAGTGCCAGAAAATTGGTTTTGACTCCACCGTCAGGTGACTGTCTGTATGGAGTTTGCACACTGTCCCCGTGTCTGTGTGGATTTCCTCCGGATGCTCCGGTTACCTCCCACAGTCCAAAGGGGTGCAGGTTAGGTGGACTGGCCATTGCTAAATTGCCCATAGTGTCCAGAGATGTGTAGGCTAGGTGGGTTAGCTATGGGAAATGCAGGATTACAGGGATAGAGTAGGGGAGTGCGTCTGGGAGGGATGCTCTTCAGAGGATTGGTGTGACTCAAATGGACCAAATGGCCTGCTTCCACATGTAGGGATTATAATAATTCTATGATTCTATATGGAGCCAAGGCAACTGGATGATGTTAGGATTCTGATCAATCATAACCTCGCTGAATGACAAAATAAATTCAAGAGACTTCGTATTTTACTCTTACTTCTACGTTCCCAGATTATGACCAGAAACAAGACTTAAGTGATAGTTTATAAACGGTTTAGAATGTTACTTTATCTTCATCTCATATGGAATGAAACAATGTAATGGGGTTTCAACTAACGTAAGCTTCTTCAAAATATAGTCAAGGCAAAGCAATTTGCAAGTGAATCACTGACACTGACAATGAACATAGACAATTAAGAGATGATACAGTTGAGGGGTTTAAGATAAAAAATTTAATAAGGTAGATGGAGAAAATCCATTGCCTCTGGGGCAGGTATACAAAGCAGGGAGCATAAAAAAGTAAAAATACGCCATCCAAGAGTGTGTGAAAAAATGCTTCTACCAGCCTTTGACGTCAGGAAATCTGGAACTCCATCAATCAAGATGCTGCTGAGGCTAGTCAATTGAAAAGTTCAAAATAAGACAGATATTGTCAGATATTAACAGATACGGAGCAAAGACAGGCATTTAGTGCTGAGTGCAGGTCACCCATGACCTAACTGACTGGTGGAATGAAAACTAAGTTGCTGGAAAAGCTCAGTAGGTCTGGCAGCATCTGTGAAGGAAAAAACAGAGTTAATGTTTCAGGTCTGGTAACCCTTCCTCAGAACTCGGACCCAAAATGTTAACTCTGCTTTTTTCCTTCACGGATGCTGCCAGACCTGCTGAGCTTTTCCAACAACTTTGTTTTTGTTCCTGATTTACAGCATCCGCAGTTCTTTCTGTTTTTATTTAGTAGTTGACTAGTGGAATGAGCTTGGTGGTCTGAATGGCCTGCTCCTGTTCCTATGTTCCTTCCTAAGGTCTTGGGGGCAGTAATAATTACTGTATTTTTCTGGAGTTCCTCATGAAGTTGTTTGTGACTGGGAATTTCTTGCTTCTAACTGCTGTAATAAGAGGACAAGAGAATGTGCGCAGATACCAAAATCTGGTGTCAAGTGAAAGGAAAGGATCATTCTATCAAGCTATAAATGAACAGATCAACAGGGGATGGTAGGGAGAGGAGGCAGAAGTGGAACTTTGAAACAACCTGGAAATAAGATCAAAAATACAAGCAAAATCTTCATTACAGTATGAAGTCTCTCTCATAACTAGAGCTATGAGCTCAATCACTTCTTTGATTCAGCAGGAAGCTCAGAGAAAACACCCTTAAAACAAAGGCTTGACTTTCCTAGGAAACTCTTTATAGCTTATTATAGTAGGGACCGCCATAAATCACATAATGAAAAAGTTTCAGATAATTTCTCTAAAATGTTTTGACTCTCAATCTCCACCCTTCAGATAAGTCAACTATCTCCATCAATAGTACAATGTGCAGCAGGTAATTTCCGACCACACACAAAGGGTTTGTGTGCTGGTGGTCACTAGCAACCAGTGTGATTTATAATTTGATTAAGATCCCAAGGACGAATCATTTGAATGATGCAAACTCATGGGAACATTTGGAACTCAGAGAAGTCAAATATTGAAGAAAGTAGCTCAGGAATTAGAATATAGAGAATTCACTATAAAAGTAAATGAGCTACTGACACACGACAATGAACTCTGACAGTGAGGAGACATGACTGTTTTCAATTGAGGCACGAGTAATTTGCCATGGACGTCCATGGATTTAGCTTCACAATCTAAAGGAAGGTTCACATTCTAAATAAGTTAAGCCTCAGGGTAACAAGGAGGATTTTAAGGCGAACAGAGGGAGATTTTCGTTTTGAAAGAAGCGTTGGTGTTAACTTCAGCACAAACATTCCAGCAATGGGTAAACTGGCACTTAAAACTCAATTTGGTGACTTACCTGTCACAGCCAGGCCTCCAGACACTATAACTTCAGGCCACAATATTTCCATTTGCAGTCCACTGACTGAATGTTTGTGAGACACTGCCCTTAAAGTAGGCCAGGCCTCTTGTCAAAGTTATTGGACCAGTATAGGCGAGTTGTGACCTGCCATCTTCGCCAAAGTTAATTCTTTTGACCATTATTTGATTAAATAAATCATATGGTGATCAATGGTAAGAGACTCCTGAAAATTCTTCATACACTGTTCAAAGATCAAACACTAACAGCATCATCAACAAAGTCCATTTTTATGAATAAAGAGAGCCAGTTGTCAGCAGTAATGAATGCTTAGAAGTATATGGTCTTCACATATCATGTAATGCATGTTAGCTTTTAAACACAAATTGAGTTTTTGACCTACACCGAGATAAGTACTGAGTGGATTTACAGATTATGAAAGGAAGTAACCCTCAAACGGATTCTTCCTACCACATCACATTGAACTGGAAGATGGGTTGGAAAGTTCTCTTATAAACATTTAAAACAAAATGGACAAACTACTTAAAACGTGCATGTTCTGCCAAAGCTGCTCTTTAAAAGTAACCTTCTTTCTTTCAGAGATAATTATTTCTGCTCAGCTTCCATGGTCAATTTCATAGCCCTTCTTCTTTATCTTTTTCATTTGACTTATTTTCCTCTTCAGATCCAAAAGCCTCAAGAAACCCATATTATAATGGTACAGAAGGAGACAATATAGCTCATTGAAAACTAAAGACTCAAAATCGTGCAACAGCTAGGGGACTCAGGCCCACAACCCATAGATTACGATACAGATTTTTAACTTTGTGGCAGGAGTCATGAGTAATGCTGTTCCCCAGCCTTGCACCCAATCTCCTGCCTGGTAGTGCCACATATGCTTTTTCCACTGTGAAGTAGAGGGGATGAGTTGAAATGGGTGCTACCACCTATGGTAGCAGACCTGAGGCAGGAATGGAGCCCGTGTATGAAAATGGTTGCAGGCTAGAACGTCTGCCTCAGCTGTTTGCAGTAATTTATAAAATGGGGTCATTCTCCCAAAGTCCAGTTGACATCCCCAATCATACACCCAAACCGTACCCCCACACTCACCCACAACCATCTACACCATTGGATATAATGGCCATCTTTTCAGCCTGCTTCAAAGGTTTAAAAGTATTCAGTTCTGAGCCAATGTATATACAGCTTTGGGAAGGAATCCTACTCTGAATATTTGAGTGAGCTTCAAGCCCTACTCATGTATCAGCTCTGTAGAGACTGTTCACACAGCTGTGAAGGGTGCCTTGTATAACAGGCACTTTTACAAGCTGCTATGAGAGATATGCATCTCTGAAGTGGCTTTTTGAATTTTCTTTGATTGTTGTGACGGACTTATCAGCATTTAACAGGCTTAATTCTTTTCTTCAAAGTATGTTTGAATAGATATTTATTTTGACAGTTTTATGAGCATTTTAAAAGATTTCTCAAGTTACTTAAGAGATGATAAGTTCTGCTAAAATTGGATTCTAGAAGACTGTTCCAAAGGCTCAACAGATTTTTGGACTTTAAACTAGTGATAAGATGAAAGCAGCTGTCCATAAGGCATATTAAATACTCATTCTCAATCCTGTTGATTGGCGAAGAGAACCCCATCTATTAGACAAAGTTCTCTAATATGAGCACTTAGGCAATGGAGGTTAAATTTCAAGGTCACTTACATTTTAAGGACAGAGACCTATCACTGCATTAGAAACAAACTGAACTTATCATACAGCAACTACATATAACAACATATTCCAACTAGGTACCTTACAGGCTTCAGGGCGCAACACAGAGTTTAATAATTTCATAAAGCGAACACCCTCCTTACGTTCATTTGCCTTCCCTCACATCCCTTTGCCTATTTCTTTTAGCTCTCTCCCTCTTTGCACTGCTTTCATGTACTCTATTCATCCACACTGACCCACACCTCATCATCAACATAAGTCACCAAATTTACACAAAACTGATTTAATTCTGAACGTTCTTGACTTCTTCTTAGAATAGAATCATAGCATCCATAGGGCGTGGAAGCAGGCCATTCAGTCCATCGAGTTGACACTGACCCTTTGAACAGCGTCCCAACCAGACTCACTCCCTACCCTATCCCTGCAACCCTACATTTCCCATGGCTAATCCACCTAACTTACACAACCCTGGAAACTATGGGCAATTTAGCATGGCCAATCCACCTAACCTCCGCATAGATCATACAATTGCTACAGTGTGGAAACCGGCCATTCGGCTCAACAAGGCCACACTGACTCTCCGAACAGCATCCTACCCTAACACTGGAACCCTGTATTTCCCATGGCCAATCCACCTAACTTACACATCCCTGAACACTATGGGCTATTTAGCATGGCCAATCCATCTAAGCTGCACATCTTTGGACGATCAGAGGAAACTGAAGCACTCGGAGGAAATCCATGCAGACATGGGGAGAATGTCTGTGTGAAGTCTGCACAATCGCCTGAGGCGGGAATCAAACCCGGGTCCCTGGCACTGTGAGGCAGCAGTGCTAACCACTGAACCACCGCGCCACCCTTCTCAATGCCAAATTACAGAAGAGTGTTATTAATGACTAGAGGAAAGGTTTAGACAAACTTTTCTACATCCCATTCAAAGTTATGGTTTGAATTTACAATGATGTATATTTAGAACTTCACTAACAAATGACAGAATATATCTCAAAATAAGAATTCTTTCTCATTACCAGGACATACTGAAAATAATTTATTGCAAGGAATTAATGTGATGAGAGCAATCTAATTGGTTCACTACTATGCTTCAGCCCTCAGATAGAGGAGCATGGACGTATTCACTGAATGATTCTTGGAAAGTGTTAGTTCTTTTTTAAATTGGATTCATAGCTGTCTGGAAAGTTTTTCTGACACTTATATACATGTCCCAACATTAAAACAGAACCAGCACCAAGTTTTAGCTTGGCAAACTGATAGTTGTAAAAATTTCAATTCTAATGCAACATGTAGTGCAAAACATTGGCCAATCAACCCAGAATATCAGAAGGAATTCTATTTTTACTTAATGCATTCCCCGTATCAATACAATCTTTCTGGCCATGTGTACTGGGGTGGACCTCTGCATTATAGTACTGCACGTTGACACTCCCAATATATACCTTCATTCTTTATGCCCCTCAATCCGATGCAAGAACATTAGAGATCTAGCATTCAGCAGGTATATTTCCTGACTGCTATCCCATTTAGTCCTCAACTGTTAGGTGCATTTTACACTATGGGTTAGAGTTTTGATGAAAACTCTCCAGTTATTTGAAACTACTGTTAACCACTGTCACTGCTTTATTATAAAGTTCAATATAGCTGAAATTGGGTTTATTAAAATGAAGAAAGGATCATCAAATATCCTTTAATTACATCCTTGAAATCAGATCTGGTCTCCCAGTAAAACATTTCCATTACAATAAATTCCGTAATGATGTAAATGATAAAAGTTCTGGGTTTGGGGCAACTGTCAGTATCATGACCAACTGTCAGTTCACATGAAAGGATTATACACTGCAATTCTGTCACTTCATAATTATGCAGATGTAATCTGCACTTGCTGAACAGGAAGCTGTATTAAGGAAGTAACATAAAAAACCGTGTATTTCACAGCCTTGTAAAATACCATAAGGGTGTGTCTGGAAATACACTTAACTATGTTAATGATTATTTTGATAAACATTTGTATAGAACTAACTAGAATATTAAAAGTAATCTGAAGTTCCGAAACCTGCAATGTTATCTTGGTATAAAATAGAAGAGTGTGTCTCCCACGTATTTCCAGTATCTGCTTTATGCAGTATCATAAAGTATTCACAATTATATTGGATATAATTTCCCGATCAAAATGTCCGATTGTCTGAGTGCTGACGGGAGGAAGCCACAACTTCGGACAGAACGATAACCAATCGCCTCTTCAGCACATCATCAACAATGGCTGGTTCTCTGCTACCTTCATAATTGCAGCTCTTTCAGAGGTGACTGACTTCCTGTTCATTGGTAACTTTCTGACAACCAAATACATAAAATGGGCTCTGCCTGCATTATACCAGGGTGTCTTACACTTCAATCAGCTCATCTACAATTAACACCCTGAAGTGGTACATGCATTTTTACTCATTTAACATGCTACCCTGAAATAATATAAATTTGTTGTCCTTCAACATCTGTTGAAGATGGCTTCCAAATGATTGCAAACAAAATACTGGAATTACCACTTTTACGCAGATTAGGTTTCTCCATAAAGTACTTCAAATTCACTACATAACACTTTGAAGTTAAATTCCTGCCTATGATGTTTTACTACATTATTAACCCCAGATTAAGAAAAGGTCAGGCAGGAATTTAACGTGATTACACTAACCAATACATGAAAGAGCTGAGAAAGACAAGTTACTTTTCTGCAAGATGCCTCTTTCATTACTTTCCACGATATATCTTTTTTACGTTGCCAGGTTTGCAGGGTTTGAGCTACAGTGAGAGGCCGAATAAGCTGGGGCTATTTTCCATGCAGCGTTGGAAGCTGAAGGGTGACCTTATAGAGGTTTGTAAGATCATGACGGGCATGGATAGGGCGAATAGACAAGGTCTTTTCCCTGGGGTGGGGGGAGTCCAAAACTACAGGCGATAGGTTTAAAGCAAGAGGGGAAAGACTTAAAAGGGACGTAAGGGGCAACATTTTCGTGCAAAGGGTGGTGTGTGTATGGAATGAGCTGCCAGAGCAGGTGGTGGAGGCTGGTATAATTACAACATTTAAAAGGTATCTGGATGGGTATATGAATAGAAAGGGTTTAGAGGGATATGGACCAAATGCTGACAAATGGGAGTAGATTAATTTAGGATATCCGGTCAGCATGGACGAGTTGGACTGAAGGGTCTTTTTCCATGCTGTACATCTCTATGACTCTACTGCATTTTATTCAAATCTATCACTTATAGCATAACTTTCAATTCTCTCACATAAAAGACTTTTCCAAATTGTGACTTTATATTAGATACATTGAACAGCTGGCTTCTAATACTTCTTTTAATTATTTTATGACATTCCACTGTACTGCAGTGTAAGGTTATGTAACTAAAAGTGAAAACCTCATGATAACAGAATACGGGAATGCTAGTGAGACAACTGGTATTCCACCATCACCCTACCGTAAATAGTGACAGGTACCAAATGTAGAGTTCAGTCTTTAGGTAGGTTAGGGTTGTCTTATACAATATTAATCTACATTATACAGAAAACCCCCTTGTAATTATGATAATTGCTGATTCCTCCAGAGACTCAACTGTATGATACGATAATATTGTGACTAGAGATTGATACAAAATTCCTTTCTAGCTACCAGGATACAAACAACTGTATTAACAGAAAAGTAACCAATGTAAGGCTACCATGATTTGCTTAATATTTATGATCAAGTAAATAACACCGGAGAAAACAATACAAATGATTGAGAGTTTGAATATCACTCCACAAAGAGATTTCCAGCACATTAATACCTTTCAACAAAGTTTCTATCAAAACAAAAATAACATAAGTCCATAAAAAGTGCAAACAAGTTTAGATTTTGTTTACAATAGACAAGAAAAACTATTGCAGATATCGTAGGATCCTCAAGCACACATATCACACAAAGTTAAAATATATAAAAGAAAATGAATTACTTGGTTCAGGTGAAGCCATTGTGGAGACAATAATTGGTGGTCCTGTGCGTCTGGTCACTTTCTGGTTTGCAGTAGTCGGCAACCTGTAAGCTGAGCTTGTAGGTACCAGCATAGATTCCATGTGCGCTCCTGGCTTTCGGAGAATCTGAGGACTACTGTGAGGGCTGTGTGCTGGAGAATGAGCTTGGTTGCGCTCCCTTGTCATAAGTTCAATGGGTACAGTGTAAGTAGTAGAATAGGCAGTTTTAGGACCTGGATTTGGAGTAACCTGTCCTGTATTCATTGCTATTCCAGACTGTGCACTATAGATAGGCCCCGATCGCAGATTTTGCAGCCCAACAGAATTGCTGTAGCCTGAGAAGCTTGGAAAATGATTTCCTAATCTTCCAGGCCCAGATGAACCATAGGTTGCGGTTTCCAGGAGATGTTGAGATGGGGCACTCGATGGTCGGCGGTTCAATTCAGCAAGCCTGGGTGACATTGGTTGCAATGCCATTGGTAGCTGCTGAACAGCAGAACTATCTATTGTAGGGAGCATTCCTGGTTGGACTCCATAGTCATTACGCATTAGCTCACTTCTGTGGCTGAAGCTGTTTGAACGTGTTCTTGTACGAGTACTGGAATTTTGCAGCTCTTGTCGTAACTGCATGTCCGCTTTGCAACTCTGGACAAGCCGTAACAGCAACCGGGCCTGACCCAGATTTGGAGTCACTGACTTAATGTCATTTTCTTCTAACATAGCTAGGCAGCTTGTTGAATCAAAACCTTGTTGCAGTAAAGCAGCAACTGTACTTTCGGAAAGCCCCTCTGAGCGCAATAGTGCTAGAAATTCAGCCTTGTTGTCCTGTCCAGGGACGTGGCCACGAGGTATCATGGTGTTGTCATAACCATCATAAACTGGCTTTGACACCAAACTATCTCTCTGCAAGCTGAAATCAGGCATCATTCTAGTTGCCATTCCTTGTCTAGGAGTGTGATTCAATACACTAGGAGACATCATTCTATCCAAAGAGTTCTCACATCGAGATCCAGTCGCAGGATCAACAACTAAACATGTTGGAGCGACCTGTCGGGCACCTGTGGAATCACTGTACATCTGTTTATTAGTGAGAGATGGTGGCTCTGTTCCGTAATGAGGGAGAGGCGTTTCAGCACCATATCTAGCAGGGGAAGGATCTCGACTACGCGTTTTCTGTCCATCAAGAATCAGCTTACCGGAAGGATCATGGTACATACGATTTATCTCAGGACGAGGTGACCTCCCTTGTGAGTGGTCCCATGACATTCTTCCTCCTGACATCCCATAATTCTGCGGTGATCTGTTAAGCATATGATCCCTATAAAAACGTGCCTCTTCAGATGGCCTAACGCCCAAAGCAGGCTCTGGATAGTAATCCTGAGGAGGCACTGAACTGCGTCCAGACATAACAGGCTGCTTTTCGTAAGAATGAGAGAAATCAGGCACAGGACTTTTCCTCACAGGTCTGCGGTAATACCGATTGGGGTAAACTTGGTCAAACCCCAAGTCTGAATGCATGTAACATTCGTAGTTATGTTCATTTCCCTCTGTCAAGTTGTTGCTGTGCACTCTGATGCTATCTGGGTCGTCAGAGACAATTTCACCGTAGTAGTTTAATGAATTTCTTCTCCTAGGATGCCTTGCGTATTCACATACACTGTCGTGTTCCCAGTTGTCTTCACAAAATCCACTAGAGTCCCAGCTCTGAGAGCGGCCAACAGTTGTATGCTTGCTAGGGACAGGCATTGGAATAAAACGACTTCAGCTTAGTTAAAGAGGCGGGACCTCTGGTTACAAAAACATGAAACAAAGCAGACTGGATTCACCTGAGCCCCACTGGGACTGCAGAACTAAGCAACTGGAGGTTTTCTATTACAAAGTACTGCTTGAATTATTAATCCACAGAAACATCAGTAGAAACAAAACACAACGCACCTTGTTATCAATTCTCATTTCACAGCGACTGAATGAAAGGTCTTCTTTGTGTGCCTGCTTGCAGATGGAAAGGGTAGCTTCCTTTAATCCATACATTTATCCTTTCTTGCTTGGGACACTGCTTTTGTGGGCAACTGGTATGGCAGGGCTCACGGATTAAGCACTAAATTAAACCAGTAAAGCCTTTGCTCTTTGTGACATCAATCGAGCTCATTCCAAGACTCTGCATCGCTCCTTTTTAATCGGACTGCCACAATTTGCTGCAAAATTATTTAAATGGATTTTTGTAATATTTAGGAAATGTATTTAAATGTGGACAGCTTCTGTGCTTTCTGGCAAAAGGGAGGAGGGGAAATGGCACAGAGAGGAAAAAAAAAACTGGAAATCCCTCACTGTCAGCACAATTCAAATCCAGCTTGACGAGATACTAATCCAGTGAATACAGCTGGAAACAAACTGCATGCAAGTGGGAATGTTGACAAAATAGAAATTTCAAACTAAATAAGCAAAGAATTAGAACTGAAAGGACTTCTTTCAATCTTGTCAGCGGAAATATTCCTGTGCCCTTTTGGTTTAGTTACGTAATCATGGTATTTATTTTATATGCAAAGTTAAATCTAGCAACCTAAATCACACTGAGTGAAGATTCAGTGCCACATCATTACGATAAGATGAAAATCCTCTCATCATCTCACAAGGGAAAATTGCCAGAATGTAATCTGGAATTTGCAGCATTAAGAGCACAGCAGAGGTCAAAACATTCCAGGAAGGAAACAAAAGGGACAGAATTTAACTCTATGTGTGCACAAAATGGCCACGGTGAGCAATGCACCGACTAGCTGAGTTTATGCAGACAATCACAAAACAAAGATGATACTTAAACTGGAAAGTAACTGCAAATAATCATTTAACAACAGATTTGGCTTTCTGAAAACAGTAATCAATTTTATATTTTGTTTATAACTGTTCAGAAAATATGTTGATGCTGTTATTTTGTCATTCATTGTCCATTAATGACTATTTCCAATTCAATCTCTTATTGCTAGATGACGACGACAACTCAGAAACCCTGATTCACACATTCCTACCTCTTAGGGCAGTCTTCACTGTTGGTCAATAGATCATAGGATATTTAGGTTTACACCCATGCTAAGTGTACAGGAGATGCTAGAAGGACTCTTGTGCAGATACTGTTGCGTCCCTACCTCCGGGCTAGAAACCCTGGGTTCAAGTCACATCTGCTTCAGAAGTGCATCAGAACCTGTCAGGTTGATTAAAAATATCTACAGCAGCTACTAAGAACTCTTCAACACAGTTCAGCATAAACTGCAGAGATTTTGGAGTCTTAACAATAACCAACATACTCCAATAGTGAAATACTTGAAACGTGCCGACAGTATTATTTGTGTGACAACACTTGCCAAGTTCCAACTCAATGTACAGGCTGGTTATCATCAGACATATGATCTACGCAAGAGAATGGCTTAACAAAAAGTTTCTTTGTACTTGCAAAGCACAATTAAGAGAAACCATAAAAGTTAAATCAAATGATAAGTTGACAACATTGGCATTGACCCTCGTATTTCCTGCTTGTTAATTTATGTTAAAGTAAAACACCCAAAACTATTAACATCACTGGGTAAGGCTGCAATTCTGATTTGCTGCTGATACCAACTTAGTATTAAATATGCTTTACTCATTAGAAAAAATGTCTGTCACCATGAATGTCATTAAGATGTTAAGCTATTACATTTGCTTATAAATCTTTCACTGTTTGCAAAATCTAACATAATGCTTAAAGAATGCTATTTGTGATAGTGCACTATCTGAAACAGCATAAAACAGATTGCTTTGGAAACAAATAACTTAGCTTTAAGGGTCCTATACCATGATAGTGCAAATTAAACTAGTAAGTAACTGTTCAAGAAGTTATGTGCAATAATATGCAGTTAATAAAACAATTAAAGTGCCAAAGTGTTTAATCAATGTGTCATTTAAGTTCACTGCTTTTACTTTAAATAAAAACATAGGCTAACCAGTGAGTACATACTGAGATCAATATTTGCAAAAAGAATGGAAGTATAATTAATTTCAGAATTAATTAAGAAATTAATAATTAACTAAGAAACAGGACTGCTCCAATTTCCTCAAAAAAATTACAATAATGTGAGAAGAGACCAATCCTTTTGAAACTGGGAACTGTCTTATATGGTCAAAAAGGAACAGCTGTGAATATGCTAAATTTAAATTACTATCAATCATTTGTTATTTTGAATAATATACTTACAGTGTTGTTGAATTGAAACGTCCCTTTCCATTTCAGCCAGACTGCCAATAAAAATGGCACTGTCACTACTACTAATGTTTGATCTATAGTAGGTGACTTTGTCTAGTTTTTTATTCCCCCTGGAGTACTGCCACTGATGAAATTTGTATGATTCTCTGTTGTTGAGATTAAACTCTGTTTATGTACAATGTGCTACAGTTTGACAGCTGCATGCCCATAGAGTAGCAAGTCCAAATGAATCAATGACGAGAATGGAAGAAAATGTAGATGTTTCTGCAGGATGTAACAATAAGCAACACAAAGCATAACTGGCACAGACCAAGTATTATTACTTTAAAAGACAATAATAATAGCAATTTGAAGAATAGCCAGCAGCTAAGAGGTTCTGTAGTAGTTAGCTAGAGTTCCAAAAGACTGCGAACACTCAAATCTGGTAACCACCTAAAGAATAGGTAACTGTTCTCACCCAGGTCCATGAACAGGCCATTTCACATGGAACAAATTTAATGTTCAAAGTTGGTGAAGAAGCCGCAGTTCATTCGCACATCTTTGCAGTTGAAAGGGGAACTCGTGAGGTGAACTGCAGTAATTTATGAATGAAGTAAACATACATATTGAATGAGAATGACAACTGAGCAGCCTATCTAAAAAAAAAAGTCCAACTGTGTAGCAACAAAGTAGAAACATATCCTCAACATGCCCAAGGCTCCTAAACCTAAGCTCTTACAGGTGAAAACAATCTGAATGATTGGGTAGTAGATTAGTGTGATTTATTTTCAATTTGTCAATACACAATGTTTGCTACATCAGATCCTGCCAAGATAAATCTCAAATATGTGCTGGGAATTTTTACTGTTCTAATTAGATGACTGCATTTAACAGTTCGTCATATGTACACATTACAGTCTCCTGGGACTTCGACTCATCAAAACTATCAAACAACAAAAACAATTCTGTGATCATAGGACAAAGTGCTATCATTAACAAACACAAATAAAACCATTCCACTGATCAACTATTGCACACAGGCACTGGCAGTGAACATTTGTCGATGACTGTCTAGCAAAAAAAAAACATAGACCATAAAAGTTATATTCTCTATTGTAGGAGTACAGTAAACTAAAGATTTCCCATATTGGTGCATAGATGGGCTGCAAAATAGCTCAGCCCCACATTAAACCAGCACAGAGGCAATCAGCAAATTGGTATACATAACATATGAGCAGGAACTGAAGGAATGGCATGCAGAAGGTTGGATTTTCCCAGCCCTTGAAAGATATGGGCGAAGTCAAATCAGTTGCGAAAATATCCCAAGATTGGAAAAACGAGACTCTCGATGTTGAGAGAAAAAAAAAAGTCCAATTTTATACTCAAGGTTTGAACGGCACGAAATCCATTTGCATGCATTAACATCTCATTATTATCTGCTTGCCTTATCTCTGTGCCGTTTGTTCTTCTCCCATACAGCAGAGATGAAAGTCAGACTGGATAGCTGGTGGTTCCAGCTCGCTGTTTCCTCTTCTGGGCTTCCAAGTTGCTTTTCATTTCCAACTGTCTTAGGGTATGCTCCGTGGGAGTGGGCACCCTCACCTTTCATCCAGAGGTCAGCAACAGACACATAGCAGCCTCAGAACATTGTCACGGCACCTCCCTGACTCACTTACAATACAGTTCTCCACTTCAATATTGTACTTTGGAGTGCACTAACACCTCATCATGAAAAGCTGCTACCAGGCTACTTGCACGCAGGGACGATACCCATCTCATAGATTGGAACATGGTGCTTCTCAAGGTTCTTACCTTGCTCTCCGAGTGACCACACACTTTGCTTAAACAGACGTTCACGACATCTCTGCTTTGTCTTTCACACCTGTCTGCCTCATTCACAATTTGCAGGCTCACAGTATTTCTGTTTTGCTTTGTCTTTTATCACAGACACAAAGCCAGATAGCTTGCCATGGTTGTCAGCAATGATCAGTCAAGAGGTAGACATGCTGCTGTATGCCACTGTGCTATGTCAATGTCACACCCACAGTATGCGTCAGCAGCCTTTGTAACAAACACACTAAATAAGCTTCAATTAAATGGCTATGTCTCAAAGTCTGAGGAGACTGGTCCTTAGTCAGGTCAAGAGAGACTGTCCTCAGTCAGGAGTACCAATTCAATGAGTCAGTGGGAATTTTCTGACCTCAGTACAGGAGCTTGGACTTGGTTAATTGGCTGCTTGGGATATTTAGAGTCTGGATCATTATCACCATATCACTCCCTGCATCTGACCAGAGAATGGATCATACTCTGTCCTGAACAATGACAAGACACTGTGCTCTGCTGGACGTTAGGGAAATAGTAGCACTCTCACAGGTAAGGTTTTAACAAGGTTTGACGCTAAGGACAAGCAATTAAATAACGTTATTCTTGCAACTGTAATTACAATTAGTCAGTTAGAGAGATGATGATGTAAAATAGCAATACATTTATGAATGTGTGATTTTATTTCCAATGAAATGCCACTTGTGCCACCTATAGACCCTTAGATGATTTTTTTTATTTGGTTCTCATCCACTATATGTGGATACAGGGCTGTTCCTGGCTGGCAGCATTTGACCTGGCGTAGAGTTGAGCTGCAGCAGAAATCTTGGACGTTTCCACCAGTGACACGTATTTCCACCATTGTTGAGCACAAGATAGCATGAGCACAGTGCCAAAGAGTCATGGGGCATACATAATGAGGTGAGCAGTAGACAATTTCCTGAGAAAACTCACGAGAGCTCACAGAGAGAATCCCTCCGTGAAATGTCCTGAAATTGACACTTAAGTCTATTTTTGATAAAATCCAGCCCAGAGTCCATGCATCTGAATGAGCTCATTTCCTTGAGTGATTTAACAACTCATGAACCTACAAACCTAATTTAAAATAAAATCTGAAAACAAGATAAATATGGATCTCAACAAAATAAGAAAATCCTGCCACTTTAATCAAATCCTGTATCCACCACCTGTTCTGCCCAAATCGCCTTCTCCATTAAGAATGTTTGTCTCTGCAAATATTTCTGAGGAGGGGAGATCACAACAATGGCACACCATTGCTGAGAAACTATTGAATAATTGCACACCATGACTCACTTTGCTGCATGTTGACAGGCATTTTGCCATTTACTGAGTACACATCTGCATTAACTAAACTTGCAATGTTCAGTTGCTGCAGCATCAATTCAGCTTAAAGATTAAATCATTTCTACATTAATACCTTTCTATTATTGACATATCCTGGATTAAAAATGAGTTCATATTTCTTGAAACAACAGCTGGAATATTGCATGAGTGTAAGACGTGGCAATAGTACTAAAATGGAATAATTTTTTCATAACTTCTATTCATAGAGTCATAGAGATATACAGCATGGAAACAGACCCTTCAGTCCAACTCATCCCTGCCGGCCAGATATCCTAAATTAATCTAGTCCCATTTGTCAGCTTTTGGCCCATATCTCGTTAAACCCTTCCTATTCATGTACCCATCCAGATGCCTTTTAAATGTGGTAATTATACCAGTCTCCATCACTTCCTCTGGCAGCTTATTCCCTATATGCACCACCCTCTGCTTGAAAAAGGCATCCCGTAGGTCCCTTTAAAGTCTTTCCCCTCTCACCTAAAACTGATGCTATGTAGTTTTTGAATCCCCCAACCCAGGGAAAAGACCTTGTCTATTCACCCTATCCATGCCCCTCACAATTTTATAAACCTCTATAAAGGTCACCCCTCAGCCTCCAATGTTCCAGGAAAAATAGCCCCAGCCTATTAATTCTCTCGCAATATCTCAAATCCCCCAACCCTGACATCAAGCTTCTAAATTTTTCCTGAACCCTTTCAATCCATAACATTTTGCCTATAGCAGGGCGATCAGAAGTGAATGCAATATTCCAAAAGGGGCCTAATCAGTGTCCTGTGCAGGCATAACGCGACATCACAATTCCTATACTCAATACACTGACCAATGAAGGCAAGTGTACCAAACACCTTCTTCACTATCCTGTCTACCTGCACCCCACTTTTAAGGAACTATGAAACTGCACTCCAAGGTCTATTTGTTTGGCAACATTCCCAGGACACCATCATTAACTGTACAAGTCCTGCCCTTATTTGCTTTACCAGAATGCAACACCTCACATTTATCAAAATAAAATTCCATTTGCCACTACTTGGCCCATTGCCCTATCTGATCGAAGTCCCATTGTGCTCTGAGGTAACCATCTTCGCCGTCCTACACCGCCAATTTTGGTGTAATCTGCAAATTTACTAACCATTCCTCCTATATTCACATCCAAATCGCTTATATAAGTGACAAAAAGCAGCGGACCCAGCACAGATGCTTGCAGTCCACTGCAGTCACAGGCCTCCCGTCTACCCGGAAATAACGAATGAATGTTAGCTTAAGCAACCCTTATTACCACGTAGACAGGACGAGCAATACCACATTTATCATTCATTTCTAGTTGCTCTGAGAAGGCAGCAGTGATAAACGTCCAGAGGGTAGTTAAGAGCCAATGACCTTTGTGTACAATGTGAGTCACTAAAAACCCAAGCCATTAAGGAAAGTAGGCTTCCATCCCTAAAGGAGATTAATGAACCAGTCAACTTGCTTGGTGTAATGCCAGCTGTTAATTCTCAATTTTAAAAGAAAATTGGTTCAAATTCTCAAAGTACCATGGTTGGATTTAAATTCATGCTCTGGAATTATTAAACCAGGTCTTTATTGGTGCAGCAACATAGCCACTACGCAAACTTTCTTAAACCGTTATATGCAAGCATATTGGTGGCTAATCTGTTATTGGCCACGCAGTGTCACTCATTGACGTCACATTCACAGAGACAGCTCACTGGTTTCATGGAGAGCAAAGTGACCACGAGCAGTCATGGGGTGGACAGCACAAATGATGGCTGACAGATGATTGAAAATTTAACACAGCTGTTGTGAACATGTTACAAAATGAGGCTCAAAACAATCATCAGGCCCTCCGTTCAAGTAAGCATGAAGTTTGATGGCTCTCTGTAGGTCCCAGCACATTTTGCACCAAGTTTTGATCCAAATCAATATAGTAAGAAAAAGATGGAATTTCTTTAAACTGTCTAGCTCATCTGCAATTGTCTTGAACGTTTGAAGAGACTGTTAAGTGTTTACAATTTATCCCTTTATAATTGATGCATTTGTCTCAGATAATAAGGAGTACTTGTGTATGCGCCCCTTGACCTAGAAGCAAACCAACAGGAAACGTGTAACAAGAGGCTGTGTGGCTGGTAGACACAATAAAGTGTGCCCGACAGACAGTGGAGCTGGAGGGAGAAGACAACCAGCACACAGACTGAGGCAAATTGATGACTGTGCCCTGCTACAGCACCTAAGTCTTGGCCAATTGGGAACAAACTGATCTCTTCACAAGAAGGTCAGTTTGCAAATCAAAGAAAAATAGAAATCTAGAAGTTCTCCTGGAAACAACATAAAAGCCAACTAAAAGGGCTGAATCCTAGAAAAAAGCTGAATTGCTCAGCCATATAAAAGAGCTGAGAATTTGTATTAAAAGGCTAGATCGTGAACCGGACATTGTTTGTTGGCTGGTAGAAAAAGAATTCTGGAAAACAAATACCATTAAGACTCAGGTGGGCTGAGTAAGACAGAGGTTTCATAGAGGTCAGCCTTGTCCAGCACTACATCTGGGACCTGGAGTGAAATACAGCTGCCAATGAATGTGACTCAACAGTGAAATCGATTACCTGGGCAAATGAAAGATCCTACATACCAGCATCCAAGTTGGGAAGACTGGACGATTGCTCTTGATGCCACAGTTGTGTGAGCAGTTGTGCAGCATACTTATGATTGTACAAGATGCATCTTTGTTACACTGACTATTTAAAATGGAATTTATTTCCATTTGGAATATCATTTGGCTGTGTAAAAGCTAGAAACAGTGAAATCTTGTTCGTAATTTCTTCTATTGGAGGTCACTCAGCAAATTTAGCTTTTTGGTTTATTGTTTCCACATCCAGACATTTCACAGTGACTTACCAATATATTGTGGTGCACATTTCTGCCACAGAATCTGTGCACACATGCCACCCTGCACAGGGCACACATGGATGCCGATCTTTCAGTTGGAAGAAAGGAACAACATACGTGCACTTCAAGGCATACAATATGCTTTGCTCATTGTAAAATATACTTAAATATTAATGCATCCCATTAATTAAATTTTCATTATTTTCTTTACATTTTTTGATCTGCTTAAAAGTTGTCCTATGCTTTAGTTCAAAGTTGGTTAATCTTGTAGATTTCCAATTCACATACCCAAATTCTGTAAAATTAGAATATGAATTACATACAGGCAAGAAAGTAGAGGCACAAATTCAGTGATTATATTTCCTGAGTAATGATCCAGAAGATGTGGACTAATAATCTAGTGACTAGGAGTTTAAATTCTACTGCAGCACGCAAGTCTGAATTCTATTTAAATCCAGAAATAAAATGCTGATTTCAGTAAAATTGATGATGATAAGACTTTGGCTCGTCATAAAATCTAGTTAGCCACATTGCTTTAAGGAGGGAAACATGCTGCTCTTATTCAGTGTAACCTGTATGTGATTCCAGCCTCACATTGACATGACGGATTCTCAACCTCCCTAAGAAATGGGCTAACAAGCCGCTCAGGTGTATGAGCAGAAGATGGTCCAATTTCTTAGGGCAACTAGAAACAGGGAATAAACACTAGTCTTGCCAGCAACATTCATATCCTTGAAATTCATATTTTAAAATATCGATACTTTAAAATAATAACTGAGAAAATTAATGTGGAATACTTGGCCATACTTAATCACAGTGCGAGCTCCAAATTAGAGTGTAGAATGTTGAGGCTTTAAGGCAGAGAATGATTTTCTGGTCATAATTTCCCTGCAATACTATTCTTTTTGCTCTTGAAAGTAGTAGTACATATTAAGATAGTGCTGCAAGCAGTGCTAGCATATAGTTTCCCATATAATTCACCCAAATAACCATTTTCTATCACACACCTTAATCCAGTTCAGTCAAGTTTTCTGACGGCAAATGTTGAATGACATTTATATCCAACTTCATCACAAAAGCCTGGACCTTATGGTTTCTGCTACATTCAGATAAATGTCAAAAAAAATTCATAAACCAGCAAGAAGAAAATCAATAAGCCCATAACTTTAAAAAGAGATAGTCATAGCACACTCAGGCTGGAAATAACAAATACTGCAAATAAGATGGCATTAAATGGAACGCTGAATTGCCCATCAGCTAATTAAAAACTACTTTGGATTCTGAACTGTCAAACTATACTTGGATCCGAGCTTGGTAACCTTTAAAGTGCTGGCTCAACGTTTACTGTACTCCATCAATAGGTTTGTGTTTATTTATCTGGGTGAGGTCCATATACGTTTAACAGGCATGACTCATTTCTGTCCAGTTAAACACTTTCATATTTTCAGCGACATACAGCATAGAAACAGACCACTCAGCCCACCATGTCTATGCCGACCAACAAACAACCAACTACACTAATCCCATTTACCTGCACTTGGTTCATAGTCTACTATGCCCTGGCATTTTATGTGCTCATCCAGATCCTTCGTAAATGTTATGAGAATATTTGCCTTTGCCACCCTCTCAGGCGATGCATTCCACATTTCTACCATCTTCTTGGTGAAAAAAAAAGTTTCCCTCAGATCCCCTCCAAATCATCTTCTCCTCAGCTTAAACTAATACCCCGTAGTCTTAGGCACTCCTACCATGGGGCAAAAATTGTTACAATCTACCCTGTCTATGCCTCTCATAATTTTGTATACCTTGATCAGATTCCCCCCCTCAAGCCTCCTCTGCTTCAAGGAAAACAATCCCAGCCTATCCAGTTTCACCTCATAACTGAGACTTTTCATCCCAGGCAACATCTTGGTGAATCTCCTCTGCACCCTCTCCAGTGCAATTACATCCTTCTGATAGAGTAGCCATCAGAACTGCACAAAGTATTCCATCTGTGGCCTAAACAATGGTCTATAATGCTGCAGCAAGATTTCCCTGCTCCTATAATCTTACGCCCAAGGTTACAAAGGCAAACATTCCATATGCCTTCTTCGGGTATGCCTCCTTCCTCACCCTATCTACACGTGATGACACCTTCAGGGATCTATGGATTTGTACAATAAGGTCTCTTTGTTCCTCAGTACTGTCTACGGATACACTATTCATTGCATACATCCTTCTCTTATTAGGCCTCCCAAAATACATCACCTCAGACTTATCAGGATTAAATTCCATCTGCAACTGCTCTGCCAAATTTTAACAGCTGATCAATATTAGACTGTAGCCCGAGACCATCCTCCTCACTATCAGCACCACCATGAACTTTCGTTTTATTTATAAACGTACTAATTATACCTTCTATATTCCATATCCAAGTCATAAACTTAATGCAAACAACATGAGTACTGGCACCAAGCCCTGCAGTACACTCGTGGTCACAGGTTTTCAATCACAGAAACAACCCATAATCATCACTCTTTGCCTCCTACTTGTAAGCCAATTTGGAATCCAAATTGCCTTGGATCCCATGGGCTCTTACCTTTTGGATCAGCCTTCGACATGAGACCTTGTCAAAGGCCTTACTGAAATCCATATAAATCACATCAACTGCATAACCCTCATCAATATATTAGTTTTCTTTTCAAAAAACTCAATTAAATTAATGAGACAAGATCTCAATGTAACAATGCCTGATCAATCCCTGCCTTTCTAAGAATCGAATAATCCTGTCCTTCAGAACTTTTACCAATAATTTCCCAATCACTGACGTCAGACTAACTGTAATTACCTGGCCTATCCTTGCTGCCCTTCTTGAACAAAGGAACCACACTAGCTACCCTCCAATCATGTGGCACTTTGCTTGTGGCCAACAAAGTATTAAATCTCTCTGCCAGGGCCCTAGCAATCACCTCCCTTGCCTCGCATAGCAGCCTGGGATATATCTCAATAGGCCCTGGAGATTTGTGCATCTTTATGCCCACTAAAACATCTAATATCTCTTCCTTAATAACCATAACATGCCTATCATCCCAATTGAAGTCTGAAATTTTTACTGTATAAAGTGCCTGTTATTATTCAGGTAACTAGATATAAATAAACTGAAGAAAATACATCAGAGATAAAAGATATTGCAGATGCTGGAGAATCCGAGATAACAAGGTGTGGGGCTGGATGAACACAGCAGGCCAAGCAGCATCATAGGAGCAGGAAAGCTTGACGTTTCGGGCCTAGACCCTTCATCAGAAATCAGAAATGC
>JAHRHZ010000140.1:27726110-27791355 GCA_024137785.1 Ginglymostoma cirratum
ATTTCTGATGAAGGGTCTAGGCCCGAAACGTCAAGCTTTCCTGCTCCTATTGAAGAAAATACATATTTATTTAATACCTTTCAAATCCTTGGAAAATCTCAAATGCAGAATTCTAGGTTCAATAAATTGCGTTAGATTAGTGCTCACTGTCATTACGTGGAACATTGCAACAACTAAGCACTAAACAGTTGGATTCTGCAAACACAGATCAGGTAAATAGCTGTAGCAGTGTTTTGATGCTGCTGAAGCCACTCAAAGAACTTTCTGTTCTTCTTCCAACAGTTACTTTCACCTCAACGGTCTCTAGTTCCCTCTCTCATCAATTTAGAAGGCAGTTTAATTAAGCTGTCTTGCGCACTCTATCAGAAATCTACATCCAAAATGATCTCAAATGGGATAACCAAGCATGTTTAATACTTGACAGCAAATGGAAGAGTTCATGTAATGTTTTCTCACGCATCACAATACAACACAAACTGACCAATTCAGCATGTTGAATAGATACATTAAAACCCACTGTTGAATAGGCAAAGATCAGAGAAATAGGCTCAAAGAATTCAAAAGCCAGCTCTGAAACCGATCCTAGGTGATGTGTACCAAAGCGAGCCTAATGCAAGCAAACAACTGAATGTGTTACCTTGCTAACAACTGGAAAAGGCTCTGCCTAGATGCTTTGCTATAAAACTCTTGAATTCCAACTTCCATTCCCACTATCTCTTCCACAACTACACATAAAAGTAATTGTGCAATGGAATTAAGGAGAAAAACATCATCCAGAAAACAAGTTATAAGAACTCACTTAGAGTTTTATAAAGAATGTAAGTAACTGAGATTTTAATCAAGTCAACCTAACAACATGCCATCAATGGAATGCGAAATGCCTGAAACTGTGAAATTCTTTTTGCTTACACTTTATTTTTATTTTAGCAATTGTCCATAACAATGTTATGTATAATGATTATGGGGACCCCTGATATACTAACATCCAAATTCTGAATGCTTGCACTTACAATTGTGATCTCAGTGATATAATTTTAATGATCCAACATTCCAAAATTTCCTGTACTTATGAATGCTCCTTTATATTGTCCAGCAGTGTGTTCTGACTTGCGTACAAATCGACTTGCAAATGGACTTCAGGATGGAACCAGTTCACAACCACAAGACTGCCTGGACTTATTTTATTTGTATTATCATCTCAATTCAGCACCTGCTGCCATGATTTTACAATGACCAATAATCAATGCATGTAAGGGGGAAATGTTCAACAGAAAGACAACACTCTCTCTCTGAGCATCCGTTCAATATGAATTGAAGTGACAACCTTGGACTCGCATATTGCGCTAGGTAATGGTTCTGAAAAAGAAAATAAGATTGAAGCTATATTGCACCATCCAATCGGATGATGCAACAGTTGTTGAGTGGAGAATCAGGCAGGCTTGCAAAATGTTCCTGATGGAAATACACATCTCATCCCTGACTCCTGTTGGTTTTGATTATACCAAACTAACGTTAATTGTACTTTCACTGAATAAATGACATCATGTTAGATGAGGCAAGTGCTTCTTCTTGTCATAGCCTACTAGTGTTTTATCCTTTATCACTGATATTTAGACAGGCCTTTGTATTCAGCATTGCCGCGGCACCGTAGACTCTTGCGGTGCAGTAACTGTGTTCCTACCTCTCGGTGAGAAGTTTCATGATCAAGACCGACCTGCCATAGAGGTGTGTCCTGACGTGTCTGAACAGATTGATAAAAAACAATTAGAAGATACATTTGAATATATTGATTTAGAAGCAGGAATGGGTCCGAGGCCCCTCCAACCTGCTCTGCCACACGCTAAGATTATGGCTGAATGATCACTCCATAATTCTACCTAGTATTGCGAAGTTGGTTAGACTACTTGTGGATTGGAAGGCAGAAAGTTAGAATTTGTTGTTTGCAAAATGCTGGGCGGGGGGGAGGCGGAGGGTGGAGGAGCAGTGTGTGGTCCCTTTAAAAGGTGATGTGCTTTCTCTATGCTTAGAGATTTAAACAAAATGTTTAACGTCTGAACGAAAACAAGCCAGCTGGGCGAGCAAGTCAACAACATTAAACAAATTGTCTGCGGGCAGCCGCTTGTGGGTTTGCAGGTGCACAGAAAGCATTTCAATTGAAACATTTGTAACAAAAAGGTGTAAGGTAGCAGGCCAAGCAGTTGGAAAATCAGCAGATTCAACTGCCATTTGCCAGAGTTAACAGCCCTCAAGACGGAATTGCTAGCTTTTATGGTCTTTTTTAATTTTTAGAGAAAGCACTATCTGAATCAAAAGTACCTACAACGTAACTAGTTAATATTTCTGAGAGAAGAATTTGACAGAGAAGGCATTCCTGAGAGAACATTCAAAGGAGAAGGCACAGAATATTCCGAGGATGTAAGTCTTTTTTTTTACTTTATATAAATGGGACTTATATTTATCGGAACAGCATACCATTAGAATCTTGTTTCATTTGGGAAATAGTTAGTAGTTAGAAGGGGTTTATTTGGTTTGTTAATAATTTAGTTAGTTTGTTCACTGTTCGATAAATAAATTGTTACCTGTTGATTGTAAAGTTGGTGTGAGGGGTTTATTTTATGTAACTACTAGAAGTTGCGGAAAAAGCAGGTTACACCACTTTTCACATTCCTTTTAACTGATTATAGGGCGAGGCGCTCCTACGTTTGCAGAGAATAAAATTTGGGACAATGCTGAATTTCCCTTTCAAAACCGTACAAATGGAAGAGTGTATCAGGACTTTAAAAGGGAAATTTACTGAGAAGGTAAATATTTACTTGAAGAAAAACTGTAATATTAACTGCTAAATGCAATCGAAATGCACGGAAAATTGTATGCACAGATAAGTGAATTTTGCTCTGATCATACTGCTTAAGCAGAATTAGGTGAAATGAGTTCATCTTGAATCTAATCAACACACCAAAGGGAAACAGTAAGATTTTACCAGGATGTCAGACAAAAAAAAAGTCTCGTAAGCTCCTTAAACTGTTGTCATAACTCAGATTTGTCACATAGTAGCCCCAGCAAGTTTCTGGGTGGTTTCAGTTCCTGAGAATGACACATTATTCCACTGGGCATTGAATTTCATTAGTGTGTTGTAGCACAGAAACAGATTTCGCATCGCATAATTACTTACAAAACTGTGTTATTATACACAGGCTGCTTCTGCTTTTAGCAGCTGCTTTTTAGAGTCAGTCTTAATCATGATTAAACACCTATTAATGGAAGCTAGGTTAAGCAGCCACCTCTCTTATGCAGACAATTGTTATTAGACCAGGAAGTGAAATCCGAGGACTTTACAGAACAGTGTACTGAGTACTACAAAATTATCTAATAATATAGAATATTCATCAAGACATGATACTATACTGTATCCTACTATATCCAATCATTGCAGTATATAAAACTGTACAATAATCAAAAGGTACCTATCTTACAATATACAGAATCCTTTATTTTTTAAAAAAATTATTCTATCATGGGATGTGGGCATCGCTGGCTAGGCCAACATTTATTACCCATCTCCAATTACCCTGATGAAGGTGGGATTGAGCCTTCTTGAACTGCAGCAGTCCACATGATGGGATGCTATTCAGCAGAACTCAAGAAATGCCCTGGATGGACCTCTAATAACCGTCTTCCTTGTTTGCTAGGATTCCAACCTGTGAAGAATTTTTCCCCGATTCTGATTCCAGTTTTGCTCAGATTCCTTGATACTACACTCGGTCAAATGCTGCCTTGATGTCAAGAGCAAACACTTTGATCTCATCTCTGCACACAAGTTGGTGTTTCTTTTGCAAAAGTGCATGATAATTGCTTCAAGGTATGGCGTGTTTCAGAGCTCTGAGGTAGGCCAAGTTGGATAAGTCATATATATTGCTAGTAGTATTTAAAAGCTGTAAACCTGTGCCTCCATACGAATAAGAAAATGCCACTGGACCCAGCAAATCTGATGGTTCCACAATCTACGTAAATTCAAGTGGAACACAAATTGACAGGTGTGCTTTGGCCTTTTGCATCTGAGTCAAATTGCTGTATAAACTTTTTATTTCAAATAGGTCATTAACCTTTACACAAATTCAATTTTAAACGTATATTCTTAAGAATGACAAAATTCTTTTTTCAACCAAAGTGTTTTGTTTCACACTCATCAAGACAATGCACAAGAAATACCTATGTAAAGGATAACAATACTTACACTGTATGAAAAGGAAGTGCTGAATGGTTGGCATGTGGGCTCAGATTGGTAGAGGCGATGCCATGGGGAAAAGACAGGTTAGAGGAGACTGACAGCACATATAAAATGCTTTGCCTTTTTTTTAAGCCTTAGGACATAGGTGACATTGCCTTGATAAGGTGGGGAGGTCAGCCAGGTGAGCCTCAGAATGAGTTCCCTGACTGGGGCTGTTAACCTGGTCCAATCAGGGAGCCCTAGCTGACAGATATGAACAGGAATCTCGGAGGTTCTGTTCACTCTGAGCGTTGGTTGTGAGGAAGCCAGACCACTGTCAAGTACTATGCACATGCAGATAAAGTGTGACTTGGTGAAGGGATACCGGCCTCTGTGGAATTATTTCATTTTATTTTTAAATGACCAAAACCCTGGTGATGACACAAACTATGGGCCCTGCCAGCATTCCAGAAACAGTACTGAAGACTTGTACTACGGGACTAGCCGTAACCAAGCTTTTTCAGCATAGCTACACACTGGCATCTACCTGACAATGTGCAAAGTTGTCCAGGCATGTCATGTCCACAAATTGCAGGCCAAATTCAACTCAGCCATTTATCAGCCTCTTGGCACACTCTTATGCATCAGCAAAATGATGGAAGGGATCATTGACGGTACTGTCAACAAGCATTGCAAAGAAATAATCTGCTTGTCGATACTCAGTTTGGGTTATGCCAGGGCCACTCAGATCCTGACCTCATTATGCGCTTGGTCTAAACATAGACAAGGAAGTTAAACTCAAAAAGTAAGGCTAAAGCGATGGCCCTTGACATTAGGTCAACATTTGATTGGGTATGGCATTAAAAGGGACCCTAACAAAACATGAGATGATGGGAAACAAAGGAATTTTTTCCACTGGTTGGACTTGTACCTACCACAATGGCTGTGATTGTTGGAGGTCAATCAGACCAAGGTTATTACTGAAGTAGTTCCTCAGGATTGTGTCCTAGGCCCAACTATCTTCAGCTGCTTTATCAATGATATTCCCTTCGTCATAAAGTCACAAGCGGAGATGTTCACTGATGACAGAACAAGGCTCAGCACCATTTGTGACTTCTCAGATACTGAAGTCCATGTCTATATGCAGGAGGACTTCGACAATTTCTCAATAAGTGGGAAGATAAACATACACGCCACATGAATGCCAAGCAATAACCAACTTCAAAAAGGAAGAATTTAATCATTGCATGTTGACATTCAATGGTATTATCAATGCTGAATCAATATCCTTTGGGTCACCACTGACCAGAAACTGGGCTGGACCAACTACATAAATATTGTGGCTACAAGTGCTGGTGAGACTAGAAATTATGCGAGTAACTCTCCTTTTTATTTTAAAAAAATATTCACTTAAGAATGTGGACTATGCTGGCTGTACCAGCATTTATTGCCCATCTCTAGTTGCCCTTAGAAGGTATTGGTGAACTGCGTTCTTGAACTGCTGCAATACATTTGGTGTGGGAACACCCACAATGTCATTAGGAAGGGAACTCTAGGATTTTGATCCAGTGACCCTAAAAGAATGGCAGTATATTTCCATGATGTGGAGGTTAGAACTTACTCGAACATCAGTAAGTTCCCTCCAACTCACACTCCGTCTGACTTGCAATTATACTGCTATTCCTTCATTATCACTGGGTCAAAATCCTGGAACTCACCTCATAACAGCACCTCTGACTGATGAACCAGTTCAACAAGGTAAAAATTGGAAGAAGTGTGGATGCTGTAAATCAGAAACAAAAACAGAAGTTGCTGGAAAAGCTCAGCAGGTCTGGCAGTGTCTGAGAAGTCACTGAAGTCAGTGTCTGACTTCACCTGATGAAGGAGCAGTGCTATGAAAGCTTGTGATTTCAAATAAACCTGTTGGACTATAATCTGGCACTGTATGACTTCTGAGTCTATTTCCAAGTCTGGATGCTGAGTGGGTTGGTGGGAACTTGCAGGTAGTGGTGTTCCCATATATTTGCTGCCTTTGTCGTTCTATAAAGTCGTGCTCATGGGTTTGAAAGGTACTATCGCAAGAACATTGGTGAATTTCTGCAGTGCATCTTATTGACGGTGCACACTGCAGCTACTGTACGTCGGTGGTGAAGGGACTGAATGATTGTGGTAGTGATGTCAATCAAGCTGGCTGCTTTCCTGGATGCTGTCAAATTTCTTGAGTGTTGCTGGAGTTGCATTCATCCAGGCAAATAGGGAGTATTCCATCCCACTCCTGACTTGTGCCTTGTAGGTGGTGGACAACATTGGGGAATTAGGTGGGTTACTCAATGCGATTTCTAACCTCTGAGCTGCTCTGGTAGCTGCAACACTAACATGGCTAGTCCAGTTCAATTTCTGGTCATTGGTAGCCCCTCAGATGTTGATACTGGGGGATTCAGTGTTGGTAGCATCATTGAATGTCAAGGGCGATGGTTGTCTCACCAATGTCTGTCCGCCATTTGAAGGTGCAAGTCAGGAGCATGAGGAACTACTCCTCACCTGTCTGAATGGGGACAGCTTCAACAACATTCAAGAAGCTTGACACTATCCAGGACAAAGCAGCCTGCTTGACTGGCAAGCTATCCAACACCTTCAACATTCACTCCTTTCACCACTGATGCATAGCGACAGCAGTGCGTGCCATTTATCAGATGCACTACAGCAACTAACCAAGGTTCCAACAACATTTTCCAAACTAGCAATGTCTACCATTTTGAAGACAATGACATGGGAACTCTAACATCAGTAAGTTCCCTCCAACTCACACTCCATCTGACTTGGAATTAAACTGCTATTCCTTCATTATCATTGGGTCAAAATCCTGGAACTCACTTCATAACAGCACCTCTGACTGATGAACCAGTTCAACAAGGTAAAAATTGGAAGTGTGGATGCTGTAAATCAGAAACAAAAACAGAAGTTGCTGGAAAAGCTCAGCGGGTCTGGCAGTGTCTGAGAAGAAAAAAAATCAGTTAACATTTCAGGTCTGGCGAAGCTTCCTCAAGTCTGTTGTGAGGAGGGGTCACCGGACCCTGAAAGTTCACTCTGATCTCTCTTTGCAGATGCTGCCAGATCTGCTGAGCTTTTCCAGCAACTTCTGTTTTTTGTTTCTGATCAATAAGGTATCTCTCCATTGCTTTCTCCAGCACAATTGTGGATAGACAATAAATACTGGCCAGAAATGACCACATCCCATAAACTATTCAAAGAAGTTAAACCATTAAAGGTTGTATAAACACACACACCATAAAAAGAATAGAAAAGAAGCCATCACAACTCAAAAGCAGCTTGTGAGCAAACACATGACCTGGAATAACAGAAGGCAGCGTTTCACTGATTTCGAACACAGAAATGTGAGAATGCTGACGTCTTAAGGAATGAACTCTTTGAACAGGTCATTCAGATTGGTCAACATAACTAGAGAGGTTTCATTGGAAATAAAGGATAGATAAGTTGGAATCTTCAATTTCCAGTCCTTGGTTGAATTATTTTAACGATTCTTCCACTAGTCGGTGGTGTCTGTGCAAGATCAGGCAGGTAACCTCCAACAGGGCAAAATTACAGAAATTATGAATGTATTGCTACACTAGCTAGATTTGTGTGCCAGCTAACATCCTAACTTCCTTGAGAACAAAGACGACACAAGCCAGCAAATCCAGCAACAGCTATTAGGAAAATGAGAAAACTAATTTTACCAGGTGTGGACAGTACCTCTACAGACAGTGATAACAAGGTGTGGAGCTGGATGAACACAGCAGGCCAAACAGCATCATAGGAGCAGGAAAGCTTGACGTTTCGGGCCTAGACCCTGAAGGGGTCAAGCTTTCTTGCTCCTATGATGCTGTTTGGCCTGCTGTGATCATCCAGCTCCACACCTTGTTATCTCGGATTCTCCAGCATCTGCAGTACCTATTACCTCTACAGACAGTGACTGATCAAGCTGACATCCAAGAGGGCTGACAATATCCTCTGGGAAGAAGTTATGGCAACTAGTTATTCCACACAGCTCACAAGTCATGCATGCTATGGAAACAGAGCTAACTACAGTCGGTTCTGATATAATGTGATATTTCTGTTCTCTTGCGATCTCATGTTAAAAGAAAATCGCACAATAGTCGCGCCATTTAAACTAATTGGGCCGGAATTGCATTATAGCCAACACAGGTAAGGAAAGTTCACGTTCTACAAATAACGGCCTAAATTCTTCAACTGCGTTAAAGCAAATTCGCGTTGAGGTAACACGCGTTATATCAGAACCAACTGTGCCAGCATATAGGACCTGCAATTGAACAGGAACTAAAAACAGGTTCAGGGATCATGATGGCATACTAGAAGCTTTGAAACAGGAGGTATAGATAAGGAGTCGATTAAATACATCTATCCTCAAGAGGCATGCAAGGAAAACGGTGTGATGCTTGTGGTACCATATAGGGCTCTAGGCCTCAGCAGCTTGTTCCATCACATTTTGCGTAGCAGCATGACCATGTTTCACTATCAACACCACCTGTCCTCAAGTAATAGTTGGAGAAGATATCAACATGGCCCACCCATTGAGACTGCTCCACCACTCAACATGATCATGGCTGATTTTGGACATCAACTCCACCTTTCTGCCCACACTGCGTATCCCTCAGTTTTCTAGGGCAAAAGTCACACGACACCAGGTTGTAGTCCAACAGATTCATCAGGTGACGAACCTTTTGGACTACAACCTGGTGTCGTGTGACTTTTGCCCTTGTCCACCCCAGTCCAAATCCAGCAACCTCCACATCATGGCCTCAGTTTTCGGAGATTCAAAAAAATCTGTCAATCACAGCCTTAAAGTTATTCATTTAAGGAGCATCCATAACCCTCTAAATTTGAAAATTCCAAAAACTGAAAATACTGTGACTTATGTAATTTGTCTTCAACTTAGCCATAAGTGATTGCCCCCTTATTCTGAAATTGTGCCCCATATATTAAACTTCTTGGTGAACGCAACAATCTCGTAGTACCTACTCTTTCAAGCCCTTCAGAATTTTGCAAATCTAGTTGAGATAGACTCGCGTTCTTCTAAACACTATGGAATCAACAGGTAATTTAATCAGCTTCTCACCATCGGGCAATCTCTTCAACCCTAGGGCCAATTAAGTAAGCCTTTGCTGTGCCACCTCAAATGCAAGTATATCCCTTTTTAAAGGAAACCAAGTCTGCATATTATATTCCAATTGTGGTCTCACGAAAACCCTACTGTGCACTGAGGCTGCAATTGTAGCAACAGGTAGCAGATTTTAGGGAGGGCCCCTTTGATGAAAGGGTGACAAAGACATTCCTCTTCACTGAGGTCCCAAAGCAGAGATTTGCCAAACACCTTGGATGGATATGGTCAGGTGAGAGCCCATCTTCCCCATCCAGCAGTTTGTTCTACACAGTATTAGCACTGTCCCTTCTTCTGTCATGCATTAAGTAAAGGAAATGCATTTTACTGTACCTGTGTCTGGGGGCAAATGGCTTGTAAAGATTTGTTGAAGTTAGATCAAGTCCTATGGCACATGCCACAGCAACATAAGACAACTCTGAAAACTACTAATCTGGAAAGTAGTTGATGATCTCTTTCAAAAAGGATTTGTTGGGGCTCCTTGCTTCTGCTGAACACACAGCAAAATTAAGGGAGGGTACTAACTGCTGCACTGGACTCCAAAATGGCAACTGGTGCACTTTCACAGCTATCACAACATTCTCTGTATATGTATGGTGTCTTACACCAGGCAGCCATAAGTACCTTGAACTCCAATTTGAAGACCAAATAGCACTTGTAGCATTGATAAATCAGGTGATGCAGAACCAAATTTCATGGCAACAGACATTGATATATTCAGATGAATGGGCACAATGTGAACTGCCAGATTTTTGAGGAGTCAAATCTAAAATTAAGCTCTCCAGAATATTTCAAACTCTCCAGAATATTTCAATCTCTGACACTGATCTCAATCATCAATTTATAAATCAGCAAGCAGCTAATGAAGAATTACTGTAACATAAATGAAACTGATCTTGTAAACTCTTACTTAACCAATTAACAATATGTACTAATTGTTTGAGCACTCAATGTTACTGCACTCTTAAGATTTAAAGCTAATAAGTAGCTGATAGTTCATCTTGCTTCTTCCTTAAATCGGCACAAAAAGGTTAAACAATTTTCTCGGCAGATTTGAAATTCCAATCAAGGCCCGAAAATGTATAGATGCTAATATAATTCAAAACAGGTTGATCTTTAACAGTTCAGAGATCCAATTAATTCTCAAGTGTTAACCATGTGGTAAACCCCAGATATTTCCCTGACAAGTTGCTAATATAATAAAGCTAAGGATATATCCAGTGCCTGTAATGAACTATTCTTTCAAGAAGTTTTCACATTCCCATAACGATCATAAGAAGAAAACACTAAGACTTAGTGATGAAAGAATATTAAAAAAAAAAGTTCAAGGTAACTTAGTGCATGACTTTCAAGTGATGGCATTTCCTGATATTTCACAGGTTCTCTTCACTTAACCGTTCCAGACTTGAAATGATATGGCAAAATTCTTCACAAATTGTTATGTAGATTTTCTAAATATCCCCTCTTGGCAGGGCCAGGGATGGAAAACATGGGTCAAGGTGCTTCTCCAGTTTCTGGGTCCCTCAGTTAAGAACAAAGCTTCCTCCATATTATGCATCAGAGGTATGTACATGTACCTCAAACTCTATTTCAGACCTTTAAGGGTCTTTTAAGCACCAAAAAAATCCAACTGCAAGCTCACCATCAGGACTTGTCTATTTTTGAGTCTTGTTAAGTACAGGCTGGTTGTCAGAATTGCTTACATAACTACACTGAATACAAGAGTACTTCTCTGAAGAGCACTTGAGAGGTTGTACGAGCCACTGTACAACCCAATTCACAAAGTGGAACCAGGACTACAGAGTTGAATGAGTAAGTCAGGAAGGGCCACATCACTGAGGGAGGAGATAGGGAAGGGATACAGCATCAAGACACAACATTGGGAACAACATTGTGAAGATAAAATTACATTAGCGCCACTAGATTCCTTATCTTGGGTTTGAAGAGTGAAGGAAACACCTAATGCCCAACATAAACACAGTGGTCCATGACAGAAGCAAGAAGGGAGGAGCTGTGGACTATTGTGCGATCTACTTGACCAATGATTGGGGTTGTGCTGGAAGAGAGTCCAGGCCCCTCAACTTGAGGAAGAGCCCTGGTGTTTTGCACATTATGCATACCCACCATCTCGCACAGATCTGTGTAAGATCTGAACAGAGCATAAAACTGGGAGTTCTAAAAATACCTGAGAGAAGACTTGAGATAGGTCAACTGTAAAGTCTAAGCCCCTGTTTAAGGAACAAAAACTGCTGCGTTGGAGACTGGATACTGGGAGTTATTTGCAACATCAGTGGGTCAGACCTGCTTTCAAAGAGGGCAGGGAGGAGCAGTAACGGGTGTGGAGGAGGAGGAGAAAGAAAGGACAAGAAAAGGAACATTATTTTTGTTCATGCATGGGCACCATCCATTGTCAAATTCAACTTTAAACAATGATGGTGGCACTAATCTTGTTAGAGCTGCTGTGCATAGATCTCCAGAAAAAGCTTTAGTATGGTCACAAATTAAAGTCAATAATGACATCACATGGTTCAAGAGTACAGCTGAGTCATTGAGACTTTTGTTTCAGGTGGTTAAAGCTGAATACTTAATGTGATACAAAATCCCAAGAGTGAAGTTCAGATTAAAGTTGTCTCAAGTTTCAGACGTGCAGCTAGTCTGAATTTTTGTTGAACGTGCCTGTAGACTATTACAACTCGTTAAAATGTTAGTTTGAAACATATTTGATTTTTATAAAAAAAACTGTGATGCCCTGACTGAGTTGCACAAATATATACCAACAACTTCGAAAATATGCCAGGTCAGCGGTCAGAAAAAGTAATCAATATGCACTTCATCTACTTCCAACAAAATCAGTTTCTGGACAACAAAAAGCAAATTAAAAAGGCAGTGGTAGAAAATTTAAAATGAAAACAGAAAATGCTGGAAACACTCAACTTCTATGGAGAGAACCGAGAATCTTATTTTTTTTTAAAAAATCCATTCATGGAATGTGGGCTTTACTGGAAAGGCCAGCATTTACTATCAATCACTTGAGAAGACAGTGGTGAGCCAGAATCACTGCAGTCTGTGTGATGTTGATATATCCACACTACTGTTGGGAGGGAGCACTTCAGGTGCAGACTGACTCCAGCATTTTGTCTTCATTAATATTTCTTGATGCATTTTCTAGCTTTATCAATACATTCTACAAATAAAAGTAACATGTAATACACAAATAATTCACTGCAAAATTGGAAATGTACTGGAAGGTATAAAGGAGTCTATTAATTTTTTTGAAGTTATAAATCATGCGGTATAATCTACCAATATTTTAATTATGTAATACACAACATCATTGTATTTCTTTATAAGTTATATAATGCATATATTTCCAATACATCATTGCTAATTTGCACATCCTTTCCACATCAGTTTCAATGTTGCCTAAATAGTGATGCTTGTAAGTGCATTTTGAAATTTATTAAAATAACGCACAGTTGGTTCTTAAATGTAGAGAGTATCCTAATGTCCACAAACAAGCAGTTTTCAATTGGCACTAAACTCCATGACCTTAGGATTCACCAGTATCATAAAATTTGTTACTGGAGATTTTCTGCAACTAAAACTTGACATCTGAAATGAGTAAGAATACCAGAGACATCTTCAATATTGAATATGAGTGTGGAGGGAATGATATCTCGATTCATGTGATTCTTAAACATTATTCATGCACATTCATTAACATAAGATTTCAAGAGACATTTTCAAATAAAAGTGTTCAAAAAAACTGTATTACAATAAAATAAACACTTTAATATACACATGTTCACAAGAATGCATATTTAGCAAATTTACACATCCTAAACTCACTTGTTGTATTTTTGTATATTCGAATTGCTCTCAAATCACCTATTTCCAAGTTCATTAAAACAATAGTAAATTAAATTCTAAAATAATCAGGCCTTCAGATTTTTTAAATCAGTAGCCCTGCTACCCACTTTTCCTTCAAAACTTGAAATTTAAATTCCAAATAATTTCCAGTATTTCACAGGTATAGCTGCCATGGAGTAACATTCAACCAGGAATACAGTGCCACATTCTCTGAAGACAGCTTCATTAGTTTACATTTTGCTCTGTTCTGTAGCACCTCCAATTGAATGGTGGAAACCTACAAATATTGACAACTTCAAAATAAGCATTAACAGCTGTTCAAAAGGGGCATCAATCTTGGATTTAAAAGTGTTTCTTATGCCATTTTGCTCAAATGTAGGCATTTTTAGGTCTAGATTTCTCTCACTTACTATGATTACAGGATTTTTTTTAAATGCAAGCCTTCAAATGTTTTGGACCTGATGTAGATCTCATATTAAATTATTATTTTAGTTTGAAAGCTAACGTGGTACCAGGGTATGGGCTAGGGTTAAGGTTATTAGGTGGTACACAATAACCATGAGCTGCTCTCATCTCAAAGAGTGATATACTTTGTTCTAGTTTCTGATTTTCCTCAGTCTGAAATGTGAGTACATACCTCTCCTTGCTGCTGCCTTGCCTGCCAGACTGCCACGTTCCTCTGTAGGCCGCTGCTGGTTTCCCCACCAAGCCCCCGCTTTAAAAAATAACAAGAACATAAGGCTCCTACAGTTTGACAATACATGTTTTACAATGTAATTAGGGGCAAGGGGATGCAGTGCTTTTTTTAAAAAACGGTTTAATTTCTAGCTTGTTATATACAAATACACACATCCACATTCATGCACTATTCTCACATGCTGCAGTTGTAACTTTTATAAAGCACCAACACTTTATCTTAAATGATTTTCAATACAGCACAATCAAGTAAGCACTCAGTTTAGGCTGGAGAGAATATCACATAACAAGAATGTGAAAGCACATAATGGCAGTTCTAATTCATGTATCTTAAGCGTGTTTATTCAAATGCAGAGCTTTTAAAATAAATTAGATTTTAACGGTTCATTTTTCTCTCACAATTATCAAAAATAGTTATTAAATACATGTTAACCATGCCATTAGAAGTACAGACAAAGCACCGGGGTTTATTTCAGTGGAATGGTATTCAACAAAGCTATATTCAACTTGTATAGAGCCTGGGTTAGTCAAAAGGGAGTTCTGTGCAGAAATATATTAGCACCGGAGAAAATGCATAAAAAATGTATAAGGGAACAGAGAGGATACAACTACCAGTAAAGATTGAACAGACTCAGGCACTTTTATTTTGAAAAGACCGAGAGATGATCTGATCGCAGTATTTAAAATTATGAAGGGATTTGATAGCACAGCAATAAAGAACAAGCTTCCATTTATAAGGGAGTTCTAAACTAAGATCATATATAAACAAAATATAGTTACTAATAAATCTAATAAAGAATTTAAGAGAAACCAATTCAAAATTCACTGAGGTAGTGGTGAAAACATGGAACTTCCCCACAGTAGGTAATAGCATAAATACATTTGAGGGAAAACAGGATTTGCACACAAATAAGAAAGGACAGGAGCGTACTTTGATAGGGTGAAAAGCAAATAGAGCGGAAAAGAGACTTGGGTGACAGATAAACATTGACATAAAGCAAGTGAATGGGTAGTCTGCTTCTGTGCTGCAAATTCTAAGTATCATTGAAACAAATAGAATTTGCAGCACCTAACCAGAACAATGCTGAAGATGACCTTTACTAATAACCTGTCGATATCCCATGCAAATCTCTGTGAAGCACGTCGATTGACACTGTGCAGTCATGTATGAATTTGCAAACAGAGCAGAGCAGTATACCCATGAAATAGGATGGACTGAAATATCAGATGTGAGCTGAACTCCTCTTGGCTGGGTCAGTTTTACAGCGTTAAGTGACTCAGGGAGAGCACCACCATCCTGTAGGAAGGGCTATCTCTGAGAATGATGGTTGGCAGTGCTCTAACACCAACAACAGCCAATTGGCAGATAAGGTACAAATGCGATGTTCTGGTATGGGGAGTGGTTGTGGGGGTGGGGTAGTCATGGTGGTTTGCATGGTCCTGTGCATAGATCACAAACTGGAGACATTCACTACCTCAAACAGAAAAAAGACCCATAAGCAGCCACTAATTTGCAACTTCCCCTCCCTCATGCACTAAAATATAGGTTGGAAATACAGGTCACAGTTACAGGCAATAGGCACAGAACAGATGCCACAGCACCCAATTTCATAAGTCACCCTACCTGATGGTCCACTCCAGGGACACCTGTAAAGTTCTACCTGATGCATTTTTGAAATAGGAAGCAGTCACTAGAACCACCCTCTTCTCAGAGATCAACCAATACTCTTCACTTTCATTTCTTCACTATCCAGTAATACACCTGTCTCTTGATTCCTTTTAGATAGTTGTTTCAGTGGCCTTCCCTGTGCTTCAAATACTCAGGATTAAAAATGTTTCCAACTTTCCTGTTTTCTTCTAACTTCTTCATATTTAACTTCTGTTTCCTTCATACTGAAGGATTTGTTTCAATCAACTTTGGCAATTCACTGCAGAGAATAGATGGAAAAAGACAATTCCTCTAAGGGATTAAAGTACCTCACAGTCAAGGGATTATTGTTGAAATGCAGTCATTGTTATTATTTGGACAGATCCATAGGCAGCCCACAGTTATTTTGGGAAGTGTACCATTTTTGTCTATTCCTTATCTAACCTCTTCCAAAAAAACCCAGGATGGCAATGGGCAGTTGAACTCATGGACCAGGATATGGATATCATCAAAGAACCAGTGAACCTCTCACAATAATGGGAGGTTGGACACTGTCCAAAGAGCTCTCAGTCCACCCTAGGGAGGAACAGTGAAATATACAGTAGATGTCTAGCTATTTCAATTTACAACAGGTAGAAGACAACAAATAGGCCTGCAATTATATAACTTCTTAATAACTCACAGCATCTCAAAGTACTTTACGAACACCAAATTATTTTTGAAAATGTTCTCAATGCTGTTGCGTAGGCAAAGTCTTCTCATTTTGTCAAATAATTCTATTCGCTCCTGATATTTTTCTGAGGAAGTCTTAGAAATATCAAGAAGCCTCTAATTTTGTTCTAAATGGCTATTCTTCAAGTGCATGTCTAGGAAACGAGTCTCAGCCAGCTAGTTTACTGGAGTAGCTACCATAGCAATTCCAATGTTTTTAATCACATGATATCCAGATGTGCACAATGCTAGAAGGACCAGTGTTCATTTCCAGGGCCTGCCTAATCTCTGTGGTTCCGATAAACCATTGCTTCGGCTTCATGACTGGTTAAACCTCCATTTTTAAATTTGAATTCCTGTTTTCAAATCCCTTCGTGGACTCGCCCCTTGCTATTTCTGGAGCCTCCTCTAGTCTTACTACCTCCAAGATACCTGCACTCATCTAAATCTGGCCTCTTGAGAAGTCCCTTTTTAAAGTGTTCCACAATTAGCAGCTGTGCCTTCTGTTGCTGAGGCTCTCGGTTCTGGAATTCTATTCTCTTTACTTCCTTCAAAAAGTTCTTTTCGACCCACCTCCTTACCCAAAAGTTGATCCCAATCCCTAATAGCCCCTGGCGTGGTTTTATGCCAAGTGTGGTCTGTAAACATATCTGTGAACTGCTCTGGGGTGCAAGAAGAAACTACACTGGTATAAATGAAAACTGGAAGTATAGTTATCCAAACCAGCGTAACGTACATACCCAAACAAATGAGCTAGGAATCCAAGACAAATTATAGCAGCATTACAGTTTTGAAATAACTGTACAGGAATATGTTACAACAACCATAAAATTTGTTGTAAAGTGTCAAGGATGAACGTTCGAGATTGAAAACTGCAAGCACCTCACTTCCTATCAAGATGGCAAAGCATAACAAAAGTAAACTGCTTGATGGTTAACAGTCTTTGATCCCCCATATACCCAACAGGCTGTCTCAGTTTAAAAAGGAAATCCCATGATTAATACACCGTACAATGAAACTGTTTGAAGAATTGAGATCCATTTTAAAATCAATTCAGAAAGTATATTTGTTAAGCTTCTTGAATTTTTTTTGGAACAATCAATTATGGAGTAAATTTATTGGGAGAATTAAGGCCTGTCACTGGCAACACAGACACAAATTAATAGGCACTGTTAATATGATGAAATTGCTTGAAATAACCAGTTAATAATTGTACTTCAATGTTTTAATTCTGAGCCACCAAGCTGATTGCCTCCCTAATCCTGGTTAACTAATCCACCCCAACAAGTTAATGAGCAACAAACATGTAAATAAGAATATTTTAAAGAATAAAATCAGAGGAAAAAGTACAAAAAGCAAATGCAATAAAAACTTTTTGAAACAGAGTTTCAAAGAGATAGCAAATGAAAGGCCTCCATAATTAGTGGGATTCTGGCAGAGATCAAGGATGGATCTCTGCTGTGAAATAGTTCCTTGTGTCCATGCATCTGAGGTCAGTTCAGTTGCTTCCTGGACAGGTGCAATTTAATTGGGGCAAATGAATGCATCAGTTTCTTATACCGTCTCTACAGGCAAATGTGCTTTGGTTCAGAATATTTCCTCACTAACTAACAACACAAAACAAAACCCACAGTGGGTTATGACTGTTTGAACAGACTTTAAATATAGTCACAAGGTGCAATAAAGCAGTTTTCTCAAAGAAAATAATATGCAATCAGCATTCAGCACACTTAAAGAAATACCTGATTTTATTTAACACCCTAGCATTGTTCGGAAATCTCCCAAAATACACATACAATTAATTACTTTGACGGTTAGTGGCCTAACATCGTAAACCCTTGAACAGCAATAAGATGAATGGCCAGTTGGACAAGACACAATATCTTCAACATAAGCCTAAATGAAAAATAGCTTAACATTTCATCTGAAAGAAAGATGTCACACTTCATGAAACGTAACACTACCTTATTACTGCACCAGAATGTCTATTTAAATTACATGCTCAAGTTCTTAAACCCATGACCTTCTGACTAAGGCAGGATTTAATAACCGAACTAAACTGGCACTTCACAAGTGATATTGACAAAACCCATCCTACAAGAACCAGAATTTAAAAATCATAAGGTAACTAATCTACTGGTATTCAACTTCTATAATACTGTCTTGAGCTCAGATACCAAGTATAGCCAGCTGACTGAGATGATAAGGCTTCGACTGTTAATGTAGCTGGCATGAGCAGAGAAGCTGCTGGGGATTTCCCACTAGAAACAGGAATAGGATCCAAGTCTAGAAAAGGCCCAGCTAGGTAAGGATTACATTCACCATGCACTGTCAGGAAGGTCCTCATAGCCCAAAAAGGAAAGTTTTCAGCCCCGTATGCCACCTTTCCCTCTCTCAATGGCCACCGGAATTCCCCTTTGTAAGCTACCTGCCACCTGAAATCCCTCTTCTGCCAATGAGTTACCCATTTGGATCAGCAGCATAGGTATGAGGCCTGGGGTTAAAATGGTTGCTGAGGTCTGCAGGCCACCAACCATGGCTTGGAACTTACTTTTTCCACCTGACAGCATCAGAGTTTTGATGCAAATGCACTGAATTGCTCCAAGTACAATACTTCTTTTCCATACTTTAAACCTCAAACTTCTTTCCTCTAGGATTGCTGACCATTCTGTGAATATAAAAGTAAGAGAAATGGCCTATTCCCAGATACTACCCGATAGAAAGTGAGCTGGTTAAAACCATTTTGGGGATGCCATCCTTTGATTTACCCTTTGTATGAGGAAGAATGTTTAGACCATGAGACCAAAAACTTAAATGTAGAATTATGGTACAAGAGGAGAAAAGGGGTGGGGGTCATTGCTTTCTTATTGTTTCATTGTCTATGCATTTAAGATGTGGTGTAACAAAATCTGATGTGACTTTGTCACTAATTGTCTCAATGGATAGAGGTGCTGCAGGTACCACTGTACAACTTGGTGAAATGTGGTTCAGTGAACTAATCCCCTTTAAGAGGGAATGACAAATTAAACCCTGCAGCTGGAAGTAATCTCCAGTCATAATCAAATCCTCAACCATGGAATTTTGACTGCCATTGCTGTTCTCTCATTCCATTTATTCACAAATGTGTAGCTATCAGATCTGATGAAAAACATCAGACAGAAAGTCAAATTTCAAAAAAACCAGTGTGTGCTTATTTGTTCTCTTTTAACTTGGTTTCAAAGCTACTTCTTCAAAACAACAGAGGATTATTACCCTCAAATATAGATGAAACTTGCATATCATGGGCAAAAGGGATTCTTAAGCTTCTTTAAATATATTTGATGCAAAAGCAAAGAACAAATGAAAGACACACCATGGGAACGCTGCCTTTCTTTCTCATCTTGCTACTCAGCAGCATTGTCAGCCACCACAACAAAAAGGGCCTTTCCCAAACTACAAATTAGATGTGGCTGTAATATGTATAATACGATTAAACAGAACATGTTCAGCAGTTTGTCATGGAATTACATATCCCTCATTGAATCATGTTGAGGCACAGTAATATGAATGCCAATCGCCTGCCAGCACTTCACCAAAGTACCCGCTCTTTATGCTTCATCATTAGAGTGCTCACAGGTTACTTGACAAGAATCAATCATAGCCAAGCCGGATTCACCCCTCATTCACTGTCCATACAGTGCATTTGCCAGCAGGGGCCACTGTGAGAGAGCAGGAAGCCTTTTAGATTTCTCCTATTCCTGCTTTAAAGATTTTTCAGCCAACTGTTCTAACCCTACTGTCATTCCAGTTAAAACTGAAGCCAGGGCTTTCTGGTTGTGTGTACACAGACACCTTGAGCATCGGTCAATTAGTTATTTATGAATGGATTTAAAATATCTAAAACATTGTAACCCAGGGAGGTAATCTCAAATTTAATCTTGGAATCAGACACCCTGCTGAACCAACAAAAAAATGATGTAAATAGCATGAATCCAAACTAGCTCTACATCAATCACAGACAATTAATGCCAAAGGCTTGGATCAAGTGCATTGTGGTAGCTACATACTTAAGCGACATGACAAAGTATTTTGCTGTTAAGAGTTTAGACTTGCTCATCATCACATCACTAACTGGACATGGGAAGATCTGTTGGCTAGAAAATTTTAAAAAAGGCTAAGCCCAGGATATAGCAAACACTATTTAACACTGCAAGGGTAACGAGTATAAAACTTAAGCACTTTAGAAAACCAGATAATAAGATTTGCCTAAAACTGGGGACACATTTCTGTTCAACTATCGGATGAGTGATTTTGACTTTTACTGATGGCTTTTCCAAGGCAGAATTAATTTATAAATAATACCTGTCTCTAGCCTTGCTCTGATTGACTTCTATTTGTCTCAGGTGCAGTCAAAATAAGGCCAGGCATGTACACACACAATACTCGGATCAGATGATAATTCTGCCATCATATTATATTTAAATTACCCACATTTTTTAATAATCAAGAATGTACAGACTTGTGAAATAATTTTAATTACAAAACATATCACCTGAAGAACTGGCCTGAAGACAGGCAGCTATGATAAATCTGTCAAGTTTCTACAGAACATTCCTCTAGCTCCAAATTGATAAATGTAGAATAGCCACAGTAGTTACAGAAATGTTACAGAGTCAGAATCATATAGTTCAGAAGCAGACCCTTCGGTCTATGCCGACCATAATCCCAAACTAAACCAGTCCCATCTGCCTGTGCTTGGTCCATATCCCTCCAAACCTTTCCTTATTCATGTACCTATCCAAGTGTCTTTTAAATGTTGTAACTGTATCCATGCCTACCACTTTATCTGGATGTTCATTCCACACGAACCACTCTCAGTTTAAAAAAGTTGCCCCTCATGTCCTTTCTAAATCTTTCTCCTCTCACCTTAAAAAATATGCCTCCGAGCCTTGAAATCACCCACTCACCTTATCTACACCCTTCATTATCTTATTATCCTCCATAACAGTCACCCTCAATGTTCTATGCTCTAGTCAAAAAAGTCCTAGCCTATCCAGTCTCTCCCTATAACTCAGACCTTCCTTTCTTTCTGGCAAAATTTTCGTAACTCTGTTCAAAGCTCTCTTCAACTTAATAATATTCTTCCTATAACAGGGCGACCAGAACTGGACACAGTACTCCAGAAGAGGCCTCACCAACATCCTGTACAACCTCAACCTAACATCCCAACTCCTATACTCAAAAGGTCTGAGCAATGAAGGCAAGTGTGCTAAACATCTTCTTAACCACCCTATCTGTATGTGATACAAACCATAAAGAATTATGTTCCTGAGCCTGTGGGTCTCTCTATTCTACAAAATTATCCAAGGCCCTACTTTTAATTGTATAAGCCCTGCCCTTGTTTGTTTTACCAAAACACAATACCTTGCATTTATCCATACTAAATCCCGTCTGCCACTCTTCAGTCCACTGATCCAATTGATCAAGATCTCTTAGAAATTTTACATAACCTTCTTCACTGTCCACTATACTACCCATTTTGTTATTATCTGCAAACTAACTAAGCGTGCCTTCTATTTTCTAATCTAAAATCATTTATATAAATAACAAACAAAAGTAGACACAGCACCAATCCATGTGGAACACAGCTGGTCAAAGACCCCCAGTCCAAAAAAACCTCCACCATCACTGTCTCCTGCTGTTAGGCTTATTTTGTATCCAATTGGCAAGCTCACCCTGAATCCCATTTGATCTAACTTTGCAAATTAGATTACCTTGTGAAATCTTGTCAAAGGCTTTACTAAAGTCCAAATAAGCAACATCTATTGCTCTGCCCTCAACAATCTTTTTGGTTACTTCCTCAAAAAACTCAATCAAGTTTGTGAGACACGATTTCCCTCGCACAAAACCATGCTGACTATCCCTCATCATTCCTTGTCTCTCCAAATGCATATAAATCCAATCTTTCAGAGTCACTTCCAACAACTTACCCACCACCAAAGTCAGACTCACAGGTCTATAATTCCTGGGGTTCTCCTTACACCCCTTCTTGAACAAAGGAACAACATTAGCCACTCTCCACTCATCTGTCACCTCACCCATAGATGTGGATGAAAAAAATGAAATATGATAAATATATTTGCAAGGGGCCCCGCAATTTCCTCCGTAACTTCCCACAACGTCCTGGGATACACTAGATCAGCTGCCAGAGATTTATCCAGCTTTATATTTTCTAACGCCTCCAACACTTCCTCTTCTGTAATGTGAACTGTTTTCAAAACATCAATATTTATTTTCCCGAGTTCTCAAGCCTCCATTTCTTTCTCCACAGTAAAAGCTGACGTGAAATGTTCATTTAAGAGCTCTCCCATTTGAGGTTCAACACGAAAGACAAACTCTTTGATCTTTAAGGGGCCCTACACACTCTCTCTCTCTAATTGCTCTCTTGTTCTTAATGTACTTGTAGAATCTCTTTGGATTATCCTTAGCCTTATTTACCAAAGCTATCTCATATCCTCTGTCTTCCTGATCTCCTCCTTAAGAATACCCCTACACTCTTTATACTGCTCAAGGAGATTAATTTAAACCCGGTTGTCTATATGATTCTTCTTTGTTCTTGACTAGAACCTCAACATCTTTACTCATCCATTGTTCCCTAATCATACCAGCCTTACCTTTCACTCCAACAGGAATATAATGCTTCTGAACATGCATTATTGACTTTTGAAATCCTCCCACTTACGAGACATCTCTTTATCTGTGAGTATGGTGACTCAGTGGTTAGCACGGCTGCTTCACAGTGCCAGGAACCCAGGTTAGATTCCAGCCTGTCTGTGTGAAGTTTGCATGCTCCCCCCACCCCCGCCACCCCGTGTTTGTGTGGGTTTCCTCCACCGCCCAAAGATGTGCAGGTTAGGTGGATTGGTCATGCTAAATGATCTATAGTTTCCAGGGATGTGCAGGCTAGCTGGGTTAGCCATGGGAAATGCAGGGTTACAGGGACAGGGTAGAGTGCTGGGTCTGGGTGGGATGTTCTTCGAGGGATCAGTGTGTACTTGATGGGCCGAATAGCCTGCTTCCGCACTGTACGGATTCTATCTATTTCAGTCTACTCCAATCAACTTTTGAAAAGTGTTGTCTCATACCATTAAAATTTGCCTTACTTCAAGTAAAAACTTAAATTTTTATGGAAGGCTTATCTTTTTCCACACTTATTCTAAAACAAATAGAATTATGATCACTAGACCCAAACTTCCACTTCTATCACTTCAGTCACTTTCCTTGTCTTATTACCCAAGAGAAGATCAAGTTTTGTTCCTTCTCTAGTTGGAACATTTATATATTGATAAAGAAAACTTTCTCGAACACATTTAACAAATTCTTCACCATCTAAACCTTTATTACTAAGTCAGTCCCAGCCAATGTTCAAGGCGATAACTCCAATTTTTATTTCTAATTTCAACCCATATATTTTCACTACACGATTTTTCAGAAATATATTCTGTAGTTACAGTAATAATGTTTTCCTTAATCAAAAAATAACACCACTCCCCCTCCTCTTTTGCTTCTTTTCCTATTCTTCATATAGCAACTGAAACACAGAACACTGAGCTGTCAGTCCTATCCATCCTCCAGACAAGTTTCTGCAATAGCCATGTCATCCCAATCCCATATTCCCAAACATATCCGGAGTTCATCAGCTTTACCTTTAAGGCCCCTTGCATTGAAACAAATGCAGTTTAGTTCTTCAGAGTTACTTCATTTTCTAACTAATTAACTTGTTCTTTTCAGATTGAAAAGCATCCTCATCTATCTTTCGATTTGCTCTGTTACTGAGGATCCGTCCACCTCCACCCCTAATAGTTTACTGTCTCCTTTAGTAGAATTAGCAAGTCTTCCCGGTAGGATATTGGCCCCTTTCAGGTTCACGGAAACCCATCATTTTCTGAACAGGTCTTTTCTGCCCCAGAAGAGATCCCAAATGATCCAAGAACCTGAATCCCTGAATATTACGGCCACCTCTTCCAGCCATTGATTTATCTTTTTATTCTTTCCCTTATTTGATCTTGGCACTGCTACTAAACCAGAGATTACTACTTTTAAGGTTCTGATTTTTAATCTTCTACCTAACCTCTCATATTCACTTTGTAAAGCCTTAATCTTTTCCCTAACTATGTCATTCCAACCAACGTGTACAAGAATTTGTGGTTTCTCACTCTCCCCTTTAACAATATGCTTCAAATGTTTGGAGACATCCCTAAGCCTGGCACCAAGAAAGCAACATTCTATCCTAGATTCACGATCACTGCTGCATAATCTGTCTGTGCCCTTGACAGGAGAGTGTCCTATAACAATTGTTTCCTCCGTGATTTAAAAAATCTCTTTTATGATGGTAAAAAAAAACTCTCTTCTACACACACAATTTTAGAGAAAAAGCCCCAAGCCGTCCACGCATATGCCTCTCCAAAAGGTCCAATAACAAAACTCCGTTTGAAAAAGGATTATGCGTTTTTCTTTGGTTTTGTTTTTGACTACAAAAGAACCAAAAATGAATCAAAATAAAAAGTCTACTGATATGTAATAACCGTAAGAAATCTAGAAGAAAGGGGTGTATTGGCCTTTCCGAGAATTGTGTTCACACGATACATTTGAAAAAAAATCACGTGCATTTTGTGTTTGACTACAAAAGAATTAAAATGAATCAAAATAAAAATCTCATAGTACTGAAATGTAATAACTGTAAGAAATGTAAAAGTAAATCTAGAAATAAGCCTGCAATCTCATGAGCAGCTGCAAGATCCACGCTACTCTCAGTCCACCATTTTAGAATCCAATGTATTATTACAACCAAATGATGTGCTAAGCAGATTAGAGGATTTCATGGACTATTTTATGTTGTTACAAAATTTCTTTTTTGAAGTTAGAAGATCTATTTTTATCCTGCTAAACATGAATTGAGACTGACTCCGGCTGGTACTTGTTAAGATTAAATTTTGACAGCAGTCCCCAAATCGATGGTCCTGTTAATGGTGTATTCATTACCAGAAATGGTGAGCTCTACCTTCTGCTCCACCCACTGCTCTATTGAAACGTGTTAATTACTACTGCTGAACCAGCAAAAGAAAGAAACATTGTCTCAACTGCAATAAGGGTGTAAAACAAACTACATCCACTCACCTGTCCTGTTATATATTCCATCCATTACTGCCCCACCACCATTCTGCGCACCACCTCATTTTTCTTTCCACTCGATTGGAAAGGAAATTGAGGAGTCCATATAATAGGTAGTCTATCCAATATCACTCATTTTACAACCCAGTTTCTCTGTGTATTTCTCCTCACAAGCTCCTCTAACTCATTGTACCCTATAGGTAATACAAGAGTTCAGATGTCAAATCATATTTCCTTTTTAAAGTGACAATTTTATTGCAGTTTACCATAGGTTTCAATAAGCATCGTTTTATTTCAAGTTTGTTGCAGTGGATCTTCAATGTAAGAATCAGAAAGCTCCATGCAAACTAGAAGTTGGCTTCCTGTGGCTATCTTACATTTATATAGTTCTAGCATCATGTAATTTGCATTACAGCACTGAAATAACTTGAATTTATTTGGGCCTTTTATATCCTCGGAATGTCTCAAAGCAATGAATAGGCAATTACTTTGTATTGTAATACTAATTGCTGGGCAGGGAACTCATAATCCAATTTTTTGCAATGCAAGCTAACAAATTAATAGGGGATTGAGAGGGGAATGTTAGCCAGGACACCAGGAGAACCTCTGCAAATACTGCCAGATATCTTTCATGTTTGTCTAAATAGACACACAGAGTTAATTTAATATTCACCCAAAAGACAGTACTTCCATAAGTCCAGAACCCTCTCAGGGTTGGGCTAAAGTATCAGTCTAGTTGCTGAAGTGAGAGATCTAGATTCAAGGTTTTATGACCCAGATGTAAAAAAATCACTACTGTAAAGTCAGCTTTGCATTGTATTATGGCTGAAGCAAATGCAACATCGGATCAAGTCTAATTATAAATTATTCTTCCAGCTATAACTTAGAAAAACTGGCAGCCACATGATCAGATAAACTGATCGAGGGATTCTTCAATAATCACTTCCATTTTTGCCAAAGTCCAAATAAGTGTACAATCTGCTTACCTTCACAAATTCGATCCAATCGCTGTCGCTTCACTTTGTGCTTGTCCATCAGAGACATCAGCGATGCTATTTAATGAATTTCTTCCAATATAACAAGCGATGAGGGTTTGAAGTGTTCACAATTCAGGTGAATCCACGGGAGCTCGTGTGCATAACTCCAATCCAAATCCTGAAATGAAACACGAAGACACGAGAATAGTCTGTGAAACTGGAACCTCATGAACATTTAAAATTTATACTAAGGTGGTGAAAATTAAGAAGAATTAGGACACTGCACCACATCACATTTTCATGAGGACAGCCCAACATCCACAAAGTATAAATTACATTCATAAATATACATGAACCTTAACTATGATGAAAAATCTTTTCACTTTTGTAATATATTAGTAAATACCATCCTAAATACAAAAACTTGTGTTCTAAACAGCAGAGTAGTTTGTCTTTTATTTATGTAATTAAATGTTTCTCAGAAAAGTGACTATGTGCAGCAATTTAGTCATTCGACGGTTAACTAACGTATTGAGTGTGCAACAAAGCCTTGCACCTCATTTACACAAAGCCAAGACAATAGTTCTCAGCTAGAGCACCAGCCAAAATCAAGATCAGGAACTTCCGGATAGCTTGTGACTTTTGCTGCTACTATAATAATTAGTTATCCATGAAACTCTGCAAGATTTTCATGAAGAAGCAACTAATGGCTGAAAGTAGACGACCAAGAAACCAGCCTGCCATCTGTATTCTCAACCCATCCCACCACCATACTAAATGGAGGTCAGGGGTTTAAACCTGTATTGATTTTGATGCAATGCTGGAGGTAAATATGTAATCCCAAGCATGCTTCCCTTGTGATGCATTTATTAAACTATTCAAGCACTGCACTGCACTGCCAGGAGTAGAACTCAGACTCAGACTCAATTAAGCTATGCTACATACCACAACATATCACAGCATCCTCCTGTCACTATTACAATTATATGATGTAATTTTAAACTAATCACAGTACAGAATGGATCCTTTGACTGATGGATAATACAAGTAATAACCTCCTTTCCTTGAGAGAATATGAAGCTTATATGTTGATTAAATACATTGTTCAGCACAAAGTGACCCACAATAAATAGATACAGTTGCGGTTCTGATCTCGTAAAGGGAGAGGTTAAGTGAAAAGAAGATCATTTAAATCAGAGCTGGAATTTGAATGATCACCCACAAGTATTTATCCTTATACATCATTTTTTTCTTCCCCTAACCTCAAGTGTTTACGCTGACATTTTATAAAAACTCCATATTCACTCAGTTTAGGACACTGGTGTTTAGGAAAACAAACACATACAGCAACAGCCTAAATAATTGCAAGAAATCCATCCAATTCAAAATTTGCACAGACCAACTGACTGCCATTATCTGAAAATGTTCCAACAGCAAAAGAAACAAACTTCAAAAGAAAAACAAAGGGAAAGATGTTGAGTTTATGGCAAACACTACAATTCACAATAATCAAAATTACCACCATACTGAGCCACTGGAGCTGTCGGAGAGACAATGCAGTACATAACACATTGTTTCATATATTCCTTAATTTAAGGCAACCAGGACAAAAAGAAACAATTTCTGGTAAAAAGCTATTACTGCTACATTAGAATAATAAACCTTCAACCTCAGGTCGAAGTACGTTGTGTTATGGGCTGGGGAACATGGTGCTACAGTATTAAAAATGATAATGCACATGCAACGTTCATAAGATCCTATATTAGCTTAGTGAGAAAAGCTACCTGATATAAATAATTTGATGAACAAATTTTTTAAGATTAAATCAGCATTGCCATTCATTGGTGATTTAAAAAGGTATAAAAAGAGTTTTACACTGTAAAACTGGGCCATATAGTCCATTTTGCCTTTGCTAAATCTCAAGTGTTTTCCACCTCATACACCGGGCCTTTTAGCTTTCCATATTGCTCTGAAAGGAATTTGATAAACAATACGAATTCCTCTCACACCACTGTTCCCTGTAGAACATTTCTTTTTCTGGTTTCCTGTGTGAAAGAAATTCTTTTCAACTTTGCCTATTTTAGTGACAATCTTAAATTTATGCACAAGATGGGAGAGCTACTATTTTGTTAGCTGCGCCTATACCTAATTGCTCCTGAGAAGGTAGTGATCAAGTACCTTCTTGAACTACCTAAAATATTAAACTCTACTATGATCCACAGTATATCCACAATTGTGTTAGGGAGTTCCCAGGATTTTGACCTGTAATAATGAAGTCACAGCAAAATAGTTCCTAGTCAGGATGACGTTTGGCTCAAAGCTGATGTGTAGGTGGTGACGTTTCCTGTCCCTACTGTTCTTGTCCTTCCAGCTGGTCAAGGTCATGGCTTTTGAAAGTGCCATCAAAAGGAACCTTAGCTAGTAGCTGCAGTATAGCTAGAAAATGGAGCACACTGTTGCCACTTTATATTGGTGGTGAAGGGAATGAAAGTTGGTGGACAATCAAGCAGATTACTTTATCCTGGACGGTATATAGCTTCGAGTGTTTTTGGAGCTGTACTCAGCCATTCATGTGTGCAGTACTCCATCACACTCCTGACCTGAGCCTTACAAAGGGGATCAAGAGATGTGCCACTTCCCCTAAATATCCTATGACCCTCTGACCCAGTCTTGTAGCCACTGTTCGTATGCAACTACAGAGCCATTGTCAATTTCAGTGCCAAGTAGCCTGTCTGATCTTATTCCAACACACCACACAATCAGTGCACTAATCAGCTGAAATGCTTTTCCCTTCTTTACCTTGCCAAAACCTGCTTCGGTTTTGAATACATTTGTCAGATCTCCTCACGACCTTCCCTGTTTCAATAAATTACTTCACCAGACAACCAGATTTACTCAGCCACAACCAGTCTGCTATTACAACTATTACAACTGATTGAATTAATGTAGCAATTACAATTCTGTAAGTATATGAACTGTCAGGTTAGCAACACTGCCAAAGAAAGTATATCTTAACATGCAAGATGTTTGAAGGATTATTAATATGCTAGTCCAGAATACTAAAAAGTGTACAAACAGCCAAGGAGATGGAGGACATAATCATGGCGCAGAACTTGGAACAGAACAGTTTCACGACTAATTAAAAACTATATAACAAAGTATTCATTATCACGTTCCAGCAGACAGGTTACAAGATAATTCAGAATGTAAACAGTGACAAGGGATTTGAAGTATATTTTAACAATTGAAGGTTTTCCACTTACCTACTGGAACAAGTAAGGAGATTACCCTGTCCAAGTGCCTCCAGAAGAGAACAGCAATATTCTTTAACTGCTGTGCTTTTTTAATGCCAAATTTTAAAAAGTTGAAATAGAGAAATGCATAGAACCTAGTTTCCTTGCAGCAGTTTCTCAGAGTGAAGTCGGTACATTTTGAATGATATTCCACATTAAATTTCGCCACGCAGCCAGATTGTAAACTAGCCACAGAAAGAATGGAGTGGCATTATGTGTCTGCAAATTAACCTAGCCCTTTTGCTCTAAAAACTCCATTTAAATCCTATCTAGGAAGAAGGGATCAAAGGTAGACTTCAGTTTATTCCTGATAAGTTTCTTATTACACTAAAAATACAAACTACCCATTATTTTGAATTCAGCCAAATAAATAAAGCGGGAAATAAGGGATTTTGTGCATTAAATTATCAGATAATTCAAACTAAATGAAACTGCAGATTGTACGCAGTTCAATTAATTTAAGTTGTGTTAGGGTTGCTCATACTATTCCTCCTGCTAAAACCAGTGTTTTATTCTCCTGTTGATTTAGTATTTTAATTTGTAGGACTAGTCTAGGTTATAAAGGCCAGGAGCTGTTTTATAGATAACAGGTTCCCAAATCGAAGTCAGAAAACAAGTAGGCAACTATTTTGCTGTGACTTCGTTATTACAGGTCAAAATGCTAATGTCTCCTCTGTCAGCCTGTTACAAATTCAATGTGTTTCGAAATTTAGGATCTGTTGCTTTCTACTTCAGTTCACACATTTCAATAGTTTCAACTGAAGTATCTCAACTTGTCTCCATACTCTTGGCACATTTATTGAGAAGGTCAAGTTTTGCATAGCTTGAAAGATTTTACTGTGGAAATAGTTAAACAATGAAGTACATAAAAGAACTTATTGCTGACTTTGACAAAACCAAACTAAAGCCCCCTTAAGGATACTGTAATAAAGACTGCTATGATTTAAAGTCAAAATATTTCTCCTCTGTTATATCAATGAATCATCATTCTTATTCTTTCCTCCCAATCCAAATAATTAGCAAACATGTTTTCTTCCAACACACAGACACTTAGCATTTCATTTCCTCTCAGTTCTGTCAGCTATTCCTTCCCTCTTTCTTGCACGATTGCAAGTGCACACAATTATACTCACTGTTTATTTTGTGGTCTGCTTTGCTGCAACTTGCAGTAACAATACTGAGCCACTCATTAATTGTCATAACAGAAATACAAGTGGTATGCATAGTGCATTAACGCCACATTGGAATGTGCAAATGTGGCCGCTTGTTGAGTCAGCAAGGATCCATAAAAGCTTTGTTCATAACAGAGGCCTTTTAGATTGTTGCTGATAGCATGAGGGAATAGCAAAATGCCTTCCCCATTGTTGAAAGGCAATCCGCTAATAATAAAGGGTTCTCAGTATGCGTTAGTAATGATAATATGTGCACGATGTGCACTATGTTCCCACCAGTACACATGAAATGGTGCGTGCAAGATGGTGCTGAACTAAAGAAAAACCCTAAACTGAACTAATGAGATCATCACTCTTACTGTTATGTATGCACATGCTTCAATTATCCGAGACGGTAACAAAGGGGTACAAGTCCCCTACAACTATTGAGGCTCAGGACACCTGGTCCACAAAGCAAACCATCTCTGCTCAATCTGGATTTTTATATATTACACACTTCATTTTAGGTGTAAGTTTCATTGACCTCAAGCTTTGGGAAAGATAAGGTAAAACCTAAATAAGAAAAATGAGGGCTTTTTAAATTATCCATAGCTTGAGAAATATCAAATGTTGTAATTTTGATTTATATTTCCAGGTGATTTACAAAGGAGCCATTCTACACTCAAGTCAGAAGCGTGACTTAGCTGGATGGGTGCCACTCTAATGACATTCAAGAAGTCAGTCACCAACCAGGCCAGAGCAGACTGCTTGATTGGCACCACATCCACAAATGATCAGCCTCTCTACCACTAAGTAGGAACAGTGCATAACATCTACAAGATGCAGAGCAGAAATTCATCTTCCAAACTTACTACAATCTAGAAGGACATGGGCAGCAGATATAAGGGAACAGGATTAGGGTTAGGGTTAGTTCCTCTCCAAGCCACTCATCATCCTGACTTGTAAATATGTTGCCATTCCTTCAGCGTTGCTGAATCAAAATCCTGGAATGAATTCCCTAAGGGAATTGAGGGTCTATCTACCACACATGGGCCCCAGCAGTTCAAGAAGACAGCTTACTATTACTGTCTCAAGAGCAACTAGGGATGGGCAATAAATGTTGGCCCAGCCAGCCATGTTTATGTCCCGTGAATGAATAAAGACAATATTGTCATCTACAAAAGACAAAACTTTGCACTGCTTCTGTACTAAGTGATAGCAAATTAGAAAGAGTACAGTGAACAATGTTTAAGTGTGGACAATTCTTGGGATCTTCTGTGGTTCTGTGAGTGGTGCAACTCTGATGTCCTGAACAAACTGTTGTCAGACGTGCATACAGAGAAGGCTAGTTGCAGCCTGTAATTGTTGGATTATTTCCACAGTGATTTATTTCCCCGTTCTGCTGAACAGGCAGTAGTGATTCCTGCGCTTTGCATGTTTGCCAGTACAGGAGGCTGCACTCCAAAGGCAGTCACTGTACTATTGCTCTCTGAAGTCTTAGAATTGCTCATTGGTGGCTTTACTGAACGTATTTCCAAGCATTTAGAATCAATGTTTGCATTAACTTACACTGTGCATTTCAGCATTATTGCTTCATCACTGCGAGCTTTCATGTTGGATATTCCAGCTCCGTTTCACTGAGGTCATCTCTGCAGATGCTACTGATGCTGCTTATTGCTCAATGACATCCTGCAGTGCAGTGAATTCTTGCTTCATGACAGAACGTAATTGGATTGTAAAATGCATAATTCAAGCTGGATTCAAATGGCTTCATCTTACGTAATGAAACAATAACAAAAATATTGGTTCTTCACATTGCTGGAGTAATCACTATTTCACTGGCCAGAACCACATAGCAATCCCTTGGGGACTGTTGACATGGTGGGCTTTGCTCAAAAGCCAGCCCACCTTCCCACTTTCCCCCTTGACTGGTGATTCCTGAACATGGCAAATTTAGATCTGTCACAGAGTCCTATCAACTATGAATTTTGACTTGAGCGAGGTTGCAAAGTATTCACAGTAAACTCAGACATTTAAAGGTCCAATTGCAAAATTATTCTCTGAGGGTAAGAGTTTGATATTATCACAGCCCTGATAAGATGTAGATGTTCTCTGTACAAACATAAGCTCATTGGAATTCTGTGCAAAATACAAAAGCGTGTTAGAACCGTAGTAGCTGTAGTACCACTACAGTGTGAAAACAGGCCATTTGGCCCAACAAATCCACACTGACCTTCTGATGAACACCCCACCCAGACCCACTCTACCCCTGCAGCCCTACATTTCCCATGGCTAATGTACCTAACCTACATATCCCTGGACATTATGACCAATCCACCAAACCTGCAAATCTTTGGACTGTGGGCGGAAACTGGAGCACCCAGAGGAAACCCACGCAGGCACGAGTAGAATGTACAAACTCCACACAGACACAGTCGCCCGAGGGTGGAATCAAACCTGGGTCCCTGGCGCTGTGAGGCAGCAGTGCTAACCACTGAGCCACAATGCCACCCCAAACCGTTTCCCTAATAGGGAAAAGAGAAAAAGAAATTAAATCAGCTATGAGCAGAGTTGTAAAGTAAAGCTCTACACTTCCAAATCAATCTGCATGGCGCAAAAATAACATCAATGCCATTATAAATGCCTTCTATATTGATCTCATTAATACTCTGACTTCTGAGAATTCCTACACAACACACATTAGTAGTGCTGGACTTACTGGAGAACTCATTGCAGGTTTACAAGTGATAGAGTGATAAATTGTCCTAGAAGTTCAATTTCCTTGTGTTCATTCACTACAAAGGCTAGGTTTCTTCATCATTCTTATCACTAATTGAAAGGTCCCCTCCATTCAGCACATGACACAATGATAAGACATTAAATCTAGCCAGTAAAGACAAAAGCTTTCAGAATCACAGAACCAGAACATTTGCATGTACTTTTAGATAAAAAGAATAATTAGTACTTGAGGAGATAAGAGTCATTCGAGTTTAAATGTTTTATTTTAGGCATGAGATAATAATCATGAGACCTGGTAATTACATAATAATTCTCATATCCCCATTATACAGTGGGTGTTTTCTCAGTAGGTCATGTTCAATACTCTCTTTAATGATACTTCATATAATCTTATAAATAGAGATCTCATAAATGCTGTACTTAGAAAACTCTCAGTATTTTATTGGAGCCTATAATCTAGCTTTTAGAGTCATTCCAAGATGTGCTTTAAAAGAAAATCTGTTTGTGTGTTTTAAATGACTCTGTAATAACTCAGTTTTTGCGCACAGCAACTCTGTTCTATGGACAGGCTGGATGATGCATGTGAAACGGAGTAATGAACTTTCAACTTGGGTTCCTGGTTTCAAACTCAATCCAGATGAAACTCTCCTTCTAACCATCTCTCGCTCTCTGTTTCTCTTTTTCCCAGCTCTTTGACAGTAGCCAGAGTTCTTAAGTGGTAATGAGTTTAATGAATTCGGACATTATCTAGGGCAGTGAAATTTTAGTCCTAATTCACTGGTTTCAAGATGGAAAGGACAGTAGAATAGAAATGTCTTGCTGGTGCTGTAGATGCTTCTCAATGGATTTCTTAAGGAATTTGAAGACTGATGCGTTTCAAACAATTCATACTTCATTTGACCCAAGAAGCCTTCATTCCTTCACTGCCTTTAAGAGTAATGTTTTGTATTCCTGTTATAGCTATTTATTTTTGTTGTATGATATCTAGGCAGGAATATGATTGACAGGTTTCTTAAAAAGAGTCCCTTCCAACATAACAATTCAACTAGACAATATTACCAAATGTAAAATCAAAAACATTGAAGGGGAACTCCACTTACATTATCAAAATTAGCTTATCTGTTGCTTTCCACAGAATACCTTAATTATAGAGAGGCAGAGATTAACAAAAATTTACCTAAAAAAAAATCTATTACTCTTTAAAAAAGTTTTACATGAGAGAGATGGAAGGAAAGAAAAACGAGTAAAACATGAAAGTTTCATTCCAGTGTCCTGTAAGGTCAATTTTCCACTGTGCAATGTTGATTTTGCTTCTGGATCCAAAACTCAGAACCTGAGAGAAGCCCCATTATTAAAATTTAGAAATGACTTTCACAATCGAAGACATATAAATCACCTCAGCATACGCCTGCTTTAGGAGTCGAACCCAATTTGTGGAGCTTTCTGACACACTCTGAACTAAAAGTTCACGAGGGGTGGGGGGGAGAGATTTTGACTGTGAAGGCATCTCGCTGCTCTACAAAGCCTCACCAACAAGTTGGAAAATTGTGTAAATAAAAGTGGCACGTTTGAGTCTGCATCCAAAAAGTGACCAAAATGGCATTTACTTTTAATGAGTCTCGCTGGATGTTGCTTTTTGCAAACATGACTGGTTTATTGTCGAACTGCTACTGGCTGCGCCAACCAATATTTCAGGAACCAGCTATACAGGACAGCCCATTGGCACCAATATAATACAACTAAATAATGGGGCATCATACCAGACACAGGCTATTTTCAATACCCCTAAATGGCCTCCACATGAAAGAACATCTGGCTACTAATTTATATCTAAATACTTGTGATTGTAATGCCCTTTTCCTACATCAAAAGAGGGTTCTACAGTTGCCAGCATAAATACACTGAAGCTTGTGAACAATTGTTCATTTAAGACCATTTCCATAAATTATTTTTGGCTATTTGTTGGGCCTAAAACAATTAATTTCTTATGTTATTACAATAACTTTCTTACCAGACACTAGAATAATGCCTTGCATTCCTTATTTAGAACTATTATGGCTTCCTGTTGAGGACAACTCGACTTAGCAATCTCCAATAACAGTTTTGAAAATATCCAACAACCAAATTCTCATTCCAGCCAATGCAACAAGCTTATAATCTACTTAGCTGGAACTGTATCCCTGCAATATGCTTGCATTAGCCAGTTAAATTTTCTTTTATATTCAGAAGCTGGTCCATTCAGTTCAGTTTTATCAGCTCAATAAATACTTTGCTGTTGATACAATGCCAGTCCTCCTAGTCTGCATGAAAACTCGCCAAAACACATTTTGCAAATTAGATGGATATTAAAACCAATTCACCGTCAGGACGACAACTTAGCTTCATCTAAGGGGACCAGCAGTTTGCATCTTCACGAGCTCAACCTTGTTCTTTTACTTTCAAAGGACAAGCAGATGACTCCTAACAACTGTCCTCTGAAGAATCACATTCAAAACCAGCATATCTACCAAGACTTCAGTCAAGAGAAGGCTTACGGAGAAGGCACATCTTTAAGAGATGCATATGAGTTGAATTGTCAAAAACACAGGTCAATACAACAGTCAGCGGCTCTTGCACCAACATGTGTTCAGATGTGATGCTGGAATACTTGTTACAGATGGGCTAGCCACTCATGTGAAGTATTTCTTCTGATAAACTACAATAATGATACTTGGCAGGTCAATAAAAAAAATGAACTGTACCAATGTTACTGCTGCCAAGAACAAGGCATAGATACAGTCTTCAAACAAACAAGTGACTCGTGGATGCTGCTGTCCAATAATCTGAGTTAAAACAAGGTCAATACAAAAGACTGGATGAACTATTGGTGGCAGGAAACAAATCCATTACTGATGGAGTTGTTGGTTAGAAAAATTTGAGTAGACAGATAGAGACTATCCCACAAAATAAGTATTGTTATAAGAACAAAATTGATTGCCAAGAGTGCGACCTTTCCTACCAAATATTTATAGCAATGTGCTAAATACATCCAGTGGCAATTCTGAAACGTTAACCTTTTCTATTCAGATACTGATTAACCTGTTCAGCACCTCCAGTGTTTCAATTTTTATTGCAGAATTTTGAGCATGCTCGGTTTCTCCATTCTTTCAACTGTTAAAATACCGTTAGAGCTCGAAGGAACAGAATCAAAAGTTATTATATTCCCCAGTTCCATTCCTATCTCCATCCACCCTGAAGAAATGTTGTAATTTTCATGCAGCTCTATGGGAGGTAGAGGAAAATGCCAGACCCCTGCTGACAACTCCAACACCTATTTGTTATATTCATCCACTCATCTGTGACTCAATTGCTATAAAATTAGGCCTATGTAGCTTTCAAAAGGGAAAATCATTACGGAGTTGGCCCTTCGACAATATTATATTTTGCTCCATACAAAATAATGTAGGACAATGACTGCATGAAATCAAACAAATTAATCGATGCAATTTTTCTTCTGGGTATATTGGAAAAAGGCCAGTTGTGTTCAACATAACATTCTGCGTCGCTTGGCTAAACTCAACTCTTTTTGCCATTTTATGAGAACTTGTAAATGGAGCACGAGATTATAAAAAGCCGTCTGAAATTTATAAGAAAACCACATGAGGAATTTAAGGTAGAATTAGATAGTTGTTACAAAGGAGATAAACAAATACCAGTATATGACAGAACGTGAAATGTTGAAAGAAAGATAGTACTTTTGGGAAGGGTGTCAGACTGGGATCCAGACTGACAAACACATATTTCCAACAGGGCTAACAGTCAGATGCTGAAACCCTAGCCATTTTTAACTCCTTAGCTCAGGGACATGGAAACTAATTAAGAGGACCCTCTGGTTGAAGCTGGTTAGTTGACCATCGACTAGGGATCAACAAGGACTCCGCTGATGAGTGGAGCTTAATGTTGCATGGTTAAGATTTAAAGCCCAGTCTGGATTTAGTTAACATGTTAAGAATGTGAAGAAAAAGCACAATTATTCATTTCAAGATAAATAATCACACATTAGAGGGCAAATGTCCTCAACCTGAATATTGAGGAACCTTTTCAATGACATTCCGCCCTGGAGACTACTACTGTAAATCTTGTTCCAGTTTACAAGATTCATTTGCAGACAATTGTGAACAGAGCTGCATGTCCATTCACATCACGAGTAATACTCCAGGCAACAGCTACAATAACATTTAATCAGCCTACTTTAAACTGTAGTTCACAACATGGAACTCAGCAATGTAAACTCCAGAAATAAAAAGTGGATGCAAAATGGATTGAAGAGCAATTAAATGTTGTTGCATATAAACAAATTCAGATAATGTTGTCAGAAATAGATTTGCACTAAAAATAAACTGATCTAACATTAAAAAGACAGAGCTAAAGGAGTATATTGGTCTAATGATCAGCAATTTGATCAAAAATATTTATTTCAGGTATTTAAATATTAATATCAGGTTATGCTAAGATTTTCCATGCAAATAGGACATTTCACTCAGTACCTGTTTAACATGCCATAATATTCATAACATCCAACTGCAGAAATTCTTTAAGCTAACAATGTTATATCATACTATTGGCATCATTCAGGGTGGGATGATGTAGTATCACTTCACTGCCATAGAACAGACCAAAAAAACACTCTTACAAGATGGAAAAAAGTGTGTCTGCCATACCAAGAGGTGCAGGCTCATTATTCACGAAGACACCAAATCTCTTCCTCACTTTGATATTGTCACTGAATGGAAAAGTGCCTCTTCCATCATCCTTCACCTTGTGGAATGCATGCATTTGCACAAACGTATGCACAATTTCTGAGGAAGTCCCATAGGGGATCACAATGAAGAGAGGAAAACACACCTCATGCTGCACTCTCTGTACTTATGCTAAAAGAATTAATAAAATCATCTTCTCCCTATTCTATTCTGTCCCATATTTAACAGAAATCTTCTTTGCAAACTTTGCAAATTTGATTCAGCATAACCTCAATGATAATTGTAAACTGCAAATCTTAAATACACCCTGGAGGAACAATTTTACACATGCTGTACTGTATATCTCAAACACACAACAAATACAAGGCTTTTAAGTGTGAAATGTTGTTACGGAAAATATCTAAGTATTTGCTTCTGGGGTTTGAAATTTAGATAGGACTGGAAATGATTCACTGGTTATAATACAAAGCAAGCAATGAGAAAATTCTCCTCACGAACTTCGGTATAATTAATAACTCAGAGGAAAAGCATTGGTATTACTCAAATCACATTCACTCATAATTTAACAAGAGTCAGGTAATGTGCTGCAAAACACAGATAAAATGTATTACAGAAGCAAAAACACATTTAAAATGGGTGTGCTGCTTTCCTAAGTCTGCTGGGGATACTGCTACAGTAATTTTCATGTTGAGGTGATGAGGCGACACTGCAGACTCAAATTTTTCACAAGCTGTCCTCTATCTCACATACTGGCATCACACTCTCTACACTAGTAAGGACAATGGTAAATAGAGGGGGAGAGCTTCTCTCTAAACACTATTCCCCTAAGTCTCTGACTTTAAAGCGGAAATGGCTGATGAGAAAAGACAAGGGTCTGAGTTTAACATCCTTGCCTGATGTAGGCTTGGTCGCAGGGAAGTTCTTTAATTAGACAGAAGATTGACAGGTAGAGACCCTGCCTCCCTAAGGTCCAGGGTGGGCAAGACTCAGGAATGGCTTGCTCACCCTGATGCCAATAGGCAAGTAAGGCAGCACGGTGACTCAGTGGTTAGCACTGCTGCCTCACAGCGCCAGGGACCAGAGTTTGATTCCACCCTCGGGCGATTGTCTGTGTGGAGTTTGCATGTTCTCCCTGTGTCTGCATGGGTTTCTGCCAGGTGCTCCGGTATCCCCCCATGGTCCAAAGATGTGCAGGTTAGCTGGATTGGCCATGCTAAATTGCCCACAGTGTCCAGGGATGTGGAAGTTAGGTGGGTTAGACATGGGAAATGTAGGGATTCCGGAAAGGGTAGGGGGATGGGTCCGGGTGGGATGCTCTTCGGAGGGGCAGTATGGACTTGTTGGGTTGAATGGCCTGTTTCCATACTGTAGGGATTCTATGAAGTAAGGGTCTCACCCTGTCTCTGCTAGGTCTTGATGGGAAGCATGAGGAACAAAACCTGCTGGGGTTGTAATGTGGAGGGACTCCCTCATTTGACAAAAAGAATCAGTACCTATTGCTAGACACATTCATCACCATTCACTTGTAGTCAGGGTTCCTCAGAGGCCCTGGGCTTCCGGTAGGTACATACTCAGCAGCAGCCACCACCCCAATAATGCTGATAAGCAATGCACAATGTCAGCCTGCGATCAGATGACAGCTCTCACTCGTTGATGAGTATTGTTAAATCCCCCAACATCATGACCATTCTCATCGGTGAGACAGGAGAAGCCAATCAAAGGTGACAGCAGAGTGGTATACTGCTGGGAGGGGGGATTCACCATAAGTCCCCAACAGTAACTGCTGACCCCACAGAGTCTCGGGCATCAGATCAAACATGGGTAAAACATCCTGCTTGATTACAATATATTGCCAACACTAACCACACATCCTCTCAAATTACAAAATTTGCAATAAATAACTCGTCTCCATAGAGCATGTTCCACTCAATATGATTGTAATGGATTTAATATTTACATCCTTATTGATGCCAGGCCAATAGGTGGATGCAAGCGCCAGACCCTTTATCCTGTGTCCATGTGACCTATATGTGTATGTGGACTAGCACAGAACTTGCACAATTACAACTTGTTTGAAGATTACATCTTTTAGTCTTAAATTGTCTCTGAATGACCAGAACGTACATACAAGTTCAGGGATCAGTTGGATGCGTTCATGCTACCTGCTGATGATGATGATCTTTTTGAGCAGTTGCAGCTGGTCATCATCTGACAAGTTGCTGGATCTGCTGTGTTCAGTTAAGATCAAAACGCTGAAAAGCGACTTTGCGGTTTGGAATCTTTGGTACTGTAACCAGGTTTGCTCCCTCACATAAAAACATGTAGGCCCATGCACACTGGCAGACTGAAAATAAATGGTCCATTTGATCAAACAACGTAAAAGATTTCAGGTGTCCACCACCAGAAGCCATATCGATATTTTAAATGGATAACACCAACGCAGATAATGTCAGACCTGCTACAAGCAGTTAGCTCAACTTGTGCAGACTATACTACACTGTGCTCGTTTCCTCAGTACAACTTGTATAGAGTGCACACTATATGTGCACTGGCACCAGTGTCAATTTTAGTTTATGTCACATATTGTCCATTCTATTTGGGATTTATAAACTGGATTGAGGTAAAGGCTATAGTTTTTTTCTGAGTTCTAAACATTTTCTGCCAAGTTTACCACATGCAGTGAATGACTGGGGTTTGTCCATTGTATGTTTGCAGTTACCTCTAAGGCTTCACCCTCATGCATGTGGGCTGTGGCTGGAACTTTGGAAACTTCTTCAGCATTGTTGCTTAGTTGGTTCTTCTTCACGTACTGCTGTGGGACATTGTGGTGCTTTTTTGGGTTTGGGGAGTTGGCGGGGGGGGGGGGGGATGTTGGTCTTCTGGAGGACTGGACAAACACGCACAAGAAAATCTTTCTTGTGGAATGTAGCTTGCATGTGCCACAGAATACTGGGCACTGTCTTGGTGGGTGAGACAAGCCACATCTCGTGAAAAAGATGAACCTGTTGATAGCTGCAGTTGTTTGAGTCAAGTACTTGCAGATGCTGCTACAGTTGCTCTGAACCTGCATCCTTCAATGGTATATTCTTTGGGATTTTCCAGAAATGCTTTTCTAAAGGATTTGATGAGTGTGCAGGCAATGACCAGTTCGAACATCCTAAGTAAACTTCAATGAAATCACAGTCCCTACCTTCACGGTGATAGTCAACCAATTGGCTATCTCGTCTGGCTGTTGGCTCTATGATATCATCTCAAGCCTGTATATCCTGAAACTGATTTGACACTTAAGTCAATCTTCTAAAATCTGCAAAATGTTGTCAGGATCTTTGTGGCCATCATCAGAAGTACAGGAGGATTATATTTTTCTTAAGTCTGCAGTGCCCAAAGTGAGAAACGTGACAGCTTTTCATTATAGATCAGCAGATAACTGATAAAGACAGGTTGCTTCTTGAAATAACCAAAGCTTTGACAGAAAGTCAATGGATTGACAGTCTACAGTAAGATGCGTGCTTTCTATCTTTGTGCAGGTTATGCTCGCTAAAATGCAAGTCTAAAGATCTGAAGTACAGTGTAATGCTGTTCTGGTTTATTTTGTTGTTGGCTTCTCTCTTTTATTAAATGTTGCTGCCCCTTTACATCTACAGGGACATTTGGTTTGGAATCCATGCTATAACACAACAAAAAAAAATCTAACGGTTTCTTCAATTGTCTCCAGCAGCCCCTTTAAGTACAGCTGCTAAGTTGTTTAAAGCTTGAAAAACTACTATAAACAAAACTTCCCAAGAATAGTTGCAAAACAATTCTGAAATGGAAACTACATTCATGTTACAACAAATTTTGTTCTAAATGTAGAAGTATTAAAATATTCAGAACAGCCTCCACTTTCATTTAACATCTGCAGAAGTGGCTCAATTGGCCACAACACCCAACTTCCACCACAGCAGCCTTCCGATCAAGTAAAGCAATGACTTCTTACTGCATGAAGAACGTGGGGACCCAAGACTGAACTAATGCCAGACTGTCAGTTGAGATCTCCAGCTGGTCAAAACATGCTGGAGTGGTGCAAAATCATTAGCTGTGGACAGGAGAGATAGGGTGTTCTGTTTGCCTCATGTGTCTCTCAACAAAGGTGCTACTAAGTCAGAGTTGTATTGACTTTATATGTAAATTGAGCACAAGATGCTGCACTGCTAAAGTTGTAGCCATACCCATTTTACAGGAGTAAAACAGGAACATCAATGTCGAATGCTGACCCCATGTCTTTCTGAAGGATTTGATGGGTATTCCCCTAGTAAGATCCCATTGTAACAGAATGCTTCATAAAATTCACAGTACAATTTGTGCTCCTGTAAACTGGTCACTCAATTCTTAGTTTTGCCAAGTTAATGGTTACGAAAGCTGGAACATGTTCCTTGGATGCTGGTAGCACACCACTAACTCAGCCAAATAATTATTCTTCATGTCTAGACATTGACGAAATTGGCAAGCCGTTCCAGGTTAAGTATTGTGACCCAGGGCTCTAAGAGTTTTCCCATTGCCATTTCAGTAGGCACTTAGCCTATTTATGAGATGCACTGGAATGGACGATGCACTGTGAAATCAGCTGATCCAGATCAGATACAACGAGACCCTGGGTCTCTCCTGCTCTGGGTGCAGTAAGGACAGGCAGGGATGCTGTGAAAATCCAGGTAGGCTCAGAGTGAATGAGTGCTAAGAGAGCAAGGAAACATCTTGAGATGCCGCCTAATCCAGTCCGTGAGTTGGGTGCATGTTTCTCAGCACAATGTGTCCTTGCTGCACCACTACAGTGATAGTTACCATTGTTCCCCATGGTGAGGTATTGAAGTGAAGGAGTGCCTTACAAGTGGATCGATGATGAGCTATGACGGTTTTGAGAGGTTGGCACATGTCAGATGCCAATGTTTATGGATGCCGGGTGCATGTGGCCAGGGTCCACAGTGTGCATCCTGGCATTCCTGATGTCCAATAAAGAGTTGGCCCAGAGCAAGTGATGGGCTGAAGTCACCAGGTACCCACTCTGACTTTCATGTTGAGAATTCTCAGTGTCCAGTTTGCTCACAGTGAGTGATAGGATAGGAGACAGCATGTTATTGAAGCAAAATCTGCAGTTAATAAGGGCATTACCAAATAATAATCTCCCTTCAGAGGTGACATGTTACTACCTAGTGGGAATATCGGCTTGACACCCAATCATGAGCCAGGTCTTGCTGGACTTTCTGCATAATTCTGCCACATTTCCTCATCATAGCCCATGGTATTCAGGCCCCTATAAAATTCTGCTCACTTGCAGATAAGAAATACAAATATCTAATAGTTTAACAGAAAATAAATTTTAGAATAAGTGGGCATTGGCTCCTAATTATTCTCAAAGGAGATTTCTACAAACAGAACTCTTCAATGAAATAATGTTGTAAATGCAGAAACAAATTAAAATTTTAAAAAAGCAACCAATTTGTGATAGTTGAGCAGCAAGACCCATGACAATGTATGAAGTGCAGCACCTCAAGCTATTTTCTTCACATTCAGCAAATGTAATCGATGCCTTGGTGAGCAAGTATTATTAGCCAATTGAACAACTGTATCTGTGACTGAAACATTTTAGGAGGAATGAAGTAAAAAAGACGAACTAATGTTACATGACATACCACAAACTTAAAACACATCTCCTCCATGGATACAAGATACAGAATTTTGGGGTAAAAATAGAAGATGTCTAAAGCATTTTTCCATAGTGCACTGATAAGGTAGCATGTTGTACCTGACCAGGTTTGCAAAGAATATCCCATATTAGCACCTGTACTTAATCAATATCCTGATATTCCTTTTAGAGTATGTGTGACCAAAGAGTACTACAATAAATTCTTGAAACATGGAGGAAATTAGTGGCTTTGAGGTTTCTGGTGCATCTCAATACATTTACTCCAGCCAACATGCAAGCCATTTTTATTGCTGCAATAGATACAAAGCAAATACAACTTAAACAGGAATATTTATGCTTCTTCATTTTCACTAACACTCTACAGCATTAAAGCTCAAAGCCTTGACCAAGATTCTTCTTGCATACCTTCATCAACTCCACATCTGAGTACACCAACTCTCTCGTTCCTGGCTCCCATTCTCCAGCCAGCTTCAGAAAAAGTCAGTTCTGAGGAAGGGTCACTCGACCAGAAATGTTAACGCTGATTTCTCTCCACAGATGCTGCCAGACCTGCTAAGCTTTTACAACAACATCTCTTTTTGTTTCCAATTTACAGTATCTGCAGTTCTTTTGGTTTTTGGTCAGAAAAAGTCTACTGCACATACTCTGCTCTTAAAGCCATAACACATTAAATTTTAAAAACTCTGCCTTCATTCTTAAATTCCTCATGATGCCATCCACCTAAGATTCATTTGCCCTATGTACTGCCTCATCTCTCCTTCACTGTCCCCCAAGCCTCTCAAGAAAAAAATAAAAAGGCCTTTCTGGACTTGGAACTCTTGCATGGCTCTGTTCCTTTGTTCCAGCACTACTGGCCCTTTTAGCTACCCAAGTCAACCCCCTGAAATTCCCTCCCCAAACCCTTCCAGCTCTCTCTCTCCTTTCACAACAACCTAACGCCCCACCTCTTGGACAAACTTTTCATCACCCTTTCAAATCTTTCCTTTATTGGCTTCGTGCCCTTTTCCATTCATTGTTCAGTTGCTTTGGTAACACTGAAAAGTGATGCTAATAGTTCAGTTGGAGCTACATAGAGTATAAATTATTAACTTACATAGCATCATTGATTTGATAAAGAATTAAAGAATAAAGTATTTCAACTTGGTCATGTCTGTGCCAGTTCTTTACAAGAACAATTTCATTAATTCCATTCTCCTTGTCTTTCCCCATAACTCTGCAATTTTTCTTTTTCTTTTCACGGACGTAAAACTCTCTTGAAATCCTTGATTGAATCTACTTCCACCACGTTATCAGGTACTAACCACTCACTGTGTGGCAGCTTTTCCTCAAGTCTTTCCTAAAGTGCAGTGCATACATACATCTGAAACTGTAGATACTAACTTGTCAAATCTTCAATTGGAACAACAAGAAAATCCATAAGATTCAAAACAGAAGAAATCAGTCAGAGATACAAATACAAAAAAAACCTAATTGTCTGGATTTCAAAGGCTGAATTTAATAGGGTCATAAGCTACAAATGACCTTTGCATTGGAGCACACATTTTGCTGTCTGAAAATGGCTCTTTTTAACTATGGATAGTTTGAGCCTCTATGTTGTTGGAAGTTACAGTAACCAGCAATCACATTTCAATCCAACTACAGGTTTTGAAGAAAGCCCTGTAACAATGATTACAGTAACGCTCACATCTCATCCCCAAACCACAGCAGAAGCTCAAGGTTGGAATAGCCTTTTATTCTTTATATGTATCATTGTGCATGGATTCTGTACCAGAGAAGCACTCTGTATCTCTGACCAACATTAAAAGGAAATCATTCAATCTAGCTTCTATTGCTCTGGAGACCAGCCAGACCAACCACCAGATAATACTTTATTATAGTCCAGAGGCTATTTCTACATCTCTCAGCGTTCTTGAAGCAACCACAAATTTTTGCAAAACTAAATCTAACAATGACCACCCTCACAGCATGTACTAATACACTGACAGACACAAGTGGAACTTTTCACAGTGGAGTTGTTAACCTCTGAAATGTTACCTATAATTCAGCCCGAGTATCAGAATGTTCCAAGACATCCAGAATTAACTTTTGATACTCTGTCTTTGACACAATTTGGTTTACATTTCTGTGACATAACCTTGAATTCTTGTAGCTGTTTTGCTCATACGTAAATAACGTAGTCGAACAGGGCCAAACTAAGATGATGTTTCATCGTTTCAACAGCCCATATTTTCCAGTAACGGATGGTGGGTGACTTTGAAGAAAGCTGTCTAAAAAGTTCCGTCTGTCAAAGGGGTCTCCCAAGCATCCAGCAAAAGTGGAAGTAAAATGCAGTGATTATCCTCCACTTTTAATCACATTTCAGAGTGTGAAGTATCAATGTGATTAAAATAGAAGCTAGAAAATCATGAACACGGGGCTAACACAAGGTTTATAAAATCATAAGGGGCATTGATTGTCTACTTATCCTAAGTCTTTTCCCCAGGGGTTGGAGAGTCTAAAACTAGAGGGCATAGGTTGAAGGTGAGAGGGGAAAAGGGACTTAAGGGGAAACTTTTGCACACAGCGGGTCACGTATGCATGGAATGAACAACCAGAAGAAGTGGTGGATGCTGGTACAATTGCAACATTAAAAGGCATTTGGATGGGCACATGAATAGGAAGAGTTTAGAGAGATATGGGCCAAATGCTGGCAAATGGGACTAGATTAATTTAGGATATCTGCTCAGCATAGACGAGTGGACCAAAGGGTCTGTTTCCGTGCTGTTCATCTCTATGAGTCTAAATTAGAAGTGAAATTTGAGAAATTTGACTTCCTGCCTGTATAAAATTAGATTTTCAGACTCGAAGATTTTCAGCAGTAACTCTGAAGTTAATACATGAATACAAGTCCAGTTACACCTCTCTACATCATTAGGTTCTCTACAAATGGAGCCAGCCTGGAATTCAATCACTTGTCCTTCTCATACTCTTCCCATGCCCATACAGTTCAAGTTTTTATTGGTGTTGTAGCACGTTCTGCTATTTCCACCACCTTTTCCTTTGCCTTTCCTCTCTTTCTCCTTTGTTATCATTCTCTCATAATATTGCTCTCCATACACATATTCTCTGTGGTGTCCTCCACATAGTGATGGTTAACTTTTTACATCCTATACTTATAGCACCGAATCATCTGGCTACCTCATATTGCACTTCCTTAATGTGTACATGTATCAAAATTCAGAATTCATGCTTCTCTGCATTTAAGGGAAGCTGCATTTATTTTATTTAGCCTTATCGCGTTTTCTTTTCACTCATTTTTCAATATTACCTTTTTTAAGCAATTTCCTTAAATCTGACACGACCAGCCGCTGCAACAAACAACGGGTAAGACCCAACCCATTCAACTCTGTCAGCTGCTCTGCATTATTTGACAATGCACTTTATTCTACATGAAAACCATCAGTGCATTTTCTGGCAAACTCCGAGATCCAATAAAATTCTGTACATCACAAAAATATATGGTCTGCAGTATGCTTCTGGTTCATTGCACTTCTAACGATGAAAACATTTCTGCAATGCACTTCAGAATACAGTTTAAAAGAAATAAAGGAGCTTGCAATGAACACAAAATGCTGCAATGGGGATGTCAGCTGATACTTTAAAAAAGGTTATTCAGTGTTTCCTTGACAGCGAGTGGACTTTGAAACCTTAAAGAGAAACATGCCTACATCTTGGTAGACAATAAATTCAAGTAAAATGCAATGTTATTTTCCTGTCCATAAACAAAGACAATACTTTGACTTACTTCAAGCAGTACCACAGATTTTCTTCTTGATGAACATGTAAAATTGCTACATTGTGCACTCTATCTTGTCTATTTTGGACTTCTTACATCCTGCATCACCCAGGCCAGGCCAGGCATCATACATCGTGCTTTCACATGACTGGCTCAAATTCCACATTCATAAAACTGCCCTCAGATCACAAATGATGAGACAGTGAAAATATATATCACATGAGAGGAAAGAGGGTTGATACTCTTCTAATCGACAAATCCTCAAATTATACTCCAATACAAATCAGCCAACCCAGCAATGAAAGGAGGAACAGGGGACCAAATCAAACATTTCCAAGGAAATGTTGCATGAATCTGATTGAGTTTTTTGAGGAAGTAATGAAAAAAAATTCATGAGGGCAGAGTGGTAGACATTGTTTACTTGGACTTCTGTAAAGCCTTTAATAAGGTTCAACATGGTAGATAATTAGTAAATTTAGATCACATGGGATTCCAGGTGAGATTGCCAATTGGATGCACAATTGGCTTGACAGTAGGAGACAGAAGGTGATGGTGGAGGGTTGCTTTTTGAACTGGAGGCCTGTGACCAGCGGTGTTCCACAGGGACCAGTACTGGGTCCACTTTTGTTTGTCATTTATATAAGCGATTTGGATGAAAACATAGGAGGCATGGTTGGTAAGTTTGTGGATGACACCAAAACTGGTGGTATAGGGGACAGTGAAGAAGGCTATCTAAGATTACAAAGCATTCTCGATCAATTAGGTCAATGAGCTGAGGAGAGGCAGATGGCGTTTAATTTGAAAAAATGCAAGTTATTGCATTTTGGTAAAACAAACAAGGGCAGGACTTACATAATAATGGTAGGGCCCTGGTTAGTGTTGTAGAACAGACAGACTTAGAGGTTCATGTACATAATTCTTTGAAATTTGCATCACAGGTAGGGTGGCTAAGAAGGTATTTAGCATGCTGGTCTTCATTGCTCAGACCTTTGAGTATATGAGATGTGATGTCATGTTAAGGTTGTACAGGAGGTGGGTGAGGCCTCTTCTGGAGTAGTGTGTGTAGTTCTGGTCACCCTGCTACAGGAAGGTGATTATTAAATTGGAGAAGGCTTAGTAAAGCTCTGGCTTCACTCATAAGTCTGTTCATCACAGCTGTACCCAATTTCTGGAAATGAGGGTATTTAAGTGCCTGCTGGCACACTGATGAGGCCTCCTCATCCTGTTGTGACTCAAAGTCCACTTGACTGTATCCAGCTAACCACCTGAAACCCAAGTTAATCCAACTCAAACCTTGAGCCTGTAGTGGAGACTTAGGATGAATAACCTATATTCTTCAAATCTGCTTGCTGAGTTAAGAGTCTCCTACTTGGCTGGGCATGTAGTTTTCCTCACTACCATCCCTAAATGATTTTCCACATCAACTTAAATGGGTCTGCCTGTATTTTAAATACATCCTCACCAGTATCTCCTAGGTGATGGATTCTGGAACACAGTGTCAGGGGAAGCCCTTTTGTAGGCATCAGGGAAGTAAAGAGAATTATTTTTCCTTCACCTGTTCTCCACATAGGGACCTTTCTACCTTCACTTGCCTTACAATTTCTCTCTCCTTCCTTTCTGCAAAACTAAAACTTCACTCACTTCCTCCCCACCACATCTTTCTCCCTGCTTACACCTCAACAAGATATCCTGAACTTCAACCTTTGCTTTCAATTACTCTCTTTTAAATCACCAATATAAGCACAACTGTTCTTTGTCAGCACTTATCCCAGTTCTTCCACACCCAGACCAAATTTCCACTCTTCCTCCAATACTCCCACACCCCTAACTTCATCCTCCTACTTCAACAAGTTGCTTTCCATTATTCCTAAGCTCTTGAACTCCCACCGAATGTATATCACCCCACAATAAATTCCCTACTTTCCCTAGGCTCAAACCTCCCTCACAAGTCTTCCACATTCTGGAATCTAATTTAACTTAAAATAAGTGACCCCATAAGACAGCTGCTAAATATGTTCTAATATGTAAACGGACATTGCTAAGATTCAAAGAGGGAAATCAGAACATGGTTTTAAGAGACAAAACACATTTTAAAATACCAGTTAAGTCAATACCGAATCTTTTGCAATGCCGATTAGATTAATCCTCAAATTGCTCAATATCTTGATGAACACTAGAAATTAGCTTTTGCTAATTCCTGCAATATGTTATTAGAGTGACAATTTTATATTAAAAGAACACAATTTGTGGACTTCCATCCAAAACACATACATTGAAATCAAAGAAAGAGAGGTTAGGTGCATATTATTTAGGTTTCCTTTTTATTGCTAATGGACTGTACATTGATTGGATTTTGAGTTCTGCACATTGTTAATGAGATGGAGTTTCAGAAAGCACAGTACTATTTGTGTGACACACTGGGGAAAATTAAGTAAAAAACTCCTTCCCCAGGAGCAAGAATAGCAGTCTTTTAACAAAGGAAGCAACAATTTGAAGTGCAATACCATCCCTGACAGAATTGCCTCTGAACCATAGCAACGCACCATAGCAACCAAGCATGCTAGACTCCATCACTGAGTTCTGTGGGGGTACCACCTTACTTTGGTCAAATCAAACGTCCAAGCAAAAAACTAACTCCATAACAGGAATTCTGAGAAAGATCAGTAAAAACATATTGTAACACCACTGTTCGATAAATAACATGCTATGTGAGTAATACCAATAACACACAACTCAGGGACCCAGCAGAACTTAGCACATTCACATTCACTTGTATGTTTTTGTGGTATCACACCTGCAGAATGCAATTCTCAGTAGCCTTGTTGTACTGGTACGGAGTGCAAGTGACTGGCAGAATTTTATTTGACAATATCATTTTTTTTCCCCTGGCAGATGCACTCCTCTGTTGTAATGCTAGTTCACACTCAGTGGGAAGTGTCCTGAGTGCTGTGGAGAAATACACACCTGAAGTTCAAAATTAAATGTTAGAATTCAAAATGAAATCACTGTGTATGCTGCTGTGACAAGCTTGTCAGCTCACTGTCTGTACTGAATGGTGAAGCCCTTTCAAGGTCTGAAACAGAAATGGTTACAGATCTTCATAAAACACAAGCTGAACTCTGTCTCTCAGCATATGTGTGAGCATCAAACAGGGCAAATCATCAGTTTCCTACTGAAAGGGTCACCCACCTCATTAAAAAGACTTGTGGCTAGTAGAAATCAGCAGTTCTACTGGTCTTCAGAAATGTAACAACAATTACATTGAAATTTTCACCAATCAAAACATCCTTTGAGAATTGAAGGATAAAGAATATACTCAAAAGTTATTAAATTATTAACCAAAAATAAACTCTGCCAGATGCATGAATGCAGTTTCCACAGCTATCCAGAAGGGGGCACTTTAATCTAAACACATCTCCAGTTACACTGCATCAGCATCCACAATGACAGCCGTCTGGTATATATCAAGCTGTGCAGTGGCAAAAAAAAATGAATCTGCTCTTTGTCAGGGACTAATCTTTTAATTAAGAATACAATGTGAAATAATAATTATTAAAACATACAAAGAAAACAAGTATTACAGCGAGTGAGAAACTACCAATGATTGTGTTTCCAATTAAATCTCCAAATCAGCCCGCAGCAGGATGATGTCAGAACATTTTGACATATTAGCGTATGCTCCATGTTCTGCTTCATGAGTCAAATCTCACTCTGAATACATGACAGCCACGCACTTCCTCCTGTTATAATGTGCTCTGTGACCACATAACGTCTGTCGGTGTGGCACTAAACTAACTTGCTTCACACAGCTGTAGATACAGAGACAACTTCCAGCAGTGACTGAGACTGGTAAGTGTCGCCCACATGTGGTGATGTTCATCAGTTCTGGATGAGACCCCATTGCCATTTAGTATCTATGTCAGCCAACAATCCTTTCTATCTGCACCACCACCACCCCCCATGTCCTTTGGTTAACCTAAAGGTTTAAACTGAAATTTATTAAGGACACAATTATTCATCAACAGATCACGGGGACAGCAAAACAGATGCTGAGTTCTTGTACCAATCATGCATATATTAACAAAACTCACCCTCAATAAAATCTGAGTGCTTCTTGAAGAATGTCATTAATGTGCTTTTCAAGCAGTATCAGTGTAATTTAAAAACACAGACAAAAATGAAATTAACAAAGTTGAAAAGAGGAGATTAGAAAATAAAAACTAAAGATCCGTAAGACCGTTCCAAAAATACCATACCTATCATTCTACAGTTTTATTGTAATATGGGGAATTCACAGAAAAGGAACTGACGGTCTACAAAAAAACCCCTCAACTTTAAAAGCTTGATAACCCCACCAGCCTACGGATTCCAGATTGTTTACTCTTACAATGCACAAGTCATTTATACATTTAAAAACTTTGCAGGCAATCAGGTATTTGTTTTACATAACTTCTGACATCTATGATTTAATAACCCACACTATTATGGGATATAGAGCAAAGGCAGCTACATGGATGTGGGTTGTAGATCAATCAAGATCTTAGTGAATGGGGTGGCAGGGTCAAAGGGCTAAATGTCCGAGATCCACTCCTAATGTTTTTGCTTCATTGTAATAATAGAATTTGTTATTCCACCTACTTCCATTAAATGCCTCCGTTAATTGCTCTGGAAACATTTCATAATTTGTCTCATTGTCTGCTTCTACTTCTATTTCAGTCGCACACGGGGTCAGGCCTGAAATTGGAGGCTGGCTAGTGTGGGAGCTCCAGTCTCTGTCACCATCCTGAGCCTGAGCCACCTACAATAAAAGGAAGCTTTAAGTCACCCAGGTCATTTGCCCACTGCTACACTGTAGGAAACCCTTCCCCACCTGGTTTATGTCAATTTAGAGATATTCAGACGGCAGTGCGAGTGGTCTGTGTGATGTGATGGGATCGGGGAGCAGAAGTGTGTGTATGAGGGGCCCCTGACACATACTGGATGCTTCACCACAGCTATTGTTGCTATCCCATGGATTGGTTACCACTCCACAAACAAGGTCCAGGCAGCTATAGCCATTTTAAATTTAAAGCAAACCAGCCTCTTCTTCAAAGGATGCTTCCACGTTAAGGTGTCCTCTCTTTCTCTCAACATCGGGAACCACAGCTTCTCCCTCAGTCAGTGGGAGTTGCTGATGTGTGTGTGCTGGAGGGCCTACCATTGGTCCTTCAGCCTCAACAGCTGACTCACTGCCTGTAGTCAGACAACAAGCCCCCCACACACTTCGGTTAAATCGGCCTAGCCCTTTAAAAATCACAGTGGGCCTTTCGGAAACATTGGTTGAGTAGATTGGGTTTGTTCTCATTGGAATGTAAAAGAATGAGAGGCAACTTAATTGAAACATACAAGTTTCTTAAGGGACTTGGCAAGGTTATTGTCGAAAAGGTTGTTGTCCCTTGTGGGAGAGTCCAGACCTGAGGAAATAATCTCAGAATAAGCGATAATATACTTAAGACACAGATGAGAAGGAATTTCTTCTCTCAGACAGTAATGTATCTGTGGGATTCTTTATTGCAGAGGGCTGTTGCAGCTGGGTCATTAAGTATATTCAAGGCTGAGACAGACAGCTTTTTAAAATCAGTGAGGGAATCAAGGGTTAAAGCAAAAAGGCAAAAAAAGTGGACTTGAAGCTTATCAGATCTCACTGAATGATGGAGCAGACTTGATGGGCTGAATGGCCTACTTCTGCTCCTACATCTCGTTTGGGGTGGACTGGGGCTGACCTGATAGCCAGGTTCCTAAACTACAATTGACAATTCCAGCCAGAGGCTATACTTACGAACAGAACTGATGATTGGCAGTGCGAGAAGGAGCTGAAGCACAGAATCTCTCTGCTATCAGTCAACACCAGCATGCAAAACATTAAATTCTGCTTCTCTCTCCACAGATGCTGCTAGACCTACTGAGCTTCTTCAGCACTTTCTGTTATTATTTCAGGTTTCCAGAACCCGCAGTACTTTGCTGTTATTACACCAGTAATTATCTGCTTAGCTATGTAGCTGTGAAATACATAATCCTACAAATATTTAAGTAATAAATTAAGTATGTGGATGAGACAATACACTTTTTTAATTTCCAATTTCAATCCTCTTTAACCTGCTGAGCAGGAAATAAAACGAAATCGCTGGCTATTGTTAATACTTGCAAATTGAAAGAGCTCCAGTTACTTTTACACCTACTTACACCTCAACAACGGCTGCTCCTGACCAATGGTGCAAGGCAATAACTGCAGATTAACTATTCACTAAACAATTTGCCCAAGTGGGATGGGATTTTCCAAGCAGTTTTCCCAACTACAGCTGCACTGTCAGATTGACAGTCATGGAGCAGGTGCAAAAAAGCAGGCTGCTGCAACACAAAACCTCCAATATAAGCGGAACATTACTCATGTGGGAGCGTGTCCTATTGATGCAAAATATCAGCTAATCTATCACTGAGTGTTAATTACGTGAACTAAAAGCTATGAGTTTCTGCAAACCAGACCTAACTTTTTTTTTTAAATTGACAGACAACCGGACAGGCAGCATCCAACAATGTCAAACCTTACTTTCCAGTCAGCACAACCAAATGTAAATCCCAATTTTAATTCGGGCACAAATCAGGCTGAGAAAGAGGAAGCGAAAGGCTCCCCAGGGCACAGTCAACCTGATGCCAGACAATGTGTGTGCCTGACCCTCAGTTTGATATCTCAGTCTTGCTACCCAACCCGGCCTGCTTTAAAAGATCCTGCAGGAACTCTGACACCCATTCAAAACAGGAATGTCACTCAAGTTGCATTGCCTGAAGACAGATATCATTCAAGGGGAATCTGAGAAATATCAGAATCCTGCCTCTTAGTTTTCTGATGTCCCCTTGGAGGTCCTTGTACAGAATCTCAGAGTGATGAACAATTCCCAGACACATGTCGAAGCATCCCCAAGGCATTCACAATAGCACCTTCCAAACCTCCTCCTAGTTGGTAGGGGCTGCCACAGGCCGCAGACACCATCACTTAAAGGTTCTCTTCCAAGCTCTAAACAGGATGATGTGTATCCATGTTGCCGTTCCCTCATTGTCACAAGTCAAAATCCTGGAACTCCCTTCCTAACAGCACTGAGAGTGTTCCTACACCAGATAAATTGCAACAATTCAAGAAGGTGGCTCACCACCATGTTCTTAAGGGCAATCTGAGATTGCCAATAAATGCTGACCCTGTCAGCGATGCCAACATCCCACAACTGAATAAAATAACTTCACAATGGCAATAAGACTCAGTTCAGCAATTCACCTCTCCAGCTCCTTCAACAGTTAACACTATCCCTCCCACCTGTCCCCAACAGAAGATGAACTGCAATGTGCCCTCCAAAGATACTTACCTCGTCCTTTCTCTCTTCACACCAGACAGTAACAACTCTATCTTCTCAAACTCCGACACTTTCAGAACTAGCAGATCCTCCTGGACTCCTTCCTTACCTGACATTCCTTAAGTTTAGTTTGCAGTCATCTCCCAATGTTTGTTAGTGCTTCTTCGTCAGCTCTCAACACAGAATATACGGAGAAGCCTTGCACTTCTCACAAGTGTGTGGGAACGAGAGATACAGAGTGTTAGCATGAGAGACAGCGAGCATATACAAGTGTGTGTGCACGAGAGAAAGAGAAAGACAAAGACAGAGAGAAATGTGCGTTGGAGTGAGAGAGAGCGAGAGCGCGAGTTACAATTCACTACTCACTTCAACAGATATGAATAATAGCTTCAGAATTGCGAAATGTATCTGAAGATACAGTAGTTACCATCGAGCATCCAACTTCTCACTGCCTTTGTAATGCTAGCCCCATTCCCCTTTTCTAGGTCTTATTGGTTTCCCTGTTACAGTAAGTATATTATTAAGCTGCAGAAGATTCAGAAGAGATTTAGCAGTATGTTGCCGGGAATGGAGAGCTTGAATTATAAAGAGACGCTGAATAGGCTGGGACTTTTTCCATGGAGCGTAGGAGGTTGAGAGGTGACCTTATAAATGTTTATAAAATCATGAGGGGCTTAGATAAGGTGAATGGCAGGTGTCTTTTCCCTAGAGTGGGGAATTTCAAGACTAGGGGGCATATTTTATGGTGAGAAAAGAAAAATTTTAAATGGACATGAAGGGCAATTTTTTTTGTTTTTACACAGAGTGGTTTGTGTGTAGAATGAGCTTCCAGAGGAAGTGGTGGATGCAGATGCAGTTACAATGTTTAAAAGATATTTGGATAAGTACATGAACGAGAAATGTTTGGAGGGATATGGGCCTAGCGCAGGCAGGTGGGACTAGTTTAGTTTGGGATTATGGTCAGCATGGACTGAAGCATCTGTTTCTGTGCTGTATGACTGCATGATTCGATTGTGTAACCACTGAAGCCTCATGAATAAGACACCACATCGGGGGTTTGCACAAATCTGCACGATCCCGTTTCTCTCACTGAAAAGTAACAGGTCATGAATGGAGTGGCAGCCTTCTTATTCACAGCTGTTGCTGGCTGGACTTCTGGTACCCTGATGGCAAAGTGTGTGCAGTCAATAACACCCTGGGCACAAGGAGAGACACCCACTGCTGAAAATCTCCGGGCTCTCGTGTCGAATACTCAAAGATGATGCAATGAGCAGTGTCCCCTTACAGATTAGCATTGGTCTTTTCCAAGCAAGATGCTTCCCAAATCTTAGACACAGAAGGATGTGGTTGAGATACTGGAACCATAATTTATTAAATGAATGATATTAGAAAAAGTGGTTGTACTTCATGCTGATAAGTCACCAGGACCAGATCAAATGCACACAGGAGATTGAAGAAAGAAAGAAGTGTTGGCTATAAATCTTCCGATTCTCCTTGGTCACAAGCAAGCTCAGTGCCACAGGACTTTGCAACATAAATGTTAGACCCTAAGTTGAAAGTAAAAGGTTCAAAGATATGTTCACCAACTATAGTCCAGACAGTTTTACCTTGGTGTTAGCAAAGTTATTAATAATTATAACCTTGGACAACATTAACAGTCACTTAGATAAATGTGGACTAATTAAGGAAAGCCAACATGGACTTGTTAAGGGAAAACTGTGTTTAACTAACTTGACTTGTATAATGTAATAAAGTGCAACATAACACACTTTGATACGAAGAGGGGAAGCAAGATAAGATAAAGAGGATGATTCTAAAGCAAGTGGAGAAGCAGAGGAACCTGGGATGCACAAGTCATTGAAGGTCTGAGGGCAGTTTGAAAAAAAGTTGCTGAAAAGATGATTGTGGACTTTATAAACAAAGGTGTAGAATATAACAACAAGAAAATTACAGTGAGCCTTTATAAATCTCCGATATGGTTTCAATTGGCATGTTGGGCAGATTATTGCCTTTTTTTCCTAAAGAGACTAACTTGGTCACTGGGCCCAAAAGCAGCAGGCATGTCTACTTGGGGACATTGATGGTCATCTCAAGCAATTACATTCTCCTCAGCTCATTGCATGTGCATGCAGGCACTGAATGTCTAATTTAAAGCTGAGTTGGGCTGGAAGTTCTAATACTGGCTGTGTCCTTGCAGACTCCAAACTCCAGGTGCCAGACTTAAAAGGTGTCTGGAAAGCACTTTATTCTCTGCAAGTCAAGAGCATCATTCAAGCTTTGTTGGTCACTCCCAGCCACCACCAGGTTCTCTTGCATTCTAGCAGGATATATATACACCACTGTCAGTTTGATGTTAACTCATGCGCCATGAAGCATTTTAAGTTTCTCAAGCAGAGTACTGTCACATACAAGACTGTTTGCCAGGCATCACCATTCACTTCCTCCTGTGCACTCAACGTGTCCCAATTAACTAGAGCTACTAATTGCACAACAGTGGTACTGACTCTCACGCTTCTGTTAGGATTCAGAGTTAAAACAGAAAAGGTAGTACAACATTCAGCAGCTCAGGCACCATCAGTTCACTGACCTTTCATCATGTAATCAAGAAGGCAAAGCAAGGACGTATTGCTTCAGTTATACAGAGCATCGGTGAGACCATATCACAGAATCAAAGACTGTTCCAGCACAGGAGGCCATTTGCCTTTTCATGGCCACAGCAGCGCTCGAAATGAGCACCATGATTCATTAGAATACTCCTGCTCTTCTCCATCCCCTTGCACGTTATTTATAACCAATTAAACAAACAATTCCCTCTTGAATATCTCAATTGATCCTGTTTCAACCACTTTTCCAGACAGTTCATTCCAGACCCAAACCACTTGTTGTGTTTTCCTCAACTCACACTTGATTCTTTTGCAAAAACTTCAAATCTGCGCTCTCTCGTTCTTGATCCTGTCATGAGTGGGAACAGCTTCTCCCTATTTACTGTATCCAGGCCCCTCATGATTTTAAAAACTTCCATCAAATCTTCTGTTATCCTTCTTCCCTTCAAGGAGGGTCCCAATCTTTACCAATCTATCCTCAAGTGAAGTTCTGCATCATGGGTGCCATTCTTGTAAATCACATTTGTACTCTCTCCAATGTGTTCATATCCTTCCTGTAAGAGGGCACCCAGGACTGTACACAACACTCCAGCTGAGGTCTAACAAGTGTCTTATCTCAAGTTCAGAATCAGCTCTATGCTCTTGTTTTCTATGCCCCATCTCAAATATTGTGTGCAGTTTGGGTCTCCCTATTAAGGAAAGGCCACAGAATTATTACAGTGCAAAAGGAGGCCATTTTGCCCATTATGCCTGCTCCAGTTCTATAATCTAGTGCCAACCTCCTTCCTTTTCCCCGTATCCCTGTACACCATTACCATTCAAATAAAAATCCAGTGTCCTCTTGAATTCCTCAACCAAACCTGCCTCCACTGTATTTCCAGGCAGTTTGTTCCATTCCCTAACAACTCGCTGTGTAAAAAGATTTTTCTCACATTAGCCCTGCTTCATCTGCACATCACATTAAATCTATGCCCGTTGTTCTTGTTGCTTTTGCAAGGAGAAACTAATTCACCCAAATGACTCTTTTCAGCCTGCTCATGATTTTGAAAATCTCAACTGGATCTCCCTTCAGCTGCCTTCTCTCCAGGGAGAACAGTCCCAACTTCTTCGATCTATCTCATAGCCGAATTGTCTAATACCTGGAAACCATACTAGTAAATCATTTCAGTACTCTCTACCATGCGTTTGTATCTTTCCTATAAAGTGGCACCCATAACTGTGTTCAATACTCCAGCTGAGGTCTAACAGGATATATATCCAATACATTTAATCAATGCATTTCATGGGAAAAGGACATAACCACAAAAGGTAGCTTCAGTCAAGATATCGTAGACAAATCTCAGTCACTCACTTCATACTTTGTTATTACTTTACCCTTTGGATGAAACAGAAGCATCAATCATGCAAAATCCTCAATTCCTCAGATGCTCCAAACCACATTCTTCTCACTACTAATGCAAAAGCAGCCCTAGGCATCGACATCTCAAACTGTATCTATGAAGGCAGGAAAAGTGCTCACGTCGAAGTTAACGTCTCTTGAAGCTTCTCTGTGTTTGCAAAAGAACATACCTGGACTGAGCAGGGAGAATGCTCCCTGAGCAGACCCCCTTTGAGGAGCAAGGCTTACGAAAGAACAAGGGGAAAACTTGTGCTGAAGGGGAGATTAGATGAGGTACACCTGTTTAGTCAGAAAGCATACACTCTGCAAGGGAAGCAGCAGCACCTTGGATAAGAATAGAAGATTGCAACCTTAGGAGTCCCAGCACTGAGATTTGTGACTTGTTATTTGAGCAGGATAATGATGTATAGTGGGAGGGAAATGAGAAAGGAACTTAAAATGGAGAGAACAATACAGTTCTTAATCAAGAACAGAAAGGGCAACAGGAGAACACAAATAAGTTCACTCATAAAAAGCAGACAAATTATTCCAATTGTTAACCTACCTGAAATTCTTCCTATGCCCAGTGGCAAATATCTCAGGATATTTATTCTTTTTAAAATCTCTTCAGTCACTAACAGAAGTTCTCCAAACTTCAATTGCCTGCAGGAGTGACATCTTACTAATTGCCTCACACACCACCTGTGCTCAGTTGCTATGGCATTTAGGAAAATATTTGCCTGAGCAAATCTTCACATTCAGCACTTTCATCATTGTTGGCAGATACCAGTAAAAGGAAACAATAATTATTAAAAGCTATTAAAATTAATAATGTTGGATATGGCATTTTAAAATGCCCAGCCTGAAGTAACAACATAGAGACAAAATAGTTAACATTTGAAGATAAAAACAGTTAACACAAATAGGAATATTTACATATTTGATGCGTAACACAAAATCCATCTCTTCATGTAATCCCTCCCAAATTGCTCCTGACAGCTTTCAGATAGATTAAAAAATGCAATTTTTAAAAGTACGAAACACAAGGAACATCAAAGCAATAAAAACAAAGATGTCAGATCTGATGCAAATTATTAATACTTCCACATTAGAAGCAAAGTTCAACAGAAAAAAAAAGACTCCAAGACAATTTTTTTGATGATACAAGACTGCAGGCCCTGTTTTACAGAGCTGTTTTACAAGCTGAGTCAAGCACATATAACCCCTGAGATTTGAACTCGAATGACCTCCAAGGTCTGTACAACTGGCAAATAATCCGCTGGAGGAAACATGTCAGCTCCTCTAGTGTCACATTCTTGCTCAGACATAAATAGCAGCAACATCAACGCAAGGTATGAATCCTTAGCCCCACTTTCATTTCCTGTTAGCAGTACTGAGACTTTCACAGGAAATCATAACATAAAACAAGCAAATGTATGAATCAGTATTTCCTTGTTGGAAAACAAGATGGTGACAATATTGTTCAAAGAATGCACTAAAAACAATAACCTCATGGTAACTGAACAAAAAAAAATCTAGAAAAAAAACTTCTTTCTCAAATGAGCCTGAACTCCTGAAAGGGTTAAAGAGAGAACAGGGGCCACAACACTGTTTGAAGAGGTTTATTTGTCTTCAGCATCATGTTGCTGCCTGCTGATTGCTTCTCCATATCAGACACAACAGATGGATTAAGTAGCAAATGATTAAGGAGATTCAGATTCCGGGAGGATTTTACTCAGACTGGGCAAGGACTATTTTGGCTTTGTTAAAATGGAAACTCAAACACTGACAAGTACCAGGACTACATATTTCAAGTCTGTTGTTAGTGTTCAGGAGAAAGCTGTACAAAAAAAGTAAAAAGGGTGACATTAACATTTAGTGAGCTCTGGAAACAGAATTATGTAGATTGCATTTCTCAACTTAAAATGTTATAAACTACAAACTATTGGTTCAATCAGAACATTTGCAGCTTTTAAAAGTATTGTTTGAAATTCAGGAACAGCATTTAAACAGGTACCCTTAAATAAATGGAATGAAGCATGTTCTTGCATGCACGGCTAGCTATTATATTTTAAATTACCCAATTGCTGCAACTTAGACTTTTAAGTTAAGTGTGTGTGAACGGACTGGTGCAGACATAAATGTGGGCAATTTGATCTCTCAAAAAAAAAGCTTTCAGACTACCCCAAGGCGTTAGGCAGAAGGTACCTACAGGGCTGTTAAACGGAGCATGCTTAAATGTGTTCCACTGGGGTACACAATTAATCCTGCAATAGTAGTTCCTAAATAGCCCAAAGTGCCACTGTATTACTCACAACACAGTCAAATTCGGTTGCATTTTACTAATTGTTCTGGTCTAACTTCAACCAGAACAGAAAGATGTATATAAATGAATCAATTTACAAACAATACTGCATCATTTGAACATTCACATCACAAAATTTGACATCAGTTGATGCGCAAATGTACAAATTGTGTTCTGTATTGACAGTATGATTCCTTCCCAAAATAATCAATATCCTCCTTTTTTTTTTATTTATTTCAAATGGTCTAACAATAGGATTTGAACAGGACATAATTCCCTGCAAGACATTCAGATTTTAACCCTAGGGATCTGCATTCAAGCCATGAATTCAACCAACTCATCTGGTGAGTCAGTCGAATGAGAACCTCCCACAATGAAAGAGATTCCGTGATTCAAGTTTAAACTGTCAGGTGCAAGATCTCAGAACATGATAAGTGAGTTGCTTACTGCATCGGTAAAAGTTGCTCATGTTTTCAACTGTTGAGGGAAAGCTAGAAGAAGTCAATACTGCTTTGCATAAACACAATTCATATGCAAAACAATGGGGATTGACAGACAGGAAGGGACTTTTCAGATGAAGGGGTTTCCTGCCCTGCCACTCAAAGAGTCAGTGGAGTAAACATTCCTGCCAAAGTCCAATCTCAGATATTTGCTGCTCCACCTGAGGGTAAGGAAGTAAGACCGAGGTCGGAGGAGTAGGGAGAGGGTGGTGGTGGGGAGAGTGGAAGTGGGGAATGAAGGTGAGAATGGGGTGGCTATAACAGTAAGGATCTTGATGAAGAGGCCAGTGTGAAAGAGGGACAGAGCACCCAAGCAGGCAGGGGCATCCTAGACCTCATGAGTGCGACCCTCTGGGCATTCCCTCATCCTTGAGCCTCTGCTGCTAGACTGAAATAGGAGACCAAGTGGGAAATGACCAATAAATGACAAGGACAGGCAGATCACCTTGCCTGTTCCCTGTAAAAGTTGAGGATGGATCACCACTCCTTCAGCAACCTATCAACAGGGAAGCATAACATTCTGTCCATAAATATCCAGGTGCATAATTAGAGAACATACTGCGTATTCCACCACCATCAATAGTTTTTGCACCTTTACAAAAGCCTCTTTACCACAAAGCAATAGCAAAGTTCGCAACTGAAAAGTAGAATAAATCAGAATTGCTTAGTTACATTACAGAAGTAAAACCTATACAATTGAAAAGCATTTCAAAAAAAATTCAGGAAGGGAGTGAGGAAAGAAAACTCACTGTGTCCCTTTGTTTCCAAAAGAAGTAGTTAACAGCTCTGCTTTACAAGAGCTTGCTAACTTGGCCTTGTCCTAAGGAAACAAAGTCTCTTCTCTTTAAAATTAGCTTTTCTGTTATTATTCTTATGGAGAGAGGGACTCTCTCCAGCCGGACAATATCTGACATTTCTTTCAGCCAACTGTGTATTTAGCAACACATAACAGCTTATCCAGCTGTGTAAGAGTGTCTCGAGGACCGCTAAGAATCTCATAAACAGTAATCACACATTATTGCTTATTCCTCCAACCGTGTCAGAGTCTCTCAGTATCCTCAGGTGAAGGATTTTACTCGGCAGTTTGAGAAAGGTGGAGAGCAAAGAAAAAGACCTCTCCCACCAGATGGTAGGCTCCATTAGCCTCAGAAGGTCTGGCCCTCCATCCTGTGGAGCCTGACAGGCATAAACAACACCACCCTTTAGAAACAGATGTCACATCACATACTGCTGCACTGAGCCATGCAAATAAGATTAGGTTTCAAGAGGCCTTGAGGTTTATTCCCAACTACCTCATTCAGCTGCAGAGTACAGGTCACAAGGCTATAAAGAGAGTTAGTCAGTGTAACAGCTCTCTGGGAGTAACAGCAGAAGTAATCTTCAGCAGAAGAAAACCACAGTGTCCTCTTCAAGATGTTAATACAGGATCAGTTCACTGTACTTGCCAAATAACTGCAAACATGTGACTACAAGACCAAAAGTAAGCAGACTGTTTATCTGACTTCCAGCCAGAAGTACTCTCAAACTATAAATAGGCTTTGGGATCAGAACCAACACCCAAGAGTTTAACTGAATTGAAAAGGTAACAAAGCCTAAAGTGATATGTAGAAGACTTGGTGTTCTTTACAAATACAGCCATTTTGTAAAACACAATCTCATTGAAAAGAAAATTTCTTTGCTTGTAAGAACCTGACAATATGACTTGAGAGTGTGTTGCGTGCATGTGCATGAGAGAAATGGGTAGGATTGCACAATATCACATGAAGCTCAATTGCTGTCAAAACCTAGAAGTTTGTTCTTTAGTAATCAGTGGTGTCATGTAATGCGAGATATCGACCTGAACCAAAGATAGTTTCAATATTTAAATGAGACATCCTCTTAGGGTTAAAATGTGCTGAAATTTAGGAAATCCCAAACTGCAAACCTTTGTAATCCATGACAGAGCTATAAATTATACAGTACAATACATGTTGGATATTCACACATTTGAAAATCTATATAAGGTAGTTGTAGATTGTAAAAATTGAAAGTGAGCATTTCTTTTTGACAGTACTTCCTTGCAAAGCAATTTTCAATTAAAAATGTAAAGGTGACATATCATATTTTCCTAGTCCTATACCAATGGCACAAATCAACTTGAGGTCAAATTCAGTGACTACTGTGGGCATTTGAGTCATAATGTTTCTTTAGTATGGAGGGGAATCAAGGCAATGCGGGAGAGAGGAAGAAGTCAAAGGAAAGAGAGAGGGAGAAAGAAATTATAGATTATAATTATGTAGAAATGATAAATATGTAGAATACTTAGAGAATCTATCAAATGGTGGACCTGGCAGATAATAATCTATTTTTCCTTTGTTTTTCAATATTAATAATTTTTTTATAAGCAACACACATCATTAACAGCATTCCTTCAGCTCCTGTAATAACACAGCTGCCAGTTCCTAACTTGGAAGTTTAACAGAGGCGTGGAGTATCACTGTCCAAGACCGTGTGCTGCTTTTATTTTTGTTCTGCTCACCAATTATCTGTCACAGATCAACAATCAGTAATGGGAATCGTGACCTAATTTCCTCCTCTTAACCTACTGCTTTTGCCACCAGTCTATCAAGGGTTAATTGCTCGCACAGAGCAAAGGCTGAAATGAAGATCTCTCTCTTTTGGAGAGGTTCAGTGCCATCAGGGAGGCCTTGTGTAGCTTTCATTCTCTAAGCATTGCACCTCTTGCCTGTTTGGGTGAAGGACCACACCTCTTAGCCAACTGTAGTGACCTTTGACAATCATTCAAATGAGCAAGGCCATCCAAGTCTGCGCTAAGTTAACTCGTAGTGTGCAAAAATAACTGGGATGCAGTGCACGAAGGAATTCTAACTGAACTCAGAATCCCAGGCTTGGAATGGGGTAAAAGTGGTGAACAATCAACCAGCTTGAATCCTGGATAACAAGGCGTGGGGCTGGATGAACACAGCAAGCCAAGCAGCATAGGAGCAGGAAAACTTGACATTTCGGGCCTAGACCCTTCATCAGAAATGGGGGAGGGGAAGAGGGTTCTGAAATAAATAGGGAGAGAGGGGGAGGCGGATAGAGGATGGATAGAGGAGAGGATAGGTGGAGAGGAGGCAGACAAGTCGAAGAGGCGGGGATGGAGCCAGTAAAGGTGAGTGTAGGTGGGGGGGTAGGGAGGAGAAAGGTCAGTCCAGGGAGGACGGACAGGTCACGGGGGCAGGATGATGTTAGTAGATAGGAGATGGGGGTGTGGCTTGAG
>JAHRHZ010000140.1:27791755-27808799 GCA_024137785.1 Ginglymostoma cirratum
GGATAGGTGAGAGGAAGGACAGGTTAGGGAGGTGGAGATGAGCTGGGTTGGTTTTGGGATGTGGTTGGGGGAGGGGAGATTTTGAAGCTTGTGAAATCCACATTGATACCTTGACCTGTCCATCCTCCCTGGACTGACCTATCTCCTCCCTACCCCCCTACCTACACTCACCTTTACTGGCTCCATCCCCGCCTCTTCGACTTGTCTGCCTCCTCTCCACCTATCCTCTCCTCTATCCATCCTCTATCTGCCTCCCCCTCTCTCCCTATTTATTTCAGAACCCTCTTCCCCTCCCCCATTTCTGATGAAGGGTTTAGGCCCGAAACGTCAAGTTTTCCTGCTCCTCTGGTGCTGCTTGGCCTGCTGTGTTCATCCAGCTCTACACCTTGGTGTATGGACGATGTGTTCAAGGAAGTATCAAATGAAGCCATGTGTTTTAAGATGAGGAACAAATATGGAGAAATCATACTGTTAGACTACACTTACGGAATGACAGTCAGAAGGAGATAGAGGATCAAATATGTACCCAAATTACAGAGAAGTGCAGAAAAAGATTAGTGTAGTGTTAATATGGAATTTTGACTTCAATAATGTTAACCCAGCATAAAATCAGTTTAAAAGATATAGAATGTGAAAAATTCTTAAAATTTATACAGAAGTACTGTTGTAGTCAGCATGTAGTAAGACCATTGAGAGATGGGACATTTCTTAGAAGATGAATCTGGCTAAATTGGAAGGGTGTTACTGAGACAGCATTTTTGTAGTAGTGATTACAATTCAGTTGGATTCAACCTCCGGACTTGACAATTTCAACACACTTCTAGCTAGTCTCCCACATTCTATTTCTTGTAAACTTGAGTTCATTCAAAACTTAGCCACGTGTCTTGACTCACAGCAAGGTGCTGGTTGATCCACATTGACTCTGAAGCAATGAAATCTTGACTTTAAAATTCTTAACGATGTTTTCAAATACCATCATGGCCTTGCTCCGGATCTAGGTGATCTCCTTCAGGACACAACCCATCTGCACACTATTTCTGGCCTCTCATACACTTGCAATTGTAGTTGCACTGCCATGGATGGTCGTGTCTCAGTTTCCTAAGCCCCATGTCAGGAATTCCTTATCCACAACTTCTGTCTTGCTACCTTGGTTTCCTCTTTCAGGACAGCCTTTAAAACTCAACTGAAGAACACTTTTTGTGGATCATTGTCTTATTTTGTTTTGCAATATTCCTGTGAAGAGCTTTAGGGTGTTTCATTATGTTACTTGTGTAACATGAATATGTTGTTATTTAGAGCAATTACATAAAAGAACAAAATTAGTCCAAGAGTACGAGTTTTACAGCGAGGAAAGTCCAATTTATGCTGGGATGTGCTTTGGCTTAAGTGGAGTGGAGGCAGCAACTTGAAGGTAAATAAGTGCCAGAGAAATTGAAGGAATTCAGGACAAATATGTTCCCACAAAGAAAAAAGTCGACTCACTAATCTAACATCTTGCCCAGGTCACCACCTTAGTGGATACCAAGGAACGTACGGGGTAGAACAAAGGGAAAAACAAAAAACTTATGTCAGGTGACAAAAGTTCACTGCTGAAGGAAGGTTAGAAGAATGTTGAAAGTGCACGTGTGAAACTAGGAAGGAATTTCATGTAGTTCATGAGATCCAAGGGAAGCTGGATCCAAAGTTGGCTGATTGTCAAGAAGCAAAATGTAATGGCTCATGGGTATTTTCGTGACTGGAAGGCTGTTTCCAGTGGGGCTCAGTGCCCGGTCCTTTGCTCATTAGGGCATAAAACACAAATTCAGCCCAAATTGAGTAATGCATCCAGTCCTGGGCACCACACTTTCGGAAGGACATGAAGGCATTAGAGAAGATGCAGAAAAGATTCACAAGAATGGTTCTGGGATGAGGACCTTCAATTATGAAAGAGGTTTCAGAAGTTGGGACTGTTCTCCTTCAGGAAGAGATGGTTGAGAGAAGATTTGGTAGAGTTGAAAATCATAAAGGGTATGGACAGAGTGGAGGGGGAGAAACTGTTCTCAATAGTGGAAGGACAAGAAACATAGGCCATAGATTTAAATGTAATTAGCAAGAAGGAGCAACGTTAACACGAGGGAAAACCTTTATACGCATTGAGCAGTTAGGATGTGTGATGCATTTCCTGACAGTGGAGTGGAGGCAGGGTCAACAGAGGTTTTCAAGAAGAATTGAACAGTTATCTGAAAATTTTTAAAAAGTACACAGCTATGGGGAAAATGTGGGCAAGGCGGGCTGCTGCTGCTTTGAATTCTCCTCCCCTTGTGCAAATTACTAAAAGTAAACGTGCAACCGATATCTCTGTTCACTGATTAGTCCTAAATTCCAATATACTTCCTCACATAATAAAAGCAGATAAGGCTAGAAAAACTCAGCAGGTCAAGCAGCATCTGTGGAGAGAAACAGAGTTAACATTTCAGGTCAATTACTATTCATCGGAACGTTTTCACATGTTGTTGGTCCTTTTGAAATACTCTTAGCATTTATTCTTAGTTTGTGTGTGCAAAACAGCATGCTTTGCTTGCTTTCATAATCTCCAACTTTTGGAAAATTTCCTGAGGTGGAAAATTCAGCTAACTGGAAAGGATGGGAGATTTTGCAAAATACAATAGAGGTTTGCAGGGCAAAGGGCAGCCATTGGCCCCATCAGAGTACCACTGGCTCTTTGCCAGAGAAACCCGAAATTGATCCCACAGCCAGGGCATTCAGCATTCAGCAAATCTTCAGCTGCTTCAACAGTTTTGTCTCATGTTTCCTCAAAACATGCAATTGCCTGTGTCTCAACCAGACTATTTGGCAAATCAGTCCAATCAATTTTTTTACCTAAAGACGTTCAGGTGCAGACTGAGATGAATAAGTACGTTTGCAGCTTCTAGGAACTTCACTATTTTGCTTAATTGCAAATATATCACTAAACGAAAGCATGTGTTAGAGTTAGGGTTTGGGTTACACACAAATGTCGGTGATAGTTCAGAAGAAGTGAGGGTAAGTTGAAAGTACTCATTATATATGAGTATCTAACAGGTTCAACTCTATTACAATATTTTCCTAACAGTAAATCTTCCCACACAATGAACTAGACAAAACCCATAATTATCTCATTACATAATTACTTTATAACAAATTTTTTTAAAAGTTGAACTTAAAAGCTTACAAGCCTTTTATACCCGCGGAAGGTTCACAAAAATATGCTCAGTAGGCTGCTTTATTTTCAAGGCTAAACAAAAACATGCAGTATTCTGAATTGCATTTACTTCAAAATATTTCCAGAAATTAAATGGAGTTTTGTCCCGTATGCCAGTACATAAAAGGAATTTTAAAAATGAATTCCATGTTTGCTTCTCTTCTGTATGCAACAACATGTGATCGGTTTAATGTTTTTACAGGGTTTTTTGCTCATGCTGCTGAACACGCAAGATAGTAAAACGGGGCTGAATTTGGAAATGTCGCACGTGGAGGCTTTTTGACATAAATTAAGCATGAGAGGATTCCATTTGAATAAACCTACACTCCATTTCTTGGAGTTCGTTCCAACATGACAAGAACAAAAAACACCTAACATAAATAGGTGGTGTGTACATCACTGGCCATCATAGTTGATCTTGGTCTCTACCTGTTCAGGCCAAGAATTTTTTTCCCCCCCAATACAGTTCTGTTCGAAGCTCAGCCCCACAAATCTTCACCCACAAACTTCAATCATAATACGAGGTTGTTTGATGGTATTCCAAGTTCTAACCTGCACTATTCATAGGATGAACTTGCATCCCGAATGCATATGCAGCAAGGGAGAATCAACAACCAAAACAGGTCATTGATCACATGCATTGTTTATGGGAGTTTGCTGTGTGCTTGTTGGCCACCACATTTCACACAGGGCACATGAATACTTTTTTCTCTGTGAAGGGCTTGGGACATCTTGAAGTCACAAAAGGCACTTAGGCTCTCTTTTTAAACTAACAGTTTCTTTACATGTGTGAATTCTCTCACCTCAACTGGGTCTCTCTCTCTGGAATGGGACAATGCTGCTACCAAGGTAGCTCATTCCTACACTGTTCAATCCTGGCTGTGCACTGTATTCTCCTAAAACATCATCCCTATGAAATCAGGAACACCTAGTTGAAGCTGGTAAACTAGCAAGGCATTGTCCCTTACACTTTCAATTCTTACATGTGTGACTTCCAGTTGGGCTTTGTTTGTTTTGTGCCATAGTAATCTCCATGACATTTCAAATTTAAATATGATTTAAATATGAATGCAGCTGAATTCTGAAAAGCACATCGTTTAAGCACTTGGCAAGATATGTTCATGCCTGGACCACGCTCTGCTGAGCTCAGGTACGAATCTCTACTACACTCCAATGCAAAACCTAGATTTAAAATTAATCTTCAGAATACATTTTGCCATATCAGTGCTGCCCACTCTTTTTAACAGAAAGGAGAAAATTATAGGCTGCCACCTGCTAATGGTAGATTAAATTAATTACAGGTTAAATATGTATTACTGATACCTTTTCCTGATGGCCAGCAATTTATTTCTCAATGAACCCTGATCCATTTCAATGTCTGATTTATAAGCAGTTATCACAGAGGCTACACTCTGTCTAGCATGACACCAACCACCTTTAAACTGGGGGAGGGGAGTGAGATAGAAATGGACTGCACTGACTGTTTCTTGTACCACGGCTTACACACACGATGCTGCCTCATAGACAACCTTTAACATTTAGGCAGAAAGGTCTTAAGTAGGACAATTGCTGACAAGAAAAAAGTTAATGGTTTATCTGAGCAGTTCTTTCAGTTCTATTGCTATCTGTAGGGCTGTGCACCTGAGTTAACTCTGATATAGAAGACAATTAATCAAGCTGATCTTTCATAGTTCATTTTGGTACTTGTCATACAGTGCCCTAAGTGCTCGCTGACCTCCAAAAATACACTCAAGTGGATTAATTTTCATCCAAAATCTTAGTTTGAAGTACCTCAAAGACCAGGTTAGCACCTGTAGAGTAAGATGTTTTCTGAAGATTAATTTTAAAGCTGGGTTCTCAATTGAGATTGCGATCACAGGAACTGATCATCATCAGTTATTCAAAATGTGGCAATAATGATAGTGGAAAGTCAATCCTATATTGCACCTGACTTCAAAGTCAACAAAAAAAAAAGAAAGATTGTTCGTGATACAAATCGATCCTAGAACTACAACAGTTTCACTCCCACTGCTTCCTGCAAAGCACTGAAGCAACTGAATGAACATATGTACCCAGCCAAAAGATCTGATTGTCGATGTACCTTGGACGTATATTATTCCCTCCTTGTTATTAGCTCAATAACAACATTCCCAATGACATGATTAAAAACGAAAAAGTACAGATTAATGTGGTTGGGAATAACATCTTGTAAAAGTTTGATGTATGAAACAGCAGACTTACTTTACATTAAACCAGGCAAATTTGCATTAACAAAACGATGGTTCTCACAGGGGGCAGCACCCACTGGGAACGGAGATAGGAATTCAGGTATAGGAGTGAACACCACCCACAGAACGGTCCATTGAGAGACCTTACTGACCTTTGCCTCCAAATTTCTTGTAATCACAGATCTGTAAAAACCACCCTTATGTATAACCTACAACATGAAAAATTCTAACACAATTAGCCTCCAGTTAGTATTTTGATCACAGCATAAACCTCATTTATAATGCATATTGAAAAGTTCTGGTATGCTGGTCTCCAAATAGAATTAAATGTTTTGATGTGGAATATCCCAATTCTTACAGTTTATCGTAACAAACACCCTTAGCATTTCAAGATGCAACATACTCTTATATCTTCATCCCATGTGAAGGACTAATGCACTCTGCTGATTCTACACGCGTGTCAATTGTGAGGTGCTATGCACTACACCATCAAGTAACTCAGCTGACAAGTTTATAAATCACAGGGGAACTGCTAGGCCTTTGTACAGAAGAGATGCAGTGAACTAAATTTAAATGGAGGCCACAGGAACTTTGCCCACTGGCTGGATTTTTCATGTCTTTCAGGGATGGCTTGCTGAGGCAACCATCAAAAACATCCCCAGGTTCAAATGCCCCAGGGAGAGACTGACCCAGAGATGGGCAGCTCCAGTTAACAGCAACATGACTATGGCACTGTCTTCTGCCTGTACAGCACCCTCCTAGGACAAAGGTCCAAGTCAGAAGTGAGTGACAGGTGGAGGGGAGTCATGAGGACCAGCAGTAAGGACCACTTACTCAAATATAAATACTATGTCTCTCAACTGGACAATTAACATTTTTCTTTTTCCTCATTCCTTCATGTGATTAGTGTGTTGGTGTGAGATTTTTTCCTAATTTCCCCCCAACCTGATTGGCAAATTAAGCTATTATTTCAAGGGGCAGTTCAGAGACAGTCAATCACATCGCTGTGGATCAACAGTCACATGATGGCAAGCCCAGCTAAGGATGACAGACTTCTTTCTGCCAAGATAATGGTGAACCAGATGGATTTTTACAACAATTTGTGACAGTTTTGTGGCCATTACTACCCAAATTAGCTTTCCAATCCAGATTTATTAACTGAATTGAAATTCTATCAGCAGCCATGGTGGGATTCAAGCCCATGTCCCCACAGCATTAGCTTGGGCCTCTGAATTACTAGCCCAGTGACATTACCATTAACACTGCCATCTCCCCATTGAGTGACTTTGAACAAGGGGCCCTCCTGGGAGCCACAGTAATTCCGCAGGGCTTTGTGGTCATGGGTGGACCCCTGCCATGTGGTGGGATGAGATACTGAAGGCATTAATTGCCTGATTTAGAAACCTTAACTGGCAGGATTGGAAGGCCTTCCCTCGGCTTACCACCACAGGATTAATCAGAGGAGGGGAGATGGCAGTGGGGTCCAAACTTGGTAACTTCGCACCCAATAATAGACCCCACCTCACCAAACTTGCTAAACGGAGGGCATCAAATTTGTTCTACGCAAATATTTCTGTTCTTTGGGCACATCTGAATCCTTACATAGTGGCTGAATCCTAAACAAATAAACATCCCATCACCAACTTAGTTTGATCTGCCCTTAAATGTCAGGCCCTGAGCTGTGGCAATTTATGCAGTTCAGAGTTTACACAAACAGGCAAATACACGAGCCAGAAGGGTTTTTGTTTCCAGCATCTGCTTAGAATGATATGATGTGGGTAACTGGATGAAAAATGGGTCAGTAAGACCATTTAATCTGCAAAATTAAGTGGGAATAGGTGTGCGCGCGAGCTTGCTTTCAGTAAACAGTGAGGGATCAAAAAAAAAGACCTGCTCAACATTGATTTTTCTAGCATTTGCATTGGGATTACTGTTAGGATAGCACTGACAGTATTACTTTCTGATTAAGTGATTACAGTGAGCTAAAATTTCCAAATACTTTTCCGCTACAAGAACCGCGTACGCTTGCATCCAGAAATTCCCCTAGATAATACCATTACTACAGCAGACATCACCCACTCCAGAAAACAAACCCACACCAAGGCTGTAGAAGAGATGTTTTCCATTGAAATTGAAAAGCCACCTATTCCCTGTAATGAATGAGAATAGCCAACACTATAGAGAAAATTACATTTCAGTCTCATTCTTATCTGCAAGTCATTAACTTTTGATAAATGAATTATTGCAACTATTGCTGGAATTAATGCTATTCATAAAGTAACTCTAAATAGTTTAGAGTGAGGCTGTAATGATTAAAGAGTTCAATGTTTCTATCAAATATTCTCTAAAAAGTCATTAAATGTAAACCACTTCACCCTCTATAAGTGTATAAAACTGTCTTCTCCTTCAGTAATTTATTACACCATAAGACAGCTCATGGACTAAACTATTACATGCTTCCAATTAGCTGCTTGCAGCTTTTCTCTGAAAATTTAATGAGATAACACCATATAAAGCTGCTGACTTAAGATACTATGCATAGCTTTAGTCTTAATACAAAGCATTCAGCAAAAATACTCCACTGCTTTTACTAACAGTTGCATTGTGACTTGTGTTTTAAAACAAAAATTACATGTGATGCTTGTGGTTTAAGTGGAAGTCTTTTCCTATGAAAGAGATTTCAGTGTTTTGAGGAAGCTCAAAGTCAGGGGAAAAACAGGAAAAAAAAGGGCCATGGTTTTCGAAAGAAACACTTATTAATAAGCATTTGCTGATAGCATTGCAAACAGGTCATTCATACCACAATCGAAAGCCTGTAGTCATTTCACAATTTATTTCATTATGAGTTTCATCAAATTTTAATAAGGATATTAGAATCAAACTCACCAGAACACTATTGTGATGTATTTCAGTGAGCCCCACAGAGACAATACTCCCAAATGAATGGTTAAAAATCATTATATTACTTGAGGCCTCGCTAACAGTTAAGAGCCCAGGACTCCCACTGATTATGGAGTTCTATCAAAAATTAATTAAATCACTTTAAGCATAGTTGTCCCTATTTTAATTCCTTTCTCTTTGCACCTACTTACATGATTGAGGCTTTGCAATACTGACAACATTTTTTTTTAAAAAAAGGGATTTAATAGTGGATGCAGTTCACACTGATGGCACTGCCAAATGCTGTGGTCCTTCTAAAGAAGCACAACAAAGCATTGGAAACAATATTTTTGCTGTGTATCTACACACTTCTTTGTATCAAACCTCGTAAAAGGTTAACAACAATTGAACAATATGCAGTTTGAAAATAAATAACCTGCTTTTTCAGAAAAATCTAAGTACACATTAGAGGAATTAAACTCACTGCAGCATTGAAGAACAGCCAGCAAAAACAGTTAATTCTGTGGCAACAACGCACTGCACCAGTCACTGAGTTTAAGGCTTGAGGCAAGAATTTCACACGTTCAAAACCCAACCACTTGCAGAGAGCCAAAATCAAGCCTGTGTATTTTGTGCAGCAAGAGTCAAAAGGTTACGCTATGCCAGAATATCATTTCAATTGTGGCAAAACGTTTGTTAAAATTGAGATTACGGAAAGTGTACTTCTATGTGGTTGTAGCATGGCCAGCTTTACAACCTATGACAAAACTAATACAATATTTTCAATAGCAAGTAATAGTCAGGATTCACTAGCGATTAATAAGAATACATTTTTAGCTGGTGCACGGGACATTTTAGACCAACTTATATAAAGACTTTTTTTAATATCCATTTTGTAATTGCCTCATCTGCATTTTCTCACTTCTTTTTCCTCAGTCAGGAGTGCTTCCTGGCTGAGCAGCAGGGTTGGTGGCTCTGGTGCCAATTCACCAACTTTCCTACATGCAGATTGATTCTTCCCATAGGATCTTAAAGATTTAGTACAGGGCTCTGTTTGTCAAAAATATTATGAGAAACTGATCTCAGTAAACAATGTTTTCTTACTTTCGCTCTCTGGTAGGAGGAAGCAAGAAAAGGTGAGATAGCAGCACCAACCCCCACAAACAGTTAGTGTACACAGTCAAAAATAACAAGGTTAAAAACTTGGAACACGTGCAATGCCTTAAATAAAGGACTTGGCAAAACACTTCAGAAACTGACCAGTGAGTCAGGAAATTGGAAGGGGGAGGTGACTGAAAGATTTGGTTGAAGACTTGTGTTTTGAGAAAGGAGGAAATGCAGCAGGAATTGCAGAAGCTGCACAGCTGAAGGCGCTGTCACCATTGGTGGAAGAAAAGGGAAGGAAAGATTGGCAGAAGGTCAGAGTCTGAGAAATGGTGTCAGTTTTTTTTTAAAATGGCCATTTAAGTTTTATTGATGTTACAGCAGAGGCACCAAAGTGGTGGTGGTGGTGGTGGTGGTTGGGGGTTGGGTGGTATGGGATCTCACACAGGGTCCTGAGTTCAAAGACAGCAATGGCTGCCAAGGGTCTCAACTGAGTTACAACAGCTGTTCTCCTGTTTACACAGGAATCCATTCTCCATATCTTTCTCCCTCTTCGGGGCTCTCTGAGATCTGCACTCCCCCCCCCCCCCCCACCCCTCCAACTCCACTGCAACAGGTCTCGTTCCTCTCTTCCTACTCACTTCCCTCATTCCTACAGGATCTCATTGAGGAGTCATCACAATTTTCAAGCTTTGAAATGGAGCAACAATGGGAAGAGATTTGGGAAGCACTGTGTTACAGGAAGCTGACTGGTGTTCAAAATCTGATGAGCAGACCACCCTGACTGACAGGCTACGCAACCATTTGAAGAATGGGTCTGCAGCCTAAATGTCCACATAACAAGCACACTGGTAAACACTAGAGAGATTAACAAGTGGCAATTGGGGCTTACATATACAGATGACCCAACGTGTACACCATGGTCTCAGTTGTTGTGGATGAGCTTTAGGCCACATGCCTTGGATTCAGTTTATAAATCATGGGACACAAACTCATTCAGACAGGCAGTAATGTAAACATTTTGACTGGGAAAATCGCCAAATTAGATAGAGAGTGATGGTGGAGGAATGCTTTTTGGACTGGAGGCCTGTCACCAGTGGTGTTCCACAGGGATCAGTTCTGGGTCCTATATAAATGCTTTGTGAGAGAATTTGGAAGGCATGGTTACTAAGTTTGCAGATGAGACCAAAACTGGAGGCATAGTAGACAGTGAAGAAGGTTTTCTAAGATACAAAGGGATCTTGATCAAATGGGTCATTGGGCTGAAAAATGACAGATGGATTTCAAATCAGGATAAACACGAGGTATTACATTTTGGTACAACAAACAAAGGTACGGCTTATACAATTAATGGGTAGGGCCTTGGGTAGTCTTGTAGAACAGTGTGATTCTTTGACCCTATATCTTTCAAAAGACCAGGTATGGAGAGATGGACAGCTTCAAAAACCATTCCCATCCTCCCCTCTTGCTCCCAATCCACACTCCAGTAAACAGGTCAAGAGGAAATTTGTTTGATTTCATTTCAGAAGACACTGTAATCGTATTAAGAGAATGAGGAAATATCATGATTAACTGACAGGTCAAGAGGCAAAAAATGAGGGCGGTTGCAACTCCTAACAACTCAAATGGGCTCCACAGGATCTGTGGTCACACGGAGCTGGGAGGAGTGAGAAATAGCAAGTGTGCACAAGAGACAGCGAGCCAGCGCGCAAGCAGAGTGAAAGCAAGCTAGTGCAAAGAGTGTGTGAGAGTGTGACAGCAAAGTGAGAGAAAGACCAAGTGTGAGTGTGTGGAAAGTGAGAGAGAAAGTGTGAGAGTGAAAGAGACAGTGGGAGGAAAGTGGGAGGGAGAGAGGAATGTGAAGGGGGTGAGGGAGACAGAGAGTGTGTGAAAAAGAGAGAGGGGAATGGATGAAAGTGAAAGTGAGAGAGAGAGAGAGAGAGAGAGGGGAAAATGTGAGACAGAGATAGAGAGAGTGGGGGGGGGGGGGGGAGATGTGAGAGAGAGAGCACAAGAGGCAGGGAAGTGAGGGAAAGAAAACAAAATGTGTTACGGAGGTAGAAAATGAGAGAAAGACTGAGAATGAACCCTGAAACCAGGATACACACACACACAAACACACACAGAGCTGGGAAGAGGACAAAAATTCCAACTGAAAGACAAACTGATTTCAACACCCATTTTGATCTTATTTCTGCCAAGAGTGTGTTCAGTGTGTGCGTTGCTACTTGGGAGAATTTAATGGATATTTTTATTGATCACCGAATTTTTAAGATTATGAATTCATTGCTTTGACATTGACTGTCTTTTGCTCAGTAAGTTGTTTAGGTTTTCTCCATACCATATCATTTGTATGTAGGGTATGAGATTTAAGTCTTTTGGTTGTTGCTGCCCAAATACAGGGCCAGGTTCAAAGGTGCAGAGCTGGGTGAATAATACAAATGACCAAATTATATGCAAATATCTGGCAAAGCAATGATTGTGAAGTGCATCCTATTGAAATATGTACTTTTGATGGGCTTTGTAAATAGAGGCATAGAGTACAAAAACTAAAAGGTTTTGCTGAACAATATAAAAGAGCTCTACAACAGAGTGATAATAGTTCCAATTCTGGGTACCTGAATGATGTGAATGGGAAGGTCAAAGGGCCCAGAAACTGGCAAAGGCCAAGGGCCCATGATTCCTCTTCCTGGCCCTGGCCATGCAGCAAAAACTGAATGTGTGGCAAACTCAGGACTAAAAAGTCCCACCACTGGTTTTGCTGAATGGGGCCGCTTCTGGCTGGTCTTCATCAAAAGGCATCCCAGAATGCCCCAACATGACAATTCCTCTGTATTTTTTCCTTCCCCGTAGAGAAGCCAATTTGCCTTTCTTTGGCACTTTCCCATAACAATAGATATCACCATCTTGTCATATGGAAGCCTGCATGTGTTCACTTGTACCACATCAAATAAGAACATCACAATGCCACTGGTTGGAAGGCTCAGTTCATCACAAGTTTAAAGTTCTCGAATGGTACACATTCCATGCAGCTATTCTGTAGGCAATTCACAGGTGGCTCAGTTTCAGCACTGGCAGTAACTTTGTTTTTCTACAAGTCTGTGCATTATCGAGATTGCTAATAAGACTTGCTCTGTGGCCAGACCTTTGTAACAGTCAATTACAGTCACAAACACATGAAAGTCATTTAAATAAATTAACTGTTAGCTAACCCACAGCACAGAACATCTATCTTAAAAAAAAATTTAGGAAAGCCATGAATTATTAGCTGGGCAGCCTAACCTTGTGGTTTAATTAACAGAATAGCCCCTTAACATAAGGACAGTGGAAGTTTGTTTTAGCCAGGCTATTACTACTTTTCTTCCCATTACCATAAACAATCCACAACAAAGTTTGTTGCAACACCAAAAGAAACGAGAAACATTACTAATCTCATTAACAGGCTATTACAAAGAATCCATTACAATTTTGCTTGCAACGCAGGACAGAAAACTAGTTATCCCAAGGTCAGGTATTCCAGAACATATGTCTCCCACCTTCATGAAATATTTTGACATGCTGCTTTCTACCCATGTTTAAAGATCCTCCTCCTCCTCCACTGCAAAAGAGGAGCAAGAATTGAAGTGGCATTTGAAACACCAGCCACTAGGAATAAGCCATGAGTAACAAAATTGAAGTTTGCTGTACTAAGGCAAAGCAGGAAATATTACAAGACAGTATTAATGAATACAGCATCATATTTTTAAAAAAAGTAAATGAATAAACTGCACATCCAAATATATGACAGAGATAGCAGGAACTGCCGATGCTGGAGAATCTGAGATAACAAGGTGTAGAGCTAGATGAACACAGCAGGCCAAGCAGCATCAGAGGAGCTGGAAGGCTGACGTTTCGGACCTAGACCCTTCTTCAGAAATGGGGGAGGGGAAGGGGGTTCTGAAATAAATAGGGAGAGCGTGGGAGGTGGATAGAGGAGAAGGTAGGTGGAGAGGAGACAGACAGGTCAGAGGCGGGGACAGAGCCAGTAAAGGTGAGTGTAGATGGGGAGGTAGGGAGGACATAGGTCAGTCTGGGGAGGATGGACAAATCCTCAGACAGCACCTTCCAATCCCACTTCTAATTCCATCTAGAAGGACAAGGACAGCAGATACATGGATCACCACCTGAAAGTTCCACTCTGATCCACTTAGCATTATGACTTGGAAATGTATCACTATTCCTTGACTCGTCACGTCAAAGTCCTGGAATTCCCTCCCTAATGATACTGTGGGTCGGTCAACTTACAGCACATGGACTGCAGTGGTTCAAGAAGGCAACTGGTTACCACCTTCTCAAGGACAAGGTGAGTGTAGGTGGGGAGGTAGGGAGGACATAGGTCAGTCCGGGGAGGATAGAATCTGAACCCACTACCAAAGACATTTTTCCCTCCCCACCCTTATCTGCCTTCTGGAGGTACCACTCTCTCCGTGATTCCCTCGTCCACTCCACACTCCCTACCAGGCCCACCACCCCCGACACTTTTCCCTGCAACTGGAGCAAGTGCTACACCTGCCCCTACACCTCCACCCTCACCCCCATCCCACGCCCCAGAAAGACCTTCCACATCAAGCAGATGTTCACCTACACATCTGCTAATGTGGTATACTGTTTCCGCTGTTCCCGATGTGGCCTCCTTTACATCGGGGAAACCAAGCGGAGGCTTGGAGACCGCTTTGTGGAACACCTACGCTCGGTTCGCGACAAACAACTGTACCTCCCAGTCACGAACCATTTCAACTCCCCCTCCCACTCCTTGGACGACATGTCCATCCTGGGCCTCCTGCAGTGCCACAACGATGCCACCCGAAGGTTGCAGGAACAGCACCTCATATTCCGCTTGGGAACCCTGCAGCCCAGTGGTAACAAAGTGGATTTCACAAGCTTCAAAATCTCCCCTCCCCGTGCCGCTTCCCAAAACCAGCCCAGCTCGTCCCCGCCTCCCACCTATCCACTCCTACCACCTCAAGCCCCACCCCTACCTCCTACCTACCAGCTTCATCCCGCCTCCTTGACTTGTCCGTCCTCCCTCCACCCTAACTCCCCACCTACACTCACTTTTACTGGCTCCATTCTCGCCTCTTTGGCCTGTCTGTCTCCTCTCCACCTACCTGCTCCTTTATCCATCTTCCATCCACCTCCCCCTCTCTCTATTTATTTTAGAATCCCTTCCCCTCCCCGATTTCTGAAGAAGGGTCCAGACCCGAAACGTCAGCCTTCCTGCTCCTCTGATGCTGCTTGGCCTGCTGTGTTCATCCAGCTCTACACCTTGTTATCTCAGATATATGACAGTGCATCTTCAGCAGTGACAAAATGCTCATTCGTTCTTGAATCTTGGTAATAAAATACCGCAATTATCACAAAAACGAAGAATTATTCAGGATGGGTGGATAGATTACCCAAACCATAGCTATTCACTGATAATATTATAGGCCACCAAAATAAGGTGTAGGTATTCGCCAAACTCAACATCAAATTCAACACAGAAATATTTGTAGCTTAAGACTGTGACTTTTCTTTCAACATTTTAATCACTCGCAATTGTCACAATTTGTGAAGGAATTTCCCAGCAATAATACAACAAAAGAAAAAGAAAACAGAAAATAAAATCAAATGCTCAGTAGCAGAAGGACTACTGCAATTCGCGAAGGTAGCTCACCGGGCAGTGAGGGACATATTAAAAAAAGCCCACGTCCCATGAATAAATAAAAACGACAAACTCAAGACAAAACTGTCAAGTACCTGAAACAAGACTAAAACAATGAACAATCACATTGCATAAACTTAGACAAGAGATGAGTGTTCTGGCAGGGATTAAGCTAAACAGAACTATAAACGGGTCCTGGTCTTTTTGGGAAAAAGACACCACAACTTGTCTAGGACCTGGGCAATATTTCACAAGGACTATTTGGCCTTAAAAAAAAATCCAATCTTATGTTGTAATACTGAAACACAAGTTACAACCTGGCCCACGAAATATTACTGCAAAGTCAAATTGTTTTACCTTTGAACAAACATACAGTGTGGTAGTTATTTACAAAAAACGTAGTCCTGACTCTCCCACAGGAAATACTTTTAATTCAAAATCTATCTTCAAAATTCTTTATGCTATATTCTAATGTTCTGTTTCATCCTGGGAGCTATCAGAGTTATTTTCATCTCCCTAAAATGCAAGGTGGTGTGAATGTTTTCTAATCTCTTAAAAATAGTGCTCAGAGGAGTTAAGGTATCAATCTTGGCCTTTATTTACAACTGAGGTTACATGTAGTTAATTAACTGGTCCCTGGAGGCCGTGTAAATGTTGAACCACAGCAGCACTAGTTCTTTCAGTTTGTGAACATTCAACACTTTTGCACCCAACCAAGAACAGCAGAAAAGTTCTAAAATAGATGGTAGTTCATCAACAGTCCACCTTATTGACTTGAAAACTCATAGAACATTGCAAGACAGTACTGCAGACATTAAAGTAGAATTCTCAATTAAAAAAAAGCGAAAGAACTGCAGATGCTGTTAGTCAGAAACTAAAACAGAAATCGTTGGGAAAGCTCAGCAGGTCCAAGAAAAAATTAGAGTTAATGTTTTGGGTCTGGATTGGAGGAAGGGTTACTGGGCCGGAAACGTTAAGTCTGACTTTTTCTTCACAGGTGCTGCTAGACCTGCTGAGCTTTTCCAGCAACTTCTGTTGAAGAGGAGTTAATGTTTCATGTCAAGTGACCCTCCTTCAGTACTGACTGTAGGTTGGTGTATATGCTGAAGATGACCCTAAAACGACTGAGTTTCCTGTTGCCAGCCACTTCAGCACACCGTGGTCCCTGGCCAACATCTCTATCTCAGGCTTTCTGCAGTGCTCCGGGAAAGCTCAGTCCATGCTGGAAGAGCAGCATCTCATTTTCCGCTTGGGGACCCTGCAACATTCAGGACTCCATATAGAGTTCAATAATTTTAGGGCCTGAGCACCTTCTCTCATGTCCTCACCCCAACCCCTACACACCAGGCCTTCTCACCACAAGGGCTGCCACCACACACAAACCATTGTCAGTCACTAATAGTCCCTATTAGCAGCTATTCATTCTCCCAGGCTGACTATTACCCATTCCTTTGTCTGTCACTTGTTAATTCTTTCTCCTTGGGCTCCATCTTCACCTTTTTACTCCTCCCCCTTCTCCACAACCCATCTTTAGCATATATACCAAACCATTGCTCGCGAAAATCAGTTCTGAAGAAGGGTCACTGGGCCTAAAATGTTCACTCTGCTTTGTCTCCACAGATGCTGTAAGACCCGAGTTTCCCCAGCAATTTCTGTTAAAACTCCCTGCTTTACTCAACACTGAGAAATATGTCTAACAAATCAAGGTCTTTTTAAGATGTAATTTTTTTGAAGAAGTATTTTGCATATGATCAAGGTCGATACAAGAATTGAAAATTCATTAGGCCTCACCCAGCAAATGCTGAATGTGCTCGGATAAGGCTGCACAGCATTCTGGGAAGTAACATGACCAGCTCAGCTTCACTAACGTGTTTTAAATAAATAGTGAGACAAATCTTTAAGACTTCCATATAAAAACATAGAAAACAT
>JAHRHZ010000140.1:27809199-27884358 GCA_024137785.1 Ginglymostoma cirratum
TAGGAGCAGGAAAACTTGACGTTTCGGGCCCGAAACGTCAAGTTTTCCTGCTCCTATGATGCTGCTTGACCTGCTGTGTTCATCCAGCCCCATGCTTGTTATCAGTGGATATTCCAACATCTTCAAGAATAATATCAAGAGGAATATCCACAGTACTTGCTGTGTGAGCTGCTAAGTAAGCCATTTCTTGTGCCCTCCCCCTTAGCGAATGTGCGGCTAGGTAAGTGGGAGGCGGGGAGGGGGTGGGGGGTGGAATCACTTAATCAGGCAAGAGATGGGCAAGTGGGAACCCACCACATTCCTGCCTGCACTCCGATTAAGACCATAGCAGGAAGACCTGTGCATGGTTTTCATCACCTCGCTGCCAATTGAGATGCTTAAATAACCAATTAAAGCCCCATGAAGGCCTCAACAAAGTAGACGATTAATGCGCAATTAAGGGTCTCATTGCACCCAGCAGTGGGAGGGGGAGATCTCAGCACACAGGAAGCATGTTTACTTGTGAACAGTGAGGTGTCATTCAAAGGCTCTTTAGACAAAAGGAATGCTTACACGTGACAAGTGTCTAGATACAGTAAGTGCTGAAACTGTGATTTAATGATCCATACCAACACATCATAAAAGCATGCCCAAGAAGATTTAATGCTCTACTTGTTACCATGGTGATTACCACTTACAATGCTTTACCTCGACCAAATGCAATTTGTTCAAGTATTATGCAAACAAAAGGCTGTTTGACTTTTCATTAATTTTTAAAGTTGAGGACAGTGAAAGTTCAAATCTTGTGTCAATTAACAGTGACTGTGATGTCACGTGATCAGTTACAAACCAAACCAGTGATGTTTCATACCAGTACTAACTAGTTCAGGAATCTGAAGTCCACTGTGGCCTACGTAGCAAATCGAGATTGTACCAGAAATGACACAATTTGTTTTGAAAGCATTCAAGCTATGACAATTTCCCCATGTAGATGTAATCCTATTCCTGCAAAATCATTGGTCTCCTCCTAGCACTAATCTTTTTATCTATTCATATTGTCGTTTGTTAACTTCAGCTTCTAAAATTTAGAACTGTTTTATTACCAATTCTGTGTTCAGAACCCAAAACCCTCCTTATCAAAACAGAACATGATCTCAGAAGTCAGTCCTAAAAAATTGAGTTTTTTGTGAAAAGGATATTTAGGGAGAATTTGACAGAATTATGAATGTTTTATCAAATAAATCCAATTCAGCCTGTATTTATGGATAAGGAGACTTGAATGAGGGGTGTGGGTGATAGATACGAGGTTAAAATTTAGGACAAGAGAACAGAAAGTTTTATTTATACTGAGCACTGTAATTTTGTGGAATGCACTGGCAGAGCTCGTGATCATGGCAGAAACCACAGCAACATTTTAAGAATATGTTAGATAGGAAATTGAACAGATGAGAGATATAATTAAGTGAGAGTACAGCAGACATGTGGCGTTCAGACTATTAGAACATTAACATAAATAGGGACTGGTTGGGCTAACTGCTTGTTTGCAAGTGTTAATCTTGTTCTTTTTTTGTTCAATAATCTGATCATTTTCTGATCAAGTCATTTTTGAAAGCACACAGCGATCACAGCACAAACTGTAGTGTAGGATGGTCATCAATATGAAATTTACTTATGTATATATTTAGATATTTATCTAAAGTTTTATTTTCACAATTGAAGGCCCTAAATTAAACAATGTATGCACCAAATTTAGACATTGATGAAGGCACAATATATGGCACATTACATATATACTTGAAAATTTTGCACAATTTTCTTTCAAAAGCAGAATTTTGAAGATACACCACAAATTATCAGCAACTTGAATCTAACACCCTCGTATGTGCAATGACCTTATAATTCTAGCTTTTGCCTGTCCCTCAGTCCCTGATTTGGACAGATTAAAGACATGATCCATTCAGTCTGCACTTGACTACCTCACACCAGGAGATACTATTGAGCTTTTAATTCAATTCTATAATAGCTTACTCATATGTAGGCTTTAGCAAATTACAGACCAAGAAGCTTACAGATGGTATACACATCAGTTAGAAAAGACATATAATGCTATCTTTACTGGACACGTACTGTTTAAATCCAAGATATTACACTTTTGAGACAACAGCACAACTGATGCTACTTCCAAAGATGTATCTGTTGATGCACATTAAGATGTTCTGTTAAAACCAAATGCGGAAAGTATGTTTATTAAGTGATGATAATCCAAAGTTATTTGACAAACTTCAACCTTTACTGCTGGCTCAACATAATTACTTTACTGCATTCACCTCTAGATATTTCTTTTATAGCTGTTGAAATATTCACTGTCTGATTCTTTCATGTATTCACATTAACACTGCTTGGCAGTGTACAAATATCAAATGGGAATTGGATATATACTTGAAAAGGAAAAAGGCAAATCTCATGTCCCTGCAGGAACAGAACAGGGAAGTGGAACAGATAGGGAGCAGTTTCAAAAGGCTGGCACAAGCATGCTGAGCCAAGCGGAGTCACTTGTGTTTAATTATTCCACAATTCTCTGATTCAACAATTATGCCAAACAGACAGACACCGGGATCCTTTAATCCGAGATCTCATTCTGACATGACAGTGCTTATGAAAATACAGCTATAAATACTGTGATCGTACTGCTCATACCTGCAAAGGAAAATAGCCTCTATTCTCTGAATTATCATTCCAATTTGGACAGTGGCACAGAGCTTCCAGATCATGTAAAACAGTGGATTTCCTGTGCTTCTCAACCATGAGATTGTCTTAAAAGCTTCAAATCCATGAAAAAATTAAACAAATACTTGAATCAGAAGAGCTGGAGAAAGTCAGCAAGTTCTGAAGAAGCGTCATAGTTAACTCAAAATATTAACTCTGTTTCTTTCTCCACAAATGTCGCTAGACCACTGAGTTTCTCCAGCACCTTCTGTTTTTATTTCAGATCTCCAGTATTTGCAGTATTTTATTGTTTTGTTTTTGAATGTTTATTCTCAAACGACTGGCTCCTACAAAACAACAGACAATTCACTTCATGGATAGGCATTTATAAATCCCTGCCAAAAATAAGGTTAACAATAAATCATGTAAATCAAATAAGTCACTAAAATAAAAGCCAAAAGAACTTCAGATGCTGGAAATCTGAAAGAAAGGCAGGAATTGCAGGAAAATATGTGGGTCTGGCAGCACCTGTGGAGAGAAAGCAGACTTAACTTTTCTGGCCAAGTGACCCTCGGACCCTATTTATCCAGCAATTTCTGTTTTTAAATCCAACAAGTATCTGCTGACACTAGCTCTAATGTCTGGCAGTTTAGTAACTTTAATGTGAGTAGCCTTGAGGCTATAGAGGTTTGTCTGAAGTCAGAACAAACATTGGGAATAAATAAACTAAAAGAAAGATTTGCAATCTACAATTGCTTATTACAAACACCAGATGTCTCAAAGCACTTAACTGTCAATTAAGTACTTTTGAAGTGCGGTCATTCTCATAATGTTGCAAGTGCAGCACCCAATTTACACTTAGCAAATTCCCACAAACAGCAGTTCAATTATAAACAGATAATTTGATTTTGTAATATACAAGGATGAATATCAGCCAGAATCGTAAGGTTACATCCCTAGTTCATTTGAGATTGTCATGGAATCGTTCATCTTCATCTCAGTAAGCAGACAGGGCCTTGATTAACAATTCTTCTGAAAGACAGCACTGTGGCAGTCCTGTGCAAGAGAGTGTCAGCCCCGAGTTTTGTATTCAAGCACTGCATTCAAATCTCTCAGTTCCAGTTCGGGTCCAAATGCACCTGTCAGTGAGCCCAGTGCCACAGCTGAACCTAATAATGGGTCAGTACTTGAACTCAGCGAGCAATTGCAACAGGGAATGAGGCTAACACTCATTCTCTGTGCCTCTCTGACATTAGCATTTGTAGCAAATTAGTCTCTTCAATTTTTTATTCACAATAATTATGAACTCTTAATAACACATTATTCTTTGCATTCGGTGATGACTAAAAATTAGTCATCTTTATTACTTCAATTTAGCTGGCTTTAATAAAAATGGTATAAAATTAAGATAAATGCTAATTTAAAATGATTTCTCAAGCAAGCACAAACTCAGGTCTCCAGACAAGGAAGATAGTAACTTAGCTCCACAGCATTTTATTACCATTCTACTACAAAGTAAGAACAGCGTTATCTTTATATCTTCAATATAAAGTCACGCTCATGTGCCTTACAAGCCACCCAAGGAAACGGAACTTTCAGCATTACATTTTTGTATATGCACCCAACATTATTAAATATTAACTCACCTGTATTTACAATTGTACATTGTTAGCCTCCAAATAAGTCAGTAATTGTGCCTTCATGCTACCCCTGCCAAGCGAAACCAACTCTTTTCCATAAGAAAGAAATAAATAGATAGATTTTTTTCACGCACACTCTTTAAACTAGTTTAATTTTGAAAATTTTGATACATTGCTGTAATAAAGAAATTCTCTAGTGTTGAAACATGTTTTTAAAAACAAGCCTAGACGTGTTACAGAATTTCCTGAACATACTCAGCAAAGATTAAAAATTTTGCCAGTGTTTGTGACAGGAGCAATGAAAGGGCTAACTCCTTTTGCTTTCTTTGAAACGATGTAAAATCAATTGAACAGTACAAAAATTATCTACATTAATTTTAACACCTTCTCAGATCACTCACATGAAAGTCAATATATATATCAATAACGCAAAAACAAATGTTTACTAGCCAGACAGCAAAGAATGACACAAAAATCATTTTGAAGAAGTGGAACTTCTGTATGTTCTGTTGCAAGGATGCGGATTAAAAATCCAGATCCAAGTCATAGGTACATCAGGAAAGAACGGAAGGTTTGAGTTATGAAGGAGACACTGGATAGGCTGGGGCTTGTTTAACTCGAGCATAGGAGTTTGAGGAGTGACCTTAGAGGTTTTTAAAATAGTGAGAGGTATAGATAAAGTGAAAGGCAGGTGCCAATTTCCTATGGTGGGGAATTTCAAAACAAGAGGGCATATTTTTAAGGTGAGAGGACAAAGATTTAAAAAGAACATGAAGGTCAACTACTTTTTTTTTAAAAACACAGTGTGGTTCGTCTGTGGAATGAACTTCCAGAGGAAGTGGTGTGTGTGGGTACAGTTACAACATTTAAAAGACACTTGGACAGGTTCATAAATAGGAAAGGTTTGGACAGATATGGGTTTAGTTTAGTTTGGGATTATGGTTGGCATGTAATGGTTGGACTGAAGGGTGTTTCTGTGCTGTATGACTCTATGACTCTAATTGAAACAAATAAGAAACATTTCCTGATTTACGATATAGATCAGAGTAATTTTGTTTTAAAATGCAAAACAGATCAAATAGGCTACATAAACTCAAGCTGGTGGATGTTTCCCAGAAAGAACTGCAGATCCTGTAAATCAGGATCAAAAACAGAAGTTGCTGGAAAAGCTCAGCAGGTCTGGCAGCATCTGCGAAGAAAAAAAATCAGAGTGAACATTTCAGGCCCAGTGGATGTTTGTTGTTTTACAGATATATCCAATGAACACTCCTTGGAAGATGAAGTTTTGGTACATTAAAAAATATACATCTTGGATACAAGCCCACATGATGGAAACGGTACTAGCAGAGATTAAAATAGTAGCTTGATGGAAGCACTACCAAGCCATTCTCATTGCCATCCACTAATTCCACTGATCCAATAACATCCCCTCCCTCCCCCAAACACAAACATGCACACAAACATACAATTTTGTATTGGGACATCACTGGTACTGCAAAGTAATTTTAATTTAACTGCAGGAGGTCGACAATGTTGCGAAGCTACATGTGAAACCTGGCCGGAAGCAGAAGATGGTTTAAATCTAAATAAGGCCCCATGAAGGACACAGCATGAGTTCTCACAACAGACCATCCAATATTTTGTCCAATGTATCAAACCAGATCATGTGATTATTATCTCATTGTTATTTTTGGAGACTGGTAAAAACAAATTAAATGTCTACTAAATTGTTGCTGCATTTCAAAACAAATTCAGTGACTATGAAGAACTTGGGAATGTTTTAAGCCCTCGAGTAAGCCCCATCACTCATCGAGATCGTAGCTGAACTCAGACCCAACTCCACACAGCTGCATTTGCCCGAGATCCCTTAAACTTTGCTTAACAAAATCTATTGATATCAGATTTCTAATTAGCAATGGTTCCATCAAGCATTGCCAGCTTTGGAGGAAAATCCCAAGCTTCTGCCACCTGATGGTCTGCAGAAAGATTAGATCACACGGAATATAGGGAGAACTAGCTATTTGGTTTGAAGGCAGAAGACAGAGGGTGGTGCTGGAGGCTTTTCAGATTGGAGGCCTGTGACTAGCAGTGCACCATAAGGATTGGTGCTGGGTCCGCTGCTTTTCGTTATTTACATAAATGATTTGGATGTGAATTATCAGGTATAGTTAGTAAGTTTGCAGATGACACCAAAATTGGAGGTGTAGTGTACAGCAAAGGAGGTTACCTCAGAGTACAAAGGGATCTTGATCAGATGGGCCAATGTGCTGAGGAGTGGCAGATGGAGTTTAATTTGGATAAATGTGAGGCGCTACATTTTGGAAAGGCAAATCAGGGCAGGACTTATACACTTAATGGTAAGATCCTGGGAAGTGTTACTGAACAAAGAAACCTGGGAGTGTAGGTTCATAGATCTTTGAAAGTGGTGTCCAGGTAGACAGGATAGTGAAGAAGGCATTTGGTATGCTTGCATTTATTGGTCAGCGCATTGAGTACAGGAGTTGGGAGGTCATAATACAGCTGTACAGGACATTGGTGGGGCCACTATTGGAATACTGCATTGAGTTCTCATCTCCCTGCTCTAGGAAGGATGCTGTAAAACTTGAAAGAGTTCAGAAAAGATTTACAAGGGGGTTGCCAGGGTTCAAGGGTTTGATCGATAGGGAGAGGCTGAAGAGACTGGCGCTATTTTCCCTGGAGCATCTGAGGCTGAGGGGTGACCTTATAGAGGTTTATAAAATCATGAGGGGCACGGATAGGGTAAATAGGCAAGATCTTTTCCCCAGGGTGGGTGAGTCCAAAACTAGCGGGCATAGCTTTAAGGTGAGAGGGGAAAGATATAAAAGGGACATAACATTTTCGAGCAGAGGGCACTGCGCATATGGAATAAGCTGCCAGAGGAAGCGGCGGAGGCTTGTACAATTACTACATTTAAAAGGCATCCGGATGGGTATATGAATAGGAAGGGTTTAAGACAGACATGGGGCAAATGCTGACAAAATGGGACAAGATTAATTTACAAAATCTGGTCAGCATGGACGAGTTGGACCAAAGGGTCTGTTTCTGTGCTGTATAACTCTACGAGTCTGAAATGTTTGCTTGAGAGAAATATTCTGCTCTGACTGGGGGTGAGAGGGACAAGGGTGGGGGTGAGGGCAGGGAGGGAGGGGGAGTAGAGTGGAGTGGAGTGGAGTGGAGTGGGGTTGCCCTTCCCTTGCTGCTGACTGGCCACCCTCTCCTGGAGACTCCGAACGCCCATGTTGCATTTTACTTAACTGTACTCTAGGTGACTCTGTAATCCTGGGATTCCAGTGGGTCATCCTGCAGCAGCCATGGCCTCCCAATGGCTCTATCCAGTCGCCTGACTTTTACCGTTGGGGTCTTGATTGCAGGTGAAGGTCTTCTGGCTTCCTTGTCACTGCCTGATTAGTTTACGACTGCAGGCCATCCTGAGAAAGGGGCTGCACCAGTCTCATGGTGGCCCCTCCAGCTAGTGGGTAACAGCTCCGATGCCTCAACTAGGGTTCCACCTTCAATTTCACTCCTTTTAAACTTTTGCATTCTATCCAGTAGGCACCATACAAATGCAATTTCTTCCTTCGGTATGAAAGTGGTTGATAATTTAAAATATTATGCAGCAATCCAGAGAAAGCAGAAATGGGAAGAATAATCAGTGCTACCTCAGTGACATCTCCTCAAAGCCCGGCAGGATAAAAATGAGGTCTCCACTTGGTATCTGGGAATGGGGATACGTTTTCATTTGCTAAAAGCCTCAATCCCACAGGCAAATTCAAACAAAGCTATCTCCCTCTGCAGCTCAAAAAACCAATTTGCTGTTCCTTGGCATCTTTAATTCTCGATTGAAAAACACATGGTTATGAATGCAATTTTTTTTGTTGTAGGCAAGTACAACTCAAATACAGATAATCAAAAGGATAGAAAGTTTGGATAGTATATTATGAGTGTTCCAACCAAACACAAAATAAATCTAGATGTATACCACAGTTAAAAAGATACATTTAAATGGAGTGGAAACAATATAGTTAAGGACTTCAATCAATCAGTCATCTGTTTCAAAAGACATATTACTGAACTAGGGTTAATTACCTAACTCTGTAAAAAAGTCAGCACTCGTACTAAAAGGAGAAAAGTAGTGCCAACTTGATTGCTACCATAAGCTCCTTACTAAAAGAGGCATGGTGCGGACTTTGGAAAGGACTGTACCAGGCGAGGCTATAATGGCTCCCATTTTAAATTACCGGCACATTGGGTTTGAATATAGACCTCAATGTATCTCTTTTACAGGTTTATAATGGACGCAATGAGGTGGGATTAGTGTCCTCCTGCCAAGAGAGTCTGAATTATGTCCTGTCCACAATTGGGTTGAGCTAGTTCTCAGGAGCTCAACAGATATAAACAAGAAGGCCTGTTTTAAGGCCCACAGCGAATGTGATCTTTAGTGAATTGGAGAGAATCGGACTTGCATTCTTCAGCAGCAGAGAATGGCCGGTTTAGATTTTATTAAATTAAGACATGTTCTTATAGAGTCAGGGATAGCAGAACTCCTGACTGCTCCAGGAACAAGCCTTCACTTGGGCCCATGCCCCTCTCTGGTCTCTTTCCAGGTCATCAACTGCGTCGCTACCTTTGTGCCAGAAACAAAATCACTTATCAAATGCAGCCATTCAAGCAAGGCTAAGGAGAATAGCCAGTGCCCTTCAACCTGGACACACATTCAGAAGGGAACAACTCAACTAATAAGTCAGCTGGTATAATGGGAACCCCTTTACACCAAGAACTAGGATTTATATGGTCTCTAGTCTCCTGCAATAACCATCTTGTCTGCTTGTATGGCTCTTTTGAATTGAGATAGAGCAGTCTATTTTCTTAAGACTTCTTCTAACAGGATATGGACTTCCCCCACTAGACCACTAGACTAGTTCCCTATCCCTAACTGCCTTCAGAGGTGGCAAGGAGCTGCCTTCTTGAGTAACTACAGTCCATGTGGTACAAGTGCTGTCAGTCTCAGTACAATTCTTATTTGGTAACGTTCCCCAAAAATTGGCCATCTAGTTGGCTACATTATGGACTTGGCTTCGATAGAAATATCACATTTCTGCATTATAGTTCTTTTTCTGTGGTTTGGGATGTAGCACACGGTGAGTAGATGGAGCTTTATACTTTAATTGCATACAAGATCCTGTCATTGGGGGTTTGAAATTGAACTGTTCCACATGCCCAGCGCCAAGATCCCTCACAAAGTCTAACATATAAAAAGCAGATTTACCCTTTAAAAAAATCCATATTATTACTCATGTACTAATGAACTATTCAACCATTTCACAAGACCTTTAAGTACTCAAACATATTACTGTATTTTAAAAACCAATTTTTCTTGAATCATGTCATTCTTCTGAAGTGAGGAAGCAAAAAGCACTACCTGACTGAAAGACAATGAAAGCCTAACTCAATGTGTGCACACAAAGGATTCAGCAGGATTATCATTTCAAATTAGATACTTTCCTTCACAATGATCCACTATGTGTTCTTCCCTGATAAAAAAAAATGTGCTTTTGTGACTCAGAGTAAATTATAACATTGCTTCTAGCTGTGCAAAAAAGCAGGAACCTCATTATGCTTTATTAGAATCAAATGCTCACACTCCTCAATGAAAATTTACAATGGTAAAATATACATTAAAGTGGTTGGGTAATATTAGGCGAAAAAAACTCACTCAAGCTGTTCTGTAATTTCATCTTAGTAAAGTCACTGAAATAATCAGTAACATTTAACAACTCCTCTACGCAGACAAAACACAGAGACCAGTATAAAAGATGATCTGAAGGCTTTAGAGAGGACACAGTAAAGATTTATAAGAATGGTTGCAGGGATGAGGGACTTCAGTTTCGAGAAGAAACTGGAGAAGCTATGGTTGTTCTCCTTAGGGAAAGGAAGGCAGAAAGGAAATTTGAAAGAGGTGTTTGAAATCATAAGGGTCTAGACAGAGTAGATAGAGAGAAACTGTTCCCATTGGTGAAATGGTAAGAAGCAGAGAACACCAATTTAAGGTGATTTGTAAATTAAACGAAAGGAGACACAAGGAAAGACATTTTCCACCATGAGTGGTTAGCAGCTGAAAAGCACTGAGATGATCAAGAAAGGGAAATTCAAATGCAGCCTTCAGCAGACAATTGATAAGTATCTGAAGAGAAAGGCTGGTGAGCAGGCCTAGCTAAATTGCTCTCAAAAAGAATAGCACAGACTGGAATAAGTCAAACAGCCTCCTTCTGTGCTATCATTATTTTACGATTCAGAGTAAGAAATATTGTAATTCCAGTGACTTTTCCCTTTTTCTCTATAGAACATTACAGGCAAGTGGAATACTTCATTCTCTCTGTTGAAATCATCTGCTAAATTATAGGCCATGGTATATTCTTGAAAATCATTCTACCTTGGGAGTGTTTCCTCCACCCATTTCCTCCCCTCTTCTCTGTTGGTTTAGTATTTCGCTAGGACTTTTCATCTCCAGTGAGTCCACCGTTACCATGAAGCTAGAGGTATGGCAAGACATCAAACAGGAATCACACCAGCAGCCTATTTTGCAGCAAATAAACATAGAAACTAGGAACAGGAGGAGGCCATTCAGCCCTTCAAGCCAGCCCTGCCATTCACTCTGATCATGGCTGATCCTCTATCTCATTGCCATATTCCCACTTCCTTTCGATACCCCTTGATGCTTTTAAAATCTAAACATTTATCTGTCTCTCTCTTGAATGTATTGAGTGACTTGGTCTTTACAATGTTGCGTGGTAGAGAATTTCACAGGTTCACCTACCCTCTGAGTGAAGACATTTTTTTGCATCTCAGTCCTAAATGGTCCACCAGACAGCAAAAAGAGTCCACTTAGACAACGTGGTAGAGTGTGCAGCTCTGAAAAATACAGTAAACAGAGCTCCCTAATGAAATACTGCAAAAATATATAGTGATTTCTCCAATGAAAATGCCAGGTTTGGAAGGTTGCTAAGTACAAATCCCATGCAGAAAACCACTCCCAAAATCACTCAAAACAGCGACTAGCAGGATTTACCAACCATCTCAATGCTGGTAGGGAATAACAATGTCACAAAATGCAACATGGAATATTGTCATCGAAACAAACTACACATCTATGTGAATTTCTTTTTAATTAGTGGATTAAATCTCCTGTTAAAATAATGAACAATAGTAAAACTACATATAATAGATATTTTACAGTTACTATTTTTGCAACACAATCTTAGGTGCTCACACATGAACCGAAACAGCGAGATAGTTCAGCCATTCAGGCAATCTAAACCCATTTGATGTAGAAAATAACCAGCACATAAATCAATTATTATTATGGGTCTGCTAAATGCTAAATGTCAATTGGAACTTTTATACTGCATCACCATCCTTCAAATATATGGATCAGGTACCTCAAAGGTCATGTTGGACAGGCTAGACAATTGGAGTTTACAAGCCTCAGATTCTCAGGTATAGAACCATTAAAGGCACAAAAGCCCATTGAATCCATTCCAGTTCTGTTTACAGTACTACAGTCAGTCCCAGTCCCTCGTTCCATCCTCATTTAAATCACATCTACACCCTCTCAAGGGCCTTCACATTCTTTTGTACAGAAGAGAGATGGAGGGCTTGGTGACATGGTGCAATGAAAACAAATTCTCTCTCAACGTTGGCAAAACTAAGGAACTGACCATGGACTTCAGAAAGAAAGGAGGAGAATACACCCCCACCTACATCAACAGAGCTGAGGCTGAGAGAGTGAACAGCATAAAGTTTCTCAGAGTGACGATAACCGACAACCCGTCCAGGACTTCCCATGCAAGTGCAAAAGTCAAGAAGACACAACAATACCTCTTCTTCCTTAGGCGGCTCAGGAAAATTGGCATGTCCATAAGGTCCCTCACCAAATTCTACAGATGCACTACTGAAAACATACTGTCTGGGTGCATAACAACCTGATTTGGCTCTGCCCAGGACCGTATGAAATTACAAAAGGTGGTGTGCACAGCCCAAACCATCACGGAAACCAACCTTCCATCCAAGGACTCCATTTACACGGTTCACTGATGCGGAAAGGCAGCCAATGTCATCAAAGACTCATTGCACCCTGGTAATGATCTCCTACAATCTCTTCCATCAGGCAGAAGATACAGAAACCTGAACACACGCACCAGCAGGTTCAGGAATAGCTTCTTTCCAGCTGTTATCAGACTGTTGAATGGACTCTAGTCTCAAGTAATGTAACATGCAATGTAACCTGTATGCCTCTAAGACTTGTTGATCTGTACATCTTTTGCTTGCTGTGATCTGCCTGTACTGTTCATAAACAAAGCTTTTCACTGTATTTCGGTACACGTGACAATAAAATCAAGATCAAAGGCTGGTCATTGGAGTTAAAGTGATGACCAGCCATGATCAAACTGAATGAGGGACCAGGCTTCAGTGGAGTTATTCCTAATGCTCCAATGTTATATGTATTATCATTTTACACCAATGGTGGAGCCCTTTATCTTTATGCATGATCAAGCCTCAATTGAGACAGCTTCACTGGAAAATTAGATTCTAAAGATTTATCTCAAAGAGGTAGTTTCACAGAAACAACAACTTATACCTGAAACCCCATAATAAGTATTTGCATGTGGGAAATGATAATTGATCGATTAGCTGCTGAGCACAATGTTACTGAATTGAAATGAGGATCAGCTATGTGCTTTGAGTACAGGAAGTTGTATGTGCAGCTGGCTTATACTATACTTAACTTGACGCCAGCAGTATAAGAAGCAGAGAAGTGTTTAACTCTTCATCGTTAATATCATTCTGCTCAGATCATCATTTGCCACCTAGAAACCAACCCAATAAATAAACTGAACAGCTGATCTACTAAACGTGAAGTATTTTGAAGGAATATGCCTATCTTAATCTAGGCTCTGGGTTACCTTGAAACTAAAGATGAAATTTCATTGAATCATGAGAGAGTCACAGCACAGAATAAGCCCATTCAATCCATCACATCTCACTTTCCAGCTATTAGACCACAGCCTTGTTGATTGCTGTATTCCAAGTGTGTACCCAAGAAACTTCTAAACGCAATAATCATTTTTTGCCTCTCCCATCTTGTCAGAGTCAGTGAGTTCCAAATTCCACCATCCCATGGGTAAAAGAATTTATCAACTTCCTTCCACCAAGTACCTTAACTCAATGGACTAGATCTCTGCTAATGGAAATAGTCTTCCCCATCCACTCAATTTGAGCCCCTCATTATTTTATACAGCTCAATTAAATCAGCCCATAATGTTCTTTATTTGAAAGAAGACCACTCCAGCTTATCCAAAATTTCTCCACTGCTAAGATTGCATCATAAAAACTGATAAACCAACAGTAGCAATATCTCTTATGTACAGATTGGCTTGACATTCTCAGTTATATCAACAGGAATCTAGTGCACAACCTGTGGATTACAAATAGTCTACAAGGTAAACTGGTCAAAGCAATATCCAACATTCCCTGAGGACTGGGTGGTATTGATGCACTGTCTTATTATCTTCTAGAATCTGGGCTTGAATCAAGCCCACAAAGGAAGGAATGGAAATCTTCCTTCCACTGGAAGCCAAAATGAAACCATCTGAGGGAAAGTTGCAACCCAGTTCCAACAGGGCAAGAAACCTCTACACTGATCGATAAGTAATATAATCCTGTCCACAATTCAGTACAAGTTAGTAATCACACTTAAAAAGGTTATAAAACTGTAATTGGCATTGGAAATAAACAGATCTACAGAATTGCAGGAGGATTTCCATTCTGAAGCCAGGATCAAAGCATGTTGTTGATTCAAAGTACAGAGCCTTACTCTAAATACAAGGCTTGCAATTTAAGGTATGACTGAGGGACTGTTGCATTATCAAAAGTTACTGTGTTCTAATGAGACATAGTAAACCACATCCGCTTGATCAGGTTATGTAAAAATAAAAGACCCACAGCACTAGTCAGAGAGTTGTAAATTCTTTTCAAGCCAAAATTTCCCCCCATTCAATTGCCATCAACAAAAAAGGTAAATGAACCATTTTCAGCCAATGTGATCTTGCTCTGCACAATTTGGCTGCCACATTTATCTGTGTAAGACATGGAGTCTGCACAACAAAAATAATTCACTGGTTTATATGGCATTTGGTGCATCCTGAGAATATGAAAGACCTTGTATAAATGCAAGTTCTTCCCATCCGGCTGAGCTATGTTTGACCTGGGAGTACTTGGCACCATGTTATTAAAGTAGAAAGTTTCCCTGAGGCAGAAATCCTTCACTTTGATGAATCGACAAAAGAGAGCAAAGTTTCCGGTAATTATTTCTTTCCCACAGTATAACATATGGGGAAGATTTTCTCAGAGAAAATATGAAATTTTCAAACCACATCACAATTTTGATACACAAATATGTCGAGAAGAGATCTTTCCCCCAGAGTGAGTTCATCTCTTTTAAAGTGACAGATTAAAAATAGTAACAATTCTAGCAACAGGATTGTGCTTGTTTACTGAAAAGGTTCAATCACGACCCGTTGCTAGGTTCCACCCAAATTTATTCTGTTGATTCTTTCAATGAGTTCCAGATTCCAAATACTTGGAACAGGGCATCCTTTTTGTAATCCCAGTGCCAGGTAACCTCATTTTAAACTTGAGGATTGGCCAGAACAAGCACAGAGTTGTAGCAAGGTATATCGTATTTTTTTTAAAAGAAGTTCCTAACTCAATTATAAACAGACAGCATCCCAAACAGGTAAATGAGTAGCTGAGGTAGGATCCTGGAACACGAAGTTGAAGATTTTTGACTCATGATTGCTAACTGGCAACCGTGCTTAAATGGAAGCGGGATTGGACTTGATTATGATACAACCCATGGTTAAAAACAATACATTTCCTGTGCTCTCAACCTCTGTTTTCAGTCACTATATCCTGGAAACTAACTTTGCCAGATGCAGAGACAACAGGTGGGAATGAAGGGAAAAACATTTCCTCAATCCAATGAATTATTTGACACACGTTAAACCATCTGTCTGCCATCTTCCCTGCTCCAAATTCCATAGTCGCCTGATTTTTCTTCCAACAATTAGCTACGGAATTCTTTACTGATAACCACTATACATGCAGTGGCTGACAAAGAATTACTGTTAACTGTTTTTGCCAGCAGACAGGAAGGAGAGAAAAATCTGCATTTACATAATGCCTTTCATGACCTCAATGTCCCAAACTGCTTTACAACAATGACTATACACTATCCCACTGGCAGTAATGATTTTGAAGTATGCATCGTTTGATAGTGTGCAGTATTCCTAAATGGAGACATCATCAATCAGGTCAATCAAAAGTACACGTCATAGACAGAAAAAATATCAAGTCACGCAATCAATTACAAACATTATCAGGTGACTGAAATTCTCGGATTCATGATTTTGATTGATATCTGTATCTGATGGGAAAACTTGTTATCAGGCCTGTTTGAGAGGTAGGATCAATGTCATTCTTTTTGACAGATATGTTTTTGACTATGGACTGCTACTGGCTGCTCCAGCTCAGCAGTCAATGTGAAGCCAACAGGGATGGCCTAGTGGTATTAGTACTGCACGGTTAATCCAGACACCTAAGTAACGTTCTGGGGACCTGGGTTTGAATCCTGCCATGGCAGATTGTAGGTGTCTTATGGCACAGTGGTAGTGTCCCTACCCCTGAACCAGGAGGCCTGGGTTAAAGTGCCACCTGCTCTAGAGATGTGTAATAACTTTGCTGAATAAGTTGATTAGAAAGTAGGTTTTTAAAAAATGGGAGACCAAGGTATTCACACAATAAAATAAAAGGCAACGTTTCATGGAAAGACTTCAGGTTGATGGAGAAGTGGTGGAGAGACATCTTTGTTGTTTTGATACATCAAGGAAGATAGCAAGGGTTACAAATATTCTCGATAAAAATGGAGCTGCAAAAACAGAGACAGCATCTGAGGAGCAGGAAAGTCAACGTTTTGGGCCGAAACCCTTCATCAGGATAAATATTCTCATTGTATTTAGTGTCTGTCTACTTTGTATTTAACATTAAATAAATATATTTCTTGGTCTTATAGAGTTAATATTTACCCACCTACTGAAGATGGGATTATGGACGATATATTCCAACGCATCAAGCCACAGTGAAATGGATTGTGTATTCAACACTGTACGATGCTATATATAGACAAATCCTTGGGCAGATAAAGACACACTCAAGTTCTTAAGGGAAAAGAGACGGAATACAAAAACAGGGAAGTCTTGCTAAAACTATACATGATACGACTTAGACCATACCTAGGGTATTATGCATAGTTTTGGTCCCCTTATCTAAGAAAAGATACAGTGAGATTGGAGGTAGTTCAGAGAAGGCTCACTAAGTTGATCCCAAGTCTGGAGAGATCATCTTATGAGGAGAGGTTGAATAGATTGAGTCCATATTCATTAGAGTTTAGAAATTTAAAAAAATTGAAACAAGGTTCTGAGGGAATTTGACAGGATAGATGCAGAGAGGTTGTTTCCCCTTAAGGGAGATTCTAGGACCACAGGGCACAATCTCTGATTAAGAATCACCCAGTTAGGATAAGAGTGAGGAGGAATTTTTTTCCGCCTCAAAGGGTAGTGAGTCTGTTTAATTCTTTACCACAGGAGGCTTTTGAGGCTGGGTCGTTGAGTATATACAAATCCGTCTATCTCAGCCTTGAAATCAGTAAGGGAATTAAGGGTATGGGGATAAGGCAGGAAAGTGGAGTTGAGGATAATTAGATCAGCCATGATCTCATGAATGGCACAGCAAACTCAACGGGCCAAGTGGCCTACCTCTGTCCTATGAAAATGCTGAACAGTTCACCTACCACTGTGACTTGCCATCTCTAAATGATGTGTTCACTTATCAAAAGTTTCTAAGTGCCCACCAGATTGTGGAAAATTCTAGAGTCATCAACAAACTGGACTAGTGATCCTGGCAATCTTCTTTGATGAGAGTTGTATCACAACACAACAAACATTTGAATTATTTAAAACTCTACCCCTGCCCACATGAGAAAAAAAAACTGAATTTTAAGCCTGGCTACAAATTGAGGGGCTACTATTTTAATATTTACTGAAGTTGTTTTATTAAACTTGTCAAAGATTCAGCATTTCTAGTCAGAGTCAGGAAGTTATTAATGGGGTTCTCTCAGGCATCTAGGCACAAACTCTAAGTTCCAAAGTCCAATCTCATTGACCTTCAGCTTAGATTTCCATCAGCTGGCATAAACTAACCACTCACGCTGAACAGAACAGAATGGTAGAGGGAAACATGAGAAGGAAACTAACAGGAATTAAGTCCCAACAATAAACAAATACATACCCTCCTTGCATGGATTTCACTTGTGTTTACCATTCTGTGAAATTCAGTCTTGACAATATTACAAAAATGATTTTAGAAACAAACAAGATTTTAGTTTATGAGCATTTCATCAATCCAGAATCTTCATATATTTGCAAGGAAATAACTTTCTAATGAGTTGGTACATCGATTTGTGTAGGTCAGTTGCTTCTGTGTCGAGTATTCAGAACTACGGATCTGCAACAAAAACCAGAATTTATGAAAACTGCTGGATTATGTTAAGAATTTTAAAGGAATATGGCAGGAAAAAAGGTCTTTACAATTAGATTGCAAAGAATAAGTAACTTCACAGATTGACTTAAAATCATTGTTACCATGAAACTAGATTGAATTAGAATGAGTGGCAAGTAGTATTTTATATCAGGCTTTATATGTCCACATCCATTCCATCCACTTTAGGAGGAAAATGTAATAAGATGATGCACTTTGTCAAGTTCATAATGCCCTTAAAAATGAATTTCAAATGAAAACCACTGGTAGCAGTCCACGTGTATGTGGGACTATAAGAGGTTAAACACAGTAATAATGCTTACTAAATAAATACAAGATCATAACAAGTAGGAGCAGAACTAGCCGTTCAGCCCTTCGATTCAGCATGTGATCTGCTAATGATTAAGAACTTGGCCAATCTGATTGTGGCTTTAATGCCACTTTCTTGTCTGCACATGCTCCCCAACCCCATTTCTACCCCACCCCACCAACCAAATTAGTTTCAACTTCCTTGTAGATCAAACATCTGTCAAACTCAGTCTTGAATATACTCAACATTCCAAATACACTGTTCTCTCAGAAAGGGAATTCCATAGGTTAATGATCCTCTGAAAGAAGGAATTCCTCCTTAAATGAGAGAGCTCTTATTTTCAAAACTGGGCCCCTTAGTTTCAGATTCTCCCATGAGAGGAAACACTCTCCTGGCATCTACACTCTATATTTCATTGAAATCACCTTCTATTCTTCTGAGTATCGACCCAATCTACATACAACAGTACAGCACAGGAACAAGTCCTTCAGCCCACATGTTTGCACCAACGATGCCACTCTAAATTAATCCCTTCTGTCTGTACATGGTCCATATGCCTCTATTTCCTGACTGTTCATGCATCTGCCTAAATGCTTCTTATACGTTGCTGACATATCTGCTTCTTCCACCTCCCCTGGCAGCATGTTCCAGGCACCTACTACCCTCTTTACATAAAACAAAAGTCTTACGCATCTCCTTTAAGCTTTCCCCCTCTCACCTTAAATCTATTCTCCCGAGCATTTGATGTTTCCACCCTGGGTGGGGGGGAAGAAAAATGACTCCAACCGACCTCTCTTTCCATGTCTCCCATAATTTTACATACTACCATCAAGTCGCCCCTCAGCCTCCAACACTCTAGTCAGAACAATCCAAGTTTGTCCAACATCTCCTTGTAGCTAATCCACTCCAATCCAGGCAAGATCCTGGGAAAGGTGTATCAGAGGTAAAAAGGTACTGCAGATGCTGGAGAATCCGAGATAACAAGGTGTGGAGCTGGATGAACACAGCAGGCCAAGCAGCATTAAAGGAGCAAGAAAGCTTTCCTGCTCCTATGATGCTGCTTGGCCAGCTCCACACCTTGTTATCTCTAACATCCTGGGAAACCTCTTTTGAACCCTCTTCAAAGCCTCCAAATCCTTCCCATAGTGCACTCAACCTTTTCTCATAAAATAACTCCTTCATCCAGGAATCAGCCAAGTGTACCTTCTCTGAACAACTTCCAATTCAAGTATATTTCTCCTTAAGCATAGACCAAGTTTGTAGACAGTAATCGAGATGTGGGTCTTACCAATGAGCTGTTCTATTACAACAAGACTTCCCTACTTGTATTCTCTACTCATGTATAAGGATTTGTTATGATGGTTCATTTGTAAAAATAGATTAATAATACTTAATAATATTACTGAATTAATAATAAAATAATAGATAAAAATTAAAGACTTTGGCACTAGGTCCTATAGCAATTACCACAATTTACACAATGCACGTTAAAACTCACATTAATTAAACATTATATCCATCTTTAAATTGCTTGTTGCCTGAATTTAGAATATTTCTAAGATGCTTTCCTTAAACATTTTACATTCCACTTTCCTGCATATTCAAGATATCCGAAGAATATCCAACATCAAAGAGGCAAACACTTCCCCTCTAAAAACCCATTTCATTGAAAAGCAAATCTTGAATGTTAATTCAAACAAAAAAGAAACAAATTAATAAAAACAAGTTCCATGATTTCAGCCATCATAAGACCAGAGAAAAAGGAACAGCAGTAGGCTGTTCAGCCCCTCAAACCTGCTCTGCCATTCAGTAAGTCCTGACTGATCCGACACGCCTCACGTCAACTTTCCTGTCCTTTCCCCGTTATGCCTCAATTCCGCTACTGATCCACCTATGTCAGCCTTAAATATCCATTAAGGTACTGCCCCAAAGCTGTGGCAAAGAGTTTCAAAGACTTGCAACCCTCAGCGAAGAAATTCTTTCTCATCTCTGTTTTAAATTGAGGCTCTTTATTCTGAGACTATGCGCTCTGGTCCTCGGTTCTCCAATAAGGGGAAACATTCTCTCAGCATTTACCCTGTCAAATCCTTTAAGAATCCTATGTTTCGGTGAAATCACCTCTCATTCTTCTAAATTCCAGTGAGTAGAGTCCTAACGTGTCTACCATTTGCTCACAAGACAATCCCTCCAACATTCTAGTGAAGTTTCTCCGAATTGCCTCTAACGAAATATCTTTCCTTAAATAAGGGGAGCAAAACTGCTCACAGTACTCCAGATGCGGTCTCACCAGCATCTTGTACAGTAAAACTTCCCCACTCCAATACTCTAACCCCCTTGAAATAAGGGCCAACATGCTATTACCCTTCCTGATTACCTGCTGTGCCTATGTGCTAGCTTTCTGCATTTTATGCACAAGTACCCCCAAATCATCTCATGTTGCAGCTTTCTGCAGCTTTTCTCCATTTAAATATGTTCTTTTCTTTCGTTTTCCCTTCCAAAATGAACAATTTCACATTTTCCCACATTAGCACTAGTACACACCCAACTGCCCAACAAACACAGGAGCACATATGCAGACACAGCCAGGAAGAGAAACATGGAATAAATTATTCTGATACACAGTGCATTTCCTTTCGTGTGGCTTTGTCTGAAACGGTTGGGTTCCTTTAGCACCACTCCACCCCTAACTCAGAAAAATTTCAAGAATTACACATTTAAACATCTAGATGGAGAGGCCAAATTAACCTGCAAACCACACTCTGCAGCACGAATGTTACTATTTTAACAAAACTAACCTCTTAAAGCCTATTTGAAAAACGATTAAAACTAGAAATCCTCCAATGGTACCTCACTTGAGTTCACACAAAAACACAACACAAACAAATCGGAAAAAGGAACCAACCCTAGTACCTTCTCTCAAAGTCATAGAAGATAATACTTTGTTTCCAATTTTCAGGGAGGTTAACAGGTCCCAAAATGAGAAATCAGCTATCAATTTAATAGCACAGCTGTGCTACAGCCACATGATCAAAAACTGCTTATAAAGAGTATGTTAAGGAATCACATTGGTTCTGAGGGGGCACAGACACTCTGTTCCTAAGCCACTGGTATCAGGACAATTATTTGTTTGCTCCATGACTCATTTCCATGGACTTGGTTTTTGAACGCCTTGAAGCTTCAATAATAGTCAGTGACTGCAGCAAATTTTTCTGGTAGATGTAAGAGCTCAGCTTTGAATCCCTAGCACCACGTTGCTTTTCTTGCCTCCTAAACCATGTTGTGTGAAGTGAAATGTGAGCTGAGCCATTGCTGCAGCTGTCTGCTGGTGTGTTTTAAACTGTTTTACAACTTCCACTTGTACTTAATCACCCTGACCCAGGTCCTGCAGAGATTGCCGTCTGGGTGCCATGATTGGCACCAGTGCAAGTAAGGACTCAAGGCTTCAGCAGTCAGCTTAAAGAAAGGGACCTATGTTAAAACTCACTGAAACTCCCATTTTTTTTTTCGGTTTTTGATTCGCACAATTATCTTTGCAGATCATGAGTCAAAACACAAGTTCATTATTGGTTATGTAACTGCTCCATCATTTCTAACATTCTGCTTTGTGGTTTTAACACGTGTATTCACTTGCTGCTTAGAACACAGCTCGGCGTGCAAAACTTTGTGGTATTGAAAACTCTCAACATTTGAGCTACTCTATATTCCTGTCTATCATTATAATCTCTACAGTAGATTTCGGATAAGGCTATTGTAGCAAACCTTTGGTAACACTCATCAGCCAATTCAGCTGCTGAAATGAGACAGGTCATTGCCATACAAAACAGTACTTAAGTACTATTCTTCCCTGGTGTTCTAATAGTTAACTAGCTTGGGATGATTTAGTTGTAACCAGGCACCTCAGCTAACCAGATAACTCAGTTGTAACTGAGACTGGGACCCGGGGACACAGCCTTAGAGAAAAGGGAAGACCTTTTAGAATGGAGGCAAGGAGAAACATCTTCAACCAGAGAGTGGTGAATCTGTGGAATTCACTGCCACAGAAGGCTGTGGAGGCCAGGTCACTGAGTGCATTTATGACGGACATAGATGAGTTCTTGATTGTCAAGGGGATCAAGAGTTAAAGGGGAGAAAGTGGGAGAATGGGGTTGAGAAATATAGCAGCCATGATTGAATGACAGAGCAGACTTGATGGGCTGAATGGCCTAAGTTTATGCTCCTATGGTCTTAAAACCCTGCTTAAAAACAGAATTTGCTGCTATTATGTCCAAACTTCCAGCTGTGGTTAATAGAGTGATCTAGCACAATCACCAAAGAAATTCACTGCGCTACTAGCTCAGGGTTTAATAAAAGTCTGTTTAATTTTCAGAACACTTTCCGGTAGCTGGTTACAATTAATTGATCCAAACTTAAAGGTTGGGGATGAATTAGTTGTAACCAGGTACCAGGAAAAGCATCAGTTTTCCAAAACACTGGACATCAGTCAGAGATAGTGGCAGGGTATCTCTTAGGATAAACTCTGCAATTTCTTTTGAAGCTGAGATGACAAGAGCCAGGGTTGCTTTTTCTGATTGGTATTCTTTGTGACCTTGTATCGACGTGAACGATTTTCAAATGAGGTAACATGCATGGGTTGTATGTATTAGTCATTTTGTTGAAATAGAAGTTCGAGGTTAGCTCAGACATTTAACTGGTTAATCACAGCCAGGCCTCCCTGATTTGCCTCTGACAAAATCCCACGTTATGCTCCAGGTTCTGATGCGACTGCAGAAAGTTCATTTCATTTTCTTCGGTGCATACAATTTTTCAAATTTCAAGTCAAGTGGAATGAACAAAGCCTGAGGCATTCATATTCTGTTACAGTCCTGGTCAAATTTCAGGCATAAATTGCCACTTGATTAAAATGAGCTGAAGTCACTTCAACAGAAGCACCTCAGCAGCAGGACCAGGACTGAATAGCAAATGGCCATGGGGAAGCTACCCTGCACTCTCTTCTTTCCTCTCATGGCCCATTGTAAAATTTTTGTCACTCCTTCCCCCTCTGAGGGTTCCACTCTCTCCCTGGAAGGTATTTGTTCTCTGGACACAAGAAGCCTGCTCTAGAGCCTCAGAGTTTCAGGGGAAAGGTCAAGCTGACTTGATTGCTAATCCTCTCTTCCTCCTAAAGTACCTAACCTCTATTAAAAGATGCATACAGTTCTATTTTAAGGGTTATTTCCTCTGGTTACAGTAAGCTGTAATTTGTAAAACCAAAGGAACACTTGCAACTTCTTGAAGGGAAAACTGAAAAGGAAACAGATCACATGAACTATTTCAACATAGAAAAACTGTGCAAAATACCAAAGCATTTACGCCCACCCACTGTCTTTAAATGCTTGCATTTTAATCAAATAATACTGAAAATGAAAACCACATCATTTAATGAAAACTGCAGCTTGTTTCTTTAGCCTGCTCCTTCTCTTTCGGTTTAAAGATGGCCTTAGCTACATTTCTAGGAGACAATATTTTGTCCGGTTTACTTACTTTAAGAAAACAAGGTGAATCATATTAAAAAGTTGAGTGACACATTAATGATAATCTTTTAACAATTAAGTTAGGGTTAACTTATTTCCTGTTATATTTACTTTTGTTAAATGGCAAACATAATGCTTCCCTGAAAAAGTAAATATAAATTTTCAAGTTGGAAAATATCTTTTAAAATTGATGAGAACTTGCATTTCTTTCAGGTAGAAAAAACATCTTGCATCAACGTACAGATGACACATGGAAAGAGTTAGGCGAGGGGGTGAAAATTTGACTGGATATATGGATTTTAAGAAACGTTTTGAAGAATGGTGGCAGAACTTAAAGTAACTGGAAGCTTCAGAAAATGAGGGTCAAGTGACTGAAGGCTGTGCCCCCAGTGAGCAAAGAGAAACAATGCAGTGAGCGAGTTTTGTGGTGATTAGCATTGTTAAGCGCACTAAACATTCACACCTAACTCCTTTACAAGGTGCTGAATTCTGCTAACAAATGTTGTGTCCTTGTATAAACTAGGTTTTTACTCAATTCTTGACAGAGATATTAAACAAAACGTACAGCACAGAAACAGGCCATTTGACCAAACAGGTCTATGCCAGAATTTACATTCCACACAAGACTCCTCCATCCCAACTTTGAATAACTGATCACCATCCCCTTTTCTATTTATTTCTCACTCAAAAGTTTATCTAGATTCCCTTAAATGCATGCATACCATCTGCCTGAAAACACTGTGGTAGCGACTTCCATGTCCAAATAACCCGTTAAAGATATTTTTCCACCTGAACAATGACTGAATGAACAAACTAGCTGAGATTTATACTCGTCAATGTTCATTTTTTTCCTTGTTCTCCCATTATCTACAGGAAATATAAATTTCAAAATCGCACATTCCACCAGGTAAGCAGCATGTAAGGGCAATTTTCTTTACTCCATTTTTTTTGTGGTTCCAGGTAAGTGAAAAGTCAGACTTTCTCAAGAACACTAAATCTGGCAGCAGAGATGGTTAAATGAAACAAAGCCGATTTTGATTTCAATTTGTTTATTTTAGATTTCCATACCAAATACATGAAGAAAGCTCCACAAGTTTCCAGCTCACATACATGGTTACACAGTGAGAGCAGAATGGAGACATTTTCCCGACAGTTTAACATAAAAGCTAATAATCTATAGCATTGATGTTAACACTAACACTGAACATTGGTTTTATCAAATGATAAGATATTCAGATTTCCAATTTGCTCAGATGGTGCTGAGCAGCCTCTCAATAAATACCAGGAAATGACATCCACTGTATAGAAGCTCATTAGTAATACAGATTACCTCAATAATACTGTGAGTGAGGAAGAGTACAAGGTGGTACAGTATTAGGGAGTTGCTAATGCCAATTAGGCTGCACAACATACCAGTATTGCTGGGCTCAAAACAGCAGACAAAAGAATGCTGAACAGAAAGTAAGCACTTTTATCCTTGCAGTCACTAGCATGTGTAATTCAGAATCATCAATGATGCAGCTTAAAAATCTACATATTCCAAAATACTAGACACAGTAATTTGTCTACATAATAAATGATTGCACTACACAAGTAATACATCAGCTCTGAAGCATCCCTGAGGGCTTTAAAGGTGCTATATAAAATTTCAATATTCCCTGAAGTCTTTAAAAAAAGCCTGTATAAACACCAATGTTGTTGAAAATTTGCCTTAATATTCTACTTACCAACTTCTGACTGCTTAGAGCAGAAGATCTAACTGAATGCTCTGTGTGTACTTGTGCACATGTTGTAAAGTTTAAGATATAAAGGAACTGTGCAGTCAATGTCATGAGCAGTTTATGTCACTGTCACAAAGGAAACGTTAAAACTTAAGCAGCACAGAAAAGAGCCACAAAACTTGTGTGTTCATATCTATGTAAACATTTCATCACATTTGATCTCCAAGGAGGGTTCGAAATGAGTGGGAAGTGGTGGTGTCCCGAAATACCTGAGTGATTTGTTCCTCTACAGTTTTTTTTTTGGGGAGCAGGTGAGGTGGAGGTGGGGTGGGGGGGTGGTCTTGCCTTCTTGGAGGAGATGTTAACAATCAAATTAATCGCACGGTCAGGAGATTGAGTTTGAAGGGAACGACTGCACAAATTTAGGCTCATCGGCCATGAAACACATTAACCTGGACTGCAGAAAGAAATTATTCAACTTCTATGCGATCTACATCTTACAGCTTTTCTAAATTAATTCGAATATCCCACTCACTATCTCTCTCTAATAATCTTGATCTTTATTTACTTTAATATTTACCCAATTTTCCCCTCAAAAAAATGCAATGATCACTCACTCATTTCCTGTGCCAAAGTCTTCCATATTAAAACAGCATGCTATAAATAACACTGTCCAAACCGCTCTCCTCACTCTTTCAGCGATGAGTTTAAATTGATGATTCAATGTCATTTATTTTTCAACAAGTGGAAATGGTCTATCCCTAATGACCTTCTCAAAACTCTTCACATTTAAACGCTTTTGTTGAAAATCCCCTCATTCTCTTCTGCACTTAAAAAAAAAAAATCCTGGTACCTCAGCAGTCTCCTTCTAACTTTAGTTTCCATTCCTGCTCAAAACATTTAAATTGAAGGATGGAAGAAGTAAAAATGTGGGAGAATATTCCATCCTTCAGCCTGTTCCTCTGCTCTTTATCTTCTACTTTAACTTTACTTTCCTCACTATCCCCAGAAAACCTTGAGCACATTTAGTTCCCAAATATCTATTTGATCTTGATCTTGAATATGCTCCAATGCCCAAGGATCTATAGTAAATTGTGACTTTGATAATGAGGTGCATTAACACACTCACCAGTTTCAGTAACCCAACTATACAGCCAATGATAGTATAGATTCAGCTTGCGTTAAGCAAGTATCCCAATCTATTACTGAAATAATCACTTCCTGGGCGTTGCTAAACCCAGAACTAACTGCCCAAAAATGCTGCTTTCCATATAACTGAGCAGCCTCTAACAGAACTACCCAAAATTATAACAGATTGAAATCAGAAGAAAACGGTGCACAGAGATCATTTTGATGTTGTTATCCCAAAGCCCAATTCAAAGGAGTCATAGAATTATTATGAAACTAATAAAGAGGCCATTTGGCCCAATGAGTCTATGTCAGCTCCCTGTACAGCACTCCAGTCTAATTTTCCTGCTCTGTCTCCATTGGCCCTGCCAATTATTTTTTCCTGAAGTAAATGTGTTCTGTACCCTCTCAAAGACCTTCAAATCCTTCCTAAAACACAGTAACCAGATCTTTGTTACGCAAGGATAGCGAAGACAAGGAAATGAGATTAAAGTGAAGCTCAGCTATAGCTGCTTGATGGAATATGCTTATAGTCCAAGCCTACACTTAGTTACCAAACAGTGGAACATTAACAAGCAATGTAAAGTGACAAACTGGTACAAGCATTGTGTACATCTTTTACTAGGTAACACATGTGCATTTCTCCTGCCCTCTGCACTCCTTAACCACTTGCCTTCCACACTAAGGGAAGGCAGGTTTTGGGGCTAAAACAGCAGTATTTTAACCACTTCTCTAAGTGCTGTGGTAATAATTTCAATCATCCTTAACCATGACCAGTTTCCCCTCCATTCTGCAGGAGTTACTCTTGACTGGTTTAAAACAATTTAACAGTAAAATCTCTTTTCTTGGTTTGACGATTTCCATGAGTAGGTTTTAAATAGTGAGTAAGAATCATACTTACCCTCTCATAAGCTTTCATACGCTTGGGTCTGTCTGCATTACACTTCAATCTCCTTTGCTTCAAAAGAAAAACCGTAACTTCTTAAACTTTTCTTCATAACTAAATCCTGATTACTTTTAAAATCTTGTGAATCTTTGCTGCAGCTCCCCTTTTGGTTTATATCTTAGTGATGTATTATGTATAGTTTTGGGTGTTCCATAGTAAGTCAAAAACTCAATCTTACAGAGATTGTACCTTTCAGCTCTCTATTGGTCCTCTGTTTACAAATACATATGTTAGAAACAACAGATGAAAGTCTGGAAATACCAAGGCACTACCTGTATTTACTTGAACAGGGTTAAAATACACTCATATCCTCTTATATTCAGAATGCAAGTAGTCCTACTTCTTTTTCGGGGTAGGGGTGTGGAGAACTGGCTGCACAAAAGATACCTGGAGTATTTCCACAACAGGAGTGACAGCTCATGAGAAAAACAAAGTCAATGGATGACAGGAAGTGCCACCAAAAGCAACATTGATCCCACCTCAAATCCCCCATCAGCACCACATTTATACTAATCAGTTAAAAAGTCTGTGCCTAAGGATTTCAAAGTTTCTTTTTGACACAGAACACACCAGTATTTTCATGTTAACACTAGATTTTTCTTGTAACAAAATAACGTTCATTTTCTTCAATATATTTTAATCTCTATGATACACGCATCTAGAATAGACAGGCTGGTTGGGAATGCTCCCCTACTTCTAAAAGCGCTCCTCTGAAAATAAAAAACAGGAAGTGTGAGGGCATGACCCTCTCCAAATTGTCCTCAGAAGCTGACTGGAAGTTGAAGCTCCTTGGTAGACTGAATTGTCACGAAGAAACAAACAAACAAACAAACAAACAAACAAACAAACAAACAAACAGTCAGTAGAACAACCCGTAGAAAATAAAGTTAAACCAATTTGTGGTAGCTGTGCTGGAATTACAATGGGAATAGAGATATGGACAAAATCAGGACAAACAGGTAAAATACAGAAGAAACGAGAAATTAACTGGATGGTATACAAGTATCACAACTGGGTCTGAATGCTCAAGAGTTGATGACTGAAATTATGATTATAAACTTATGACCATTTACAAACAATTTAAAAAGACACGCAGCAGGCCTTCATTAGAACCTTCTTCCCCGCAGGTCTCAGTTGCATGCAATGCAACGTCATCCAACATCACTGATGATGCACTTCAGCTATCGGTATAACAGCTATTAACCCCTGCCGCTGCAGATGGTGAGACAGAACGCTGCTGTGAGCCATCACATAGATGTTGCAACATCTATCAGGTTAAAACCGTAAAGCAGCTTTTGAGAATTCCTCAAGTAGAAACATCCTTTTATATTTAACGTATGGAAACAAGTTTATACTTCAGTGGTCAAAAAATGCATTAATATCTGCACATCTCAGCCCAACCAAATGGTATAAACCATTAAGATCAATGTCCCAAAGCACACATTTTAATGTGATGCAATATGGGCATCTGCAAGTAATTACACAGTCAGCGGATTACTTTAGTCTGAGTGCTGTGGGAACATTGTGCACAAGAAAAGATGCTCATATTTAATCTACACTTGCTCGAATTGCCAGGGCATTTAATAGTATTGTAATATGGCCTGAAGATAATTAAACCATAACTGCAGTTTCCTGGTTTAGTGCTGTCTAAAAGGGACATTAGGTTTATCCACTTAGAATGGTATAATCTTGTTCCTTCAGCTGATAAAACCTCTGAATGGTCAACACAAATTGCCTAATCATCCCAGAATCCAGACATGATCATCCACATCCAAATCCACTGATGAATTAATTAATCTGACCTCTAATAATAATTAAGTCAACAAGGCACATTGAAATAACTTGTCCAGTTTCAAATCACCACAGTTTATAAACAACTCATATAGCAGGTAAAATTATTTCTGAATGGACAGGGAGCACAGCTATGATGGAAACAATTGGGTTCACCTCAAATTTGTATGCAGTTTTTCTACAGGACTAAGCAGTTACATCCTGATCAACGTGACAACCATTTTAGTTCCTGTGACTTACTGACAACTATAAGTAACCCATCATTCTAGTTAATCAGATTACTGAAACAAGAGCCAACTTCCTCAAAATCAACAGCTCTTTAAATTAGACCTCAGCACACAATTATTGAGAAGCTGCCACTTATGACTTAAATTTGAGCCACTGGGAAGAAGTCACCAATATAAGTGACTGAAATAACGAACCACATGAAGAAGAGTTATCGGAAAATCTCCTACATTATACATTTCCTATTATTTTATTAAATATTGTCAGAAATTCCAGTATTAAGCATCCTGTGAATCACTGGACAAAACTAGAAAGAAACAAAGGAGAAAGTATTTGATTAGTCCACTTAAGTGCAAGATCAAACGATACTACAATGATGAATGAATACATTTTGTTTATTTATCTTTATGAACCAAAATTTTTTAAAAAAATGTACAAGGCAGGTGAACAATTACACAAACTGGTGTTACTACACTAACTGTAAGAGTCTTTAAATGAGTTAGTCTTTAACTAACTCCAATAAAAGCATCACTTTACAGAACAAAATACAAATAATATTTCTTTAAATTTTGAAGTGTGGATACTCGCTGTTTTTAACTTGGCACACTTCATGTTACAAAACAGGAACTGAACAGAAGAATTTATAATTAGTTCTTCAGTGACAGTGCACTGTGAAAGAGTGATGATAAAGGGACAACTTTTAATACTGACAATTCATACGTTACATAGCAAAGAGGAGCATTTACAGTTTAATGCTCACGGCACAGAGTTCTGCTTGATGGGAGTGCATAACAGGAATTTGAACAGCAGTCATCAATTCAATTTGAGACACTTATAATTTTCCATCCAAATATTTTCCTGGCTGCAAATTAGAAATGATGAACTCTTCTCCTGAATTCCCAACATTTCCTGTGTGGTACAAACACCAAGTATAAAATTCACTAGCACCTTCAAGCAAATCTAACTTTTTACTGTTTGTATAAAAGTTTTATCTACACCATTTAGAAGTAAGCAGCCAGAATGCAAAGACAGGCAATTGATGAAACTGTAATTCCTGAAAGTTATACACTTCCAGCATGCACTAACTCATATCAGCACATGCAGATTTAATTTCTTTCAACATTAACCAATTCTTTAAAACCATTCGCTTCCAACTTGAGTCAAAGCAAGTTCACTGAGAGAACAGAAACATCATTTTCAAAGTCAACGAAACAAAAACTTGCACAATTTGAAATATCTTGGACTGAAATTGAAAGATGAATTAGGAATCATACTGGAAGTCCCCACTGGTTTTTAAGTTGCTTTTAAACTGCTATACATAATTTGTGGACTCACCAACAGCATATATATTATGTATACAAAAATCTAAAGCTTAGCATTCTATCAACAACTGTATTCATCCTTGATACATTATTAAATGCCCTAGGATAATTTAAGTTAAAGGCATTATGTAAATATAAGTTGTTATCAATTATTCTATGTGCACATTTTGTATTTGTCCTACAATTTTATGCTTCTATTCTTATTGTATGAATTATTAATATTTTGTTTATATATTTCACATTTTTCTAACTGTATCTCTTGTACTACTTAGCTTCTTTAATGAGGCGAATGGATCTGGATGTATCTGGTTCTAAGTCTCTGCAGCAGATGTGAGAATGTAGTGTGCAGTGACTAGCGTACCAATCTTCTCCCTTTGCAAGGGACAATCTCTGCTCAGTGCCTATGATCAGCAGCAGTGCAGAGAATCACAGACTAGCATCCCACCCAGGAATGCTGCAGTCATTTTATCGTGCTGCTGGTGGGTCAGTTAAAATAAACAAACTAACAAACAAACAATGAAAAACAACCGACAAAAATAACTCACAGAAGTCAGCGTCTTTCTGAGAATTAGGGTAACTTTTTTTTCCCTAAAGGCTGAAGGGTTAACACACAATTACAGAAGTTGGTTCAAGACGAACTTGATAAAAGAGGAAGAGAAATGCACAAACTCAAGCAGTTCCTGGTCCCACTGAGATGGAGTTGGAAGTGGGTGGATGGGTGTTGGATGGCAGGAAAAACAAGGTGAGCAGTACTGGGATGGCTCCCCAATGTACTCCGCACTCCAAGGGAGGGCCAACTGGGTATTAGGATTCGCTGCTCAATGCCTGGTAACAGCCAGCCAATGAATGTCACTCAGGGGTCATGTTGAGCCAATGCTGGCATTTTACTGACCACAGCAACATCCAAACTCCCTTAGCTCCCAGCGACCTGTGTGCAAAAGCCACCAGCTCAATCAAAGTGGTCCCTCAGGGACAGGTCAGGGTCTAACAATCTACCAGCCTCTAAAGTGTGTAGGGGGGTGTGGGTGGGCTTGTGACAGTTGGGGTAGTGGGACAGGGTGAAGGGTGAGAGAGCAGAGGAGAGGGTCAGGGAGTCATTTAATCCACTATGCATTTTCAGAACATGATTCCAGTGTCAACGAATGGACAGTCAGGCCATGGCCACCGTTAGAAACACTGAAAAATTTAAAGGGTCATCCAACTATTAAGACTTTGTCAGAGCTCCATGGCAGCTATTGCTGCCGCAAAGTTTTCAATGTCAAATTTCAGCTAGTGACACCATTAGGGGTTGCAACCCACCATTTTCAGAAGATCTGGTTTAAACAGTCCATGTCTTAGACTGTGGAATTCCTGTCCTAAATCCCGCTCACCTCCTTAAAACCTAGCTCACCCCTCTGAATGACCTCTGTCCTTGACTGCTGTCATTCCTTTGGACATGTTCCTACATTCAAGGCACAAATTGTTATGAATTAACATTCTCCATTCACTTTTTGCAATGCTGAAAAGGTAAGAAGAACTTCTAATGCTATTTGTTGGCGTGAGATTTACCAAGTTATGTGCAACAGCATAATAACGTAGCGAATGTGCAGTCATGCTTAACAAGAGCTGAAATGGAGTACAATGCAAAATCTTTGCATAAAGTTTAAAAGGTGATATATTTACATAAACTGTCCATGTATAAAATTTACTTTAACAATAAGGAATAAAACCTGTACATTGTACTGTAATTCAGTGCATCCTTGCTGCCAGAAATTTTAGGGAAATATTAACTCTCAGCTGAACTCCCAAGTAACACAGCCAGTTCCTTTTAAACGCACAAACCAGTTCCACAAAATTGCTCTCTCATCAGCAGTGATGCCATTGTATTTTCTAAGTTGAGCTGATTTTTATTTATTCATGGTCAAATATTGGGTAAGTGCTGGTTAATACATATAAACATTAACTAATCATTTTCCTTCAGGCATTTAGACAGTTTTCCAGGATGTGAAGTTACTGTTCCATGCCAAGATTTATATGTAACACAACTGTCCCAATCACCTAGATGTGTGATGCATTTCAGGGACAAAAAGACAACTTCAGAATCATGGTTCACTCCCACTAATCCTGTGGAACTTTCTGTTCTCTCTGATTAAACTAATCACAGGAAAAAGGTGAAAGATGGAACTCCAATTACAAGAAGAATTTACTCTTGCGCAATTTATCACACTTTCAGTTTTCATGAAAGGTTCTCCAAATTATCAACTTTCACTGTATTAATTCTGAAACTTACTGTAATTTATCATACATTGTTAGAGCGGTTATCAGGGCTTGCATCAGAAGAATGTGATGAATAAAATCACTATATATAATGGTCTCTGAAAACGCTTTTCTTCGATTTAAAATCAGCAAAAGTACAATACTCCAAACTCATTTCCCCACTTATCTTTCCTGCTAGTCCAACTAAACCACCAACATCCTGGGGTGTTACCATGACCAGAAACCATACTGGACCAGCCACATAAATACTGTGGCTACCGGAGAAGATGAGAGGGGTTCAATCCAAATTAATCTGGAGGAGCATGTAATAAGTGACAGGATAATTCCCGCTTGCCTGGATGAATGTGGCTTCCAACACTTAAGAAACTCAACACCATCCGGCACAACACAGTCTGCTCGATTGGCACCCCATCTTAACATTCACATCCTCCAATACTGACGCACAATAGCATCAGTGTGTACCACATGGAAGCTGCACTTCAGCAACCTGCCAAGGTGTCTTTGGGCAGTAACTGCCAAGTCCACTTTTTCCACCATTTAGAAAAACAAGGGCAGCAGATGCAAGGAACAACACCAAATTCAAGTTTCCCTCCAAGTTATCAAGATTTAGACCTATACCACCATTCCTTCACTGTTACTGGCCCCAAAGATCTGAGGCTTCCTTCCAAACAACACTTTAGGAATGTCTTCACCAGATGGATGGCCGCGATTTGAGAAGACAGGTAAGTACTACCATCTCAGGAGCAATTTGGGATGAGCAACAAATGCTGGTCTTGTCAGCAACACTGACATCCAGTGAAAGAACTGAATAAACTATGACTGGTGGCTCCTTATTTGGACGAAACATCACAAGGTTACTTATTAAAACACACAAGTTGCATCTGACAAGTGAGTCTGTTTCTCTGTGGCCCTATATTTTCTTGATGGAAACTGTAAAAGGACAATAAACACAAAGAAAATATACCAGTTTAGACATTTCAACTTGGAACTGTATTCTTGACATGATATTTAGGTGGCATTTTCCCATCATCTGTAATACACGGTGGAAATGAACCCAATTCCTCCCTATGCTCCTAGTTCTCATCTGGTCTCATTCAATTTTATTACAACCGTCTGCTTATTGAATCGTCAGGCTTGAATGAGTCACATTCCAGACTTCATACATTGGCATGTCTGGCTATGCAGAAGGTGCAATTTGGGTTCTAAGTATGTTCAAATGTGTAATCTTCACAGAAAGGAATACTCACTCATTGCAATAAAAGCAGACAGCACACATTATCCAGCTAACAGCACTGAGCAGAATATGTGTCTATAGAGAACAGGTTGGATTTTTAATTCCTATTCAATTCAAAGAGATAGTCAATTAAATTTAATCAATAGATACACGACACCCATGGTAACATGGTATTGATGATGCTTTTTCCAAAAAAAAAAAAAATTACGACAAAATTTTAAAGAATAAATTCAATGCTGGCAATAACAGCTGGCTCAGCCTCCAAACAGAAAAGGAGAATGGCACTCAAGCTGGAATATCAACAATGCCATGCACTCAATTGTCACTACAGCAGTCACAAAATAAAATACAGATTTCACCTCTTGACTTGTTAAGGATATGAGGCATATCCTGCACACTAGGAAAGTGGCGTTTACACATTACTCACGTCTAAAAACAGTATGGAATTATCATCGATATGTCATACTCGATTTCCTGAAGCATGACTGGCTAAAAAGTAAAAGATAAATACACCAGATCAGACTCTTAAACTAAGTTTTTTTTTTTGCAAGCTAATGTTGAATGATTCGGGGTACTGCCTAATAGCAATAATAATCAAAAGATGAGAGGTAGCGGACTATAGGTTACTTGGAAAAATGCCACACATTACTCCCATGGGGTGCTATGCTAACTGGTAGAATCATTGCACACTCTCCAGGTGTGATTCCATTGATTATAATTCTCTAGAAACTCAAAGAATTCCAGACAACATTCCCCAATAACAGAGCGGCTTGTGTGAATTAGATGACATTCAGAATATTTAGATAAAGTGAAACAAACAACAATCACCAAATAGCATGTTTCTATTGTAGCTGCTTGAGAAACAGACCATTCCATTTACAACAAAGACAGCACCTAGGAAACACAACTTAACTTAAATCCACATAACCATACAATTTTCACTTATTCTTATACAGCATTCAAAAAGATCCAAATTCTACTTCTCCCTTAGTTGACAATCAGAAGTAGAATTTTTTAGATAATTATAACAGTGTGCTTGGACAAAAACTTTCTGAATCAAGATACTTACATCACTCAGGTTTTTAAGTTTCTACATAACACAAAACAGATCATAGAAAAAGTTGCTGAAATTATCAGTGCTGAACACATGCATGTACATTCATCCTTTGATTTGCTGTAATAACACCTTCTGCTATCCTGTATCTGATCAGTTGGGAATTTACATCAGCAAATCAGGTAATGATGGAAGAGAATGAGAAAACAAAACAAAACAAATGGTAATCAATCTTAAAAGGCAAACTTTAACTGAAGAGGTTCTTAACTACCTTAACGGGTAACTCCTCAACCAAACTGACGGAAAGTTAATAATTGATGATTATAACTTATTATCAGAAAAAAAACAAACACAAATTAATACATTCTTTGCAATTTTCTTCATATTCCACTCTTCCTTTCTTGAAGCATTGGGCTACAGCTCCTTAATCCACTAAGAGTCCTGCAGGCCAATATCTAAATAGTCACTCTTTGTGTATGTTCACCATGACAACAAATCTCAGCAAATTATTACTGCCTTCACCCAGCATACATGTTAGTGTCTATTCCAGCAGTGGGTGTGGTAATAACTTAACAGCAAAAATCTTTGCTCAGTCCCAGTCCAGAGTTGTGGAATGCAATACCTCAATCTAGCGGTAACGCACCTTGAACCAGGATTCCAAATTGGCACCTTCTAGCCTCGATAATTAGGCTACACCGACAAATGAAATTAGAGCATATTTACGAGAAATATAGAAATTCACAGAGATCAGCAAAGTTCTGGTTGAGAGAGGTAAAAGGTACTGCAGATGCTGGAGAATCCGAGATAACAGGATGTGGGGCTGGATGAACACAGCAGGCCAAGCAGCATCATAGGAGCAGGAAAGCTTGACGTTTCAGGCCTAGACCCTTCATCAGAATACGAGAAATATAGAAATTCACAGAGATCAGCAAAGTTCTGGTTGAAGCAGGTTGAATGGCCACAAGACCTGCTACAACAGACCGCAGAACCCCATTATAAAGGGGAGGTAAAAATCTGTTAGGTTTCCAATGACACCAGGTAGAAGATGTGTATATGAATATTAAATAAAAATGGCAACAGGCTTCTCTCTGATCTCATTTTGTGGTTCCATTAGGTGCTAGGTTTTAAGGACAAGCTTCGCGGGTGAATTATGGCTAAATGAGCATATTATGGAAAAAGATGGAAAGGGTAGAGCTCTTGCGCTCAATCAGTTGTTACAATTAAAACCCTAATCCTCAGCCTGTCACGCAGACAATAGACTCAGTAAAGCTTGACAGCGCTAATGGTTTCTTTTTAGGTCTACAACTTGGTAAAATATCATGTTGAAATTCATTGTTATTCTCTCTGCAATATTTAGAACCTGTAGTATCAGGCTGAATTGTAAGAACAATCATTATTTCCAGACAACAGCAGCTGATGGATTTTTGTATAAAGACTCATATTGAGTCAGCACACTGCAGTCATCGTTGACCCAATGACTCCCTGGGAAATCAAGTTTTATCTAGTGCCTTCATAATCACATAAATTTTTACTTTTTGATCTCCCATTTAAGAATTATTTAAGATGGTGACTATCAACCTCATGCTCTACAAGACCTTACACAATATAGTAAAAACCAAAAGAACTGCAGATGCTGTAAATCAGGAACAAAAACAAAGTTGCTGCCAAAGCTCAGCAGGTCTGCCAGCATCTGTGGAGGAGAAAACAGAGTTAACGTTTCAGGTCCGGTGACCCTTCCTCAGAACTTGTTCTAGTGCTAGTTCTGAGGAAGGGTCACCGGACCCGAAACATTAACTCTGTTTTCTCCTCCACAGATGCTGCGAGACCTGCTGAGCTTTTCCAGCAACTTTGTTTTTGTTACACAATATAGTTCCAGATCTCCCTTATGTTGCAACACAGTCTCCAGTGACAAAAATATCCAGAAAGGCATGAACAATCCAATACCATTGCCCCAGCAATAACAATGCTGTCCTCAGAAGAAGTTTCACTGGGTGCTTCTTACAATCAAGTGCCAAAGGCTAAGAGGTGATCTGCTGCCAGTCAGTCCATCTGTAAAAAGCTAGCAGTAACTTTTTCACAATGACTGTCCTTTAAAGACCTCCTTCCAGTGTCCAGAAAGATCTAAACTAGCAATACAAAATCAAAGCTACATTTTTGCCTTACCATGACAAGTGTAAATAAAAAAAAAAAATCTATCTACAACAGTGGTTCTGTTGTTGCCAAATGCACTCTACACTGCAACACAAAGCAGGTTCCGAAGCAAGAAAATTAACGTAAGCATGCAACCAAATGCTTTGGAATAAAAATGAGTTATGAATCTCTCATCCATTCAACAGCTCACATTAAGATCCTGAAATTAAAAATTATTTGAAAACTTATTAAAGAACAAGTTATGCTTTATATGCCAACCTCTGATGCTGATCATGACTGAACTCATTTTGAATACTAGGGTCATTTGGTCAGCTGCACTCAAGGAATTAAAAATCAAGTCTCAAAAGTAGTTGAAATATGCCTTCTATACATCACTTAAATATCCTTGAAAAATATGACGATGATATATCCAAAGCATAAAAGTAACTGAGGTGCAGTCACTTTAAGCACCGTTCCACACTAATCACTAGTGAAATAAACTAAATTACTTAATTCATTTTGTGCAGAATAACTTGTAATAGCCTAAGCCATCTCAACGAATATAGTTCTTCCTATAAAATCTTCTTTGCTCCAGTCCTCATTATTGCTTAAAGATTTAAAAGAACTGCGCTACTAGAACCTTCTGAGGATCTTCTCATGCTAATGGCCCTCAAATTTGTTGGAAACAGCCCAAAAATTTTAAAGTAAAAATGAGTTAACAGCCTGGTTATCTATCTTAACTGAAAATGTTTTATTCTGTTTGTTTAATGATAAAGTTATGGTATTGGTGTTTTAAGTCGAGAATAAACAACACAGAACATCGTTAAATTCAGTCTCTCGCATCAAAAGAAAATAATAGCTACTTCTGGTCAAATTACAGCAAATCAACTCTTAATGCATTTACATGACTTTCTTCATACACTGCTTAAGCACAGCCAAGATCCCATATCAGATATTGCATGAAGTGAACTTTGTTCCTAAAATATCAAATCATAAGGATGCCATACAACACATTACGTGTTCATCTTCCATTATCAACAGTAATTTTATGGCTATGGTGTATAAATAATAATAAAACTGCTTCTTACAGTTAAGGAAGAAACCATTCTTTTGCTCCCTGTTATAGACTCCTCCCTTAAATATAGATAATTTGTTTCAATCTAAAAACGAAGTTGTGATTTAATGACAAATATCCTTGGTGAATGTGATAATCAAGTCATCTCAATTCAAATGGACTATCTTTTTCTCCTCTCTTCACATTATGGTACATCACCTGCCTAAAAGGTCTGTCTAGTAGAGATAAAGGAGTAGGCACAAGGGACTGTTTTCATCCCAAATGTTCTGTTTTTTTTAAACAGAGAGTCACAGCTAGCCTGAAAGAAATGTATCAGATACACCAGCACCTATAAAGATAACCTACAAACAGGATAGCATACAGAGTAAATATGCTCAAATATTCCACAAGACATGGGGACATGGACTCAGTATATTTGGAATGGGGAGGAAAAGTGAGAGAGGGTGATGAAATGAGCTATGTTGTGGAGTAACCCAGATTTAACTGGTGCAAATATGGTGATGTACAGACATTTCAAAATTGAACAATCTTTAAGAGATCAAAATTTCCCTTGGATTTACTGAGTGAGACTCAGCCTGTAAAAGAAATAGGTGGGGCAGGAAGGGCTGCACGTTGCCTACAGTACAATTGGGTTTGACAAAATGAATGCAATTTTCCCATTCCCACTGAACCAGGATTTAAGTGCTGCAACAGTCCATCAGAATACTCCAGAGTTAACCTGCAATTAAGGGGAATAATTGGTTCTGGCAGTGAATGGTTACAGTGCCAGCAATAAATTTTATATCATGCTGGAGTGAGATAATATCTTTTAGTACAGAAGAATATCTGAGCACCTGTTTGGCTTAATAATACATCACAAAGCGTTGGACATAAAACATACAGCTGCGAGCAACTAACAAACAATTCAGTCTTTGTTTGGTTTAAGAAAATAAACAACTTTAAAAACAAAGTAGAAAATGCATTGATTGTACTTGCGTCAATCTTGGAAGTGTATCTGCCGGGGGTTACTGTAACTTTTCTAAGTTCATTCATCATTATATTACCGCAAATTCATTCAAATTTAACAAACCACCAAAACAAAAACAGCCCCACAGAAATTCCTCACACAATGCATTCATTATTGTATTAGCACTTCCTCTGAACCATGTGGAATTCAGAGATCAACACTAATTAATTACAAATCCCTCAAATAAACAGTTATTTTTCTTCCCTATTAGGCTGAATCCCTGAATGCCTATATTGAAAATGTCAGTCAGCAAGTGAGGCAAGCAACTGCTAACCAAGTCTGTATGAATGGAAAAAAAGTGTAGCAAATGACTTTGCAATCATGTGGTCACTTCATTTTCAGACGTGAAGTTCTGTTATAAACAGAAGGGCAAAGCCTGGGTATCTTTTACATTGCACTTTAGGATGCTAAATTATGGATCAGGAAAAGACAGAACTATTCATGCGCAACTTGAGGGAATACTGGCTGGGAAACTAGGATGTGATAGTAACCCTTACAACTGATCAACATCACAGCAAACAACACGCAGAAGAATTGTAATTCATTGTGTCAGCCATGAACAGACAGCCTCTGAACCAGAAGGCTGTAGGCTCAAGTCCCACTCCAGGAACACGAGCACAGAATCTAGGTTGGCGCTCCAGAGCAGATTGTTGGAGGTGCCGTCTTTCAGATATGATGTTAAAGTGATAATCCTTCTTAGGTGAAAATAAAACATCTCATCCGATTATTCGTAGAAAGACTGAGCAGTTTTCCTCTTTATCCTGGCCAATATTTCTGTTTGCAAAAAGGGATAGAACAATTATAACACCTTAGAAATACTCAATTGCATTTAACTGGGACACCACGATCTCATGAAATTCATCTCAAAAAGTCTCCTGGAATGATAGTGATTGCAGATTGACAGTCCACTTGGGATCTAGCTGAACAATGAGAAAACAGAACTTCACCATTCCAGTGTAAGCACAAATGGCAAAGTAGAAGTAACCAGTGCATGACCCCCTGGACACACTGGGATTTGACATTCCCCTCTCACTTTAAACAGAGCACATGGTAGGAATAGGTTAGACATAACAGCTGTAGTGAAGGCTGCCAGAAATATTTGCTAAACATACTGCTCTTCCTAGTAGTTCATCTTTTAAAACAAACATGCTCCTAAAAGTATGTTTGGCGCTTTTGCTGTCTAAGACTCCAGTTAAGCAACAATTTAAAAAACTGACACTCAAAATTAATAGTGTCAGAATGCAAATGCGAATTCAATTAGTGCAAAAAAAAACTGAGTCATTCAGATGCTATTTATATACATAAATCTGCAACCAGAGAACGCTAAATAATCCACATTCTGAAAATTGAGGATTCCTGACCTAATGAAATGAATAGACTCCATATTCAAATTACAGCAGTGTGGCTACATTTATTAAATCGCTCGGCTGACCTTCATTGGTCTTAATACAACTTGCTTTTCAACATCACTGGAACAGTTCCTCTATCTGCAATACTCACCATTTCTCTCTCCACAGATACTGCTTGACCTGCTGTGTGTTTCCAGCAGTTTCTGTTTCATTATTTCACATTGTCAACAGTAAAAGTATTTTGCTTCTGTTACTTCCAACACAAATGTTTTTTACATTAGTGGAATAATGTCAAAAGAAAAATCATTAAAAAGCCCACACATTACCTGCTAATATCCAGCTTTCTAGCACACTCAGGCCCATTTAACATAGAATCATAGAATTCTTACAGTGTGGAAACAGGCCATTTGGCCCAACAAGTCCACATCGAGCCTCCAAAGAGCATCCCACCCAGACCCATCCCCCTATCCTAACACTAGAACCCTGCATTTCCAATGGCTAATGCAGCTAACCTTGAACATCCTTGAACACTACAGGCAATTTAGCATGGCCCATCCACCTAGCCTGCACGTCTTTGGACTGTGGGAGGAAACTAACGCAGACGTGGGGAGAACTTTCAAACGCCACACAGACAGTTGCCCAAGAATGGAAAATGAACCCAGGTCCCTGGCATGTTGGGAGCTAGTTCTCCACTTCAACGAAGCATTTCCAAATTTCTCCGGTTCAGCATGGCCCATGCAGGATTGATTAAAGGACAACCTACATTTGTATAGCACCCTTCAAGGAATGAGTATGTCAAACAAAACAAGTTTTAAGAGCCTTTGGAAGATAACGGAAAATGTAGCGAGTAGAATGAAGAAGTTGGAGGGAGTAGAAATGCACATTAGGCCACATGTTGAATGTGTTGTGTTTTTTGGAGGGTTTCTCGCTTTATCTTACCAAAGTCACCTCATGAACTACCTACTCCACCCCACGTGGCCCTCTCATCAAACTGTAGCCCCCCAGCATACCCAGGACATCTCGCCATTCAGTGGGTATCTGCTGAAAGACCGGTACCCAAAAGGCTGTTGTGACCCTCATCAAGCTTTGACCATCCAGTGTTGCTCCTCACTGGCATCATTACGGCACAGCTGCCACAAAGTCTCCTTACTCATAGCACATAGTCAACACGGTTGATATCTTGCACCTCTCACCCCATCACTGTTAAACCATCAGGCCACAGAGTTTACTTGTCCTTAATTACATCCTGTCTGAAAACCCTCTCTACATCACGGCTATTGTGTCCCCAGTATCCACTGAGAGACCTGCTGCTTGTCATTTTCCAGGAGGAGAATGTCACATATCCGCAAACAAAATGGACACATTGCAAACGTGAGCTTTTATTTACAGTTAGCAAAAGTGAACATAAAATGAATAGAGGCTGCAGTTCACCCCACAACGGAAACCACAAATGCGACCGAACCAAGCAGATGACTGGCAAGACCCAGACCCTGCACTGTGCGTGGACTGTGCTTGGGACGGACGGTGATGGGACCCCTGACCAACAACAACGTCCATCCCCACTCACTCATTCCTTGACTGGATCAAGTCCTAGATCTCACCTGTTCCAACATGACCATTTGATTGAATAAGCAAACATGGTGTTTGCTGGCATATCTCTGATAGACTGACGTCTCGATGTGCTGTACAAGACGGTGTCTCACCTACACCAACAGATTCTGACAACCAGCCTGTGTAACTGCACAAAACAACACCTCAATCTGGCTGAACACACTAAGCGGCATGGCACAAAAATGTAAGGCATGGACGCTGAGCTATGTGAACAAATGCCAAGGGAACCAGTGAACAGGCAGCCCTGAGGTGCAGCCTGGTCCAGTCGCTGAGCTGTCTGTCTCTAAGTGTCCTGGCAGTAGGTTTCAATGCTAGTTGCTGGTGCACCCTGTAATGGAGCTGCTTCCAAAGGGTCCCTATCATGAAGATCACAGGAATACCATGACGATCATGAGGGTTCAGAAAATATCAGACACCAAAGTCTGCGGACAAGGGGCACATGGTTGTGCCCCAAGTAGCTGTTTGGTGCTGAGCAACACAGAGTCTCCTTCAATTGAGTGGCGAGCTGAAGTCACCAGGTTTCTACTCTGTACTTCCGTGTCAATGTTTCTTGATGTCTAGCTTGGCACATTTAGTAAAATAGGAAGCTGCATATTAATGACACAAGATGTGCAATAATAAGGTCATTAACAAACAATAATTCCCCTTCAACTGGCAACTTGCTGCTGCCTAGAGAGAGGTGTGCCTCGATACCTGGCAGTTACGTAGAAGATGCAGTGACTTGCTCCCAATGTGGAGTTAGGCCTTGACAGACTTTTCACATGATTCTACCATAAACCTCATCCTAGTCCATGTTGTTCAGGTCCCTACTGGATTGTATCCATTGTTTTAGGAGGTAGCAGAAAGCAAGATTTTAGGCTAGAGACTGCAGCAGATGTGGCAGAAGAACTGAAGTGGAAGACGTTGCTGTGATACAGCTGAGCTGGCAGGATGGTGAAATTCCAAATCAGGAGACTGGGTCTCAATGATAGCCCACACTCTCAATTGGCAACCTTTAAGTCTGTTTGCAGCCTGCAATGATAGTTCAACTCCAGGAGAAAGAAACCAGCAGAATCAGTTTCATTGAAGCAAAACTTCTACCAGCTGATCATGATCCGAGTGAAGCTGGCAGCAAACATGGGCAAAAGTACAGCTATGTCTATGGTGAAAAGAACAACCTCAGTTGTGGGAGGCAACATTGAGAGATGTAAAACTATTTACAAAATAAGATAAACATAAATGGGATAATCACAGTTTGTCCAAAGTTATACTTTCTTCATCCTTATGTACAAAGTCTTGTTACAAACAATAGCTTTTTTCTTTAAAATAAAACATAGACAACAATCACATCAAGATCCAAGACAGAGCTGCCCAGGACACAATCCACTTTTTCGCACTTCCTCTTATAGCCAAACTGTTTTTCAAATAAGAAAGATAGGTTGTTAATCAACACATAACAAGATGACCAGCAAGTCACGATAGCAAGCCACCACGCCTATGGGTATTGCTCCAGTATCCAGAGGAAAGGGTAAAATGAATTTCTCTGAATGTGCCAAACCTGTTGTCAAGACATGTACATTGCTCAACGAAGTTCAATGAATCAACTGATATACCCTGGAGAGTGATAATACAAGCATTAACGGAGTTCAGGATAGCCAGAAAAAAAAAAAAATTGAATAAATGTCAGCCATGAGAAAGTCAAATTCTTGAAGATGCTCCGTTTTCTAATATGCAAGTACAAATTCATTATTCTGAACCAAAGTTGTATTTTTCATCTTTTTTGATGTCATCCTAGCAGCCACTGTCAAAACAAAGTTGACTTTCTGAACAACAAGGTGTTTGTAAATAAATGCGCAAGAAGCAAGTTCATTTATTGGTTGCAATACCTGGCCAGATTTCTATTCTTATATAATCCCCAAAATCTATTAGTAAAGCAGATGAGATTACATATACCCCAAACAGGAACCAAAAGCAATAACATACTTATAGAACAAACTTTTAGCTTCTGCCCTGGTGCAATGCAGTGTAAAATAAGCAAGATGCTGAGACTGAATTTCTTATATCTGGCTGAAATAGCAGAGCAATATACATCAGATTTTTCACAACACTGCAAGTTAAATGACTGAAACTTAACTGAATTTCAAATAAGTGGAATGAACAATCCTTATCCTGTTAGCTCAATAAACTTTTTAAAATAGATCAACAGTCCTTCTGATCAGCCATGGATAAAGTCAAAGTTGAGTGTAGCAATAAGCGAGAGAGACAGAAAGGTGACTGAGTTGAACTTCCAGGTTCAATGAGTTAATCAGTTCCCACTAGGTGAGAAGTGCTTTCACAATTGGTGAGAAAGCACCCTAAATTAGTGCAGTCAACATTCCTATTCCTGATCACTGTCCAATATCAGTGCCGGAACGTGACTTTTAGATAAACTGTGATAGCCTGACAGCCTGTCTATATTCACAACATCTAGACTCGTGACGAGACTACTGGAAGACTCTGTAACTGTACCCTAGCAACAGCCAGAATCTTTAGAGAACAGATGGTGTGGGAGAAAGCTGATAGAACTACATTTACAGCAATTCACTTGTATGATCCCTCTTACCCCATCTTCATCCATAAACAAATCTTAAAGTGAAAAACAAAGACACAAAACAGACTCATGGGCTTCTACCACATTGAAACTTGTTATCAGCAAGTGCACTAAATGAACTCAAGAATCACTACCAACCTCTTCCATCCACAGAAGGAAGAACAGAAGTAAACCATGCAACCTCAATAGCAACTTCCTTCTCCCAAAGATTGTTCTGCCATTCTTTTAGAGCTGATTATAAATGCACATAGCATTCAAAACAAAATAGATTAACTGATTAGCCAAATAGGAGATATATCAAAATTCGCAGAATAGTTACATTCCAAGAAGAAAGGACAATGCTAAGGGCAGGACCCACTTTCCGTCGTTAACAAAAACTTAAAGATAGTATCAAATTTAACAAGAAAGCATGTATTTAAAGTATGGTAGCAAGTCAGAAGACTGGATAGAATATAGAAAAAAGGGTTTGATTAAAGACTGATAAGGAGACAAAAGGCACAGAAGAAATTTAGCTAGAAATATAAAAACAGATACTAACAGTTTTGACAGAACAAAACAAGGCTACAAGGAGATATAGATGGGTTCAGTGAGCGGGCAAAAATCTGGCAAATGGAATATAATATAGAAAATGTGAGGCTGCCCATTTTGACAGAGAAAATAAAAGAAGCATATTATTTCAATGATGAAAAATTAGAGTTCCAAAATGCAGAGGGATTTGGGCATCCTAGTGCATGAATGGCAAAAGGTTAGATATACCAAGTACTTAGGAAAATTAATGGAATGTTATTTATTGCAAGGGAAATTGAATGCAAAAGAATGGAGGCCATGCTTTAGTTAATGCAGAACACTGGGGAGACCACACTGTGGATCATACAGACTCCTTATTTGATAAATGCATTGGAAGCAGTTCCAGACTAATACCTTGAATGGGCAGGTTGCCCTATGAGGGAAGGTTGAACTGGCTAGGTTTGTATCTTCTAGAGGAAGAGGCAACTTGATTGAAATATATCAGACCCTGTGGGGTACTGACAGGTTAGATGTGAAAATGATACTTCCTCTTCTGGAAGATTATAGAATTAGAGGTCACTGTTTAAAAATATGGGGTTACTTATTTAAGACAGAGAGAAGGAAAAAAAATCTCGGAGTGTCTTGAGTCGTTGCTTCCACTGCCATTTGAGCAATAGAGATCCAGAGTCTTTGAATATTTTTATGGCAGAGTTCAACTGATTCTTGATAAGGAAGATGTGGAAGGTGCAGTAATTAGATCAGCAAGATTTTATTTTATGGGGGAACAGGCTCAAGGAGCCAAATGGCCCACTCCTCATTCATATCTTCTTATATCTGATCCAATCCTCAACTCCATTTATCTTGATTTAGTTCCCTGATAACAGCTACCAGTGTCAAACTTGGAAATTTCAATTAACCCAACATCTAAACTCTTTTGGAAGTGAGCTACAGCTTCTCACAATTGTTATAGAAAGAGCGGGTTCCTGATTTCAATCCAACTGATCAATCACAAATTCTAGTACGTTCCAATTTCCCTAAAAAAGAATATAATGCTGGCACAGAGAAACCATAAATTTTAAACATTTCAATTAGATCATCCCCTCAATCTCGTAAACTGAAAGGAACCAAAAGCAAGTTTTGGCATTCTCATAATTCAATCCTTTAAGCCTTTGTATCATTCTGAAGAATCTAGGCTACACCCCTTCTGGGACTAGTACTTTTCCTGATGTACAAATTCCAGTTGGGATTTGAGCAAAGCTCTGTACTACTGAATCTTCATTTCCACAACTACGTAATCCATGCCCCTTGAGATAGGGGCCAACATTCCATTAGCCTTTCATCTATTCACTGAGATTTTAGTGATTTAAAAACACAGATGCCCTTTGTTTCTCCATAACTCCTAGTCACGCCCCATTAAGAAAAATACCCTCAGTTGATTTTCTCAAATCTGAAGTGGATGGTTTTACATTCCCCTGCATTGTATTTCATTTGCATTTGTTTTGCTCACTCACTCAGTTTATGCTCCCCACTTACTCTGTGTAAGTTAGTGTTATCTGTGAACTTGAATATGCAACTCCCTAAAATAGAACAAAGAACTGTATATACTGGAGATCCGAAACAAAAAAAAAACAGAAATTGCTGAGAAGACTCAGCAGGTCTGGCAGCATCTTTGAAGAGAAAACAGAGTAACGCTTTGAATCCGGTGACCAGAGTCTGAACAAGGGTCACTATTTAAAATGTTAACTCTGCTTTTTCTTCACAGATGTTGCCAGACCTGTTGAGGCTTTCCAGCAATCTCTGTTTTTGTTTGTACACAACTCCCTACTCCTTCATCGAAGCAGGTATGTAACAATGAATACCTATGGCATACATACAGGATACTGGGAAACAGCACGGCACTTTCCACTATTCTTTTTGTTATTATCGTCTGTCCTCAACCTCACAACTAATTAACAATCCACTGAAGGTGCTCCTGAATACTGGGGCACTTGACCAGTCAACTGGTATTCTTTTGCAAGTTAGGTAGGAGAGAGGGAGAAGCTTCTGCAAAGATGTCCATGTTCGCTGGATGGGCCTCAGAGAGAAAGTAATATGAAAGCTACTAACAGGAAGTGTTAGAGCTGTATACCTTCCCTGTTGTCCAAAATGAGTTTATGTCAGTGTACTAATCCATTATGCCTGTGGATAATTTTCTCTTTTTATTGGAAAGTAGAAATTTAACTGTATCATGTTTTGATTTTCAGAATCCACTGCATTTGATTGACCATTTATAGTGCATGTGAAAGTTATATTAATCTGACTAATACATCACTGAAGTAATTTGGAGGAATCATTAAACCGTTTTGAAATTTGCTGAATCAATCTCTATTGAGCAGCATAGCTGGGTTACTGTAGAAGTCAACCGCGGAAGCGATTTAATCTTAATTATACAGCAAGAAAGTTAGAGTCAGATGCAAATCTACTTGTGAAATTAACCAATGTTTCCATTACTAGATCATTGCGCTTCATTCACCTTGTCTTGTTCAACTGGGAACTAAACTTAAAGATGACGTTTTGTGTCATTTCCTATCACTGTTTAATCGTTCACCAATTATATGATCTGACAAAGTGTCTATTGTTACACAAGATGCATCCTGCAAGATATCGGCACCAACACAGCTGGGAAACACATGCAGTGCCAAATTTGGGCCCAAATCCTGCCTATGTCGAAGGCCACTTACTAAGCCATAAGATATCGGAGCAGAATTACTCAATTGGGTCCATCAAGTCTGCTCCAGCATTCGATCATAGCCAATACGTTTCCCAACCCCATACTTCTGCCTTCTTGTCATAACTGTTGATCGCACTACCAATCAAGGACCCATCTATCTCAATGACTGGGTCTCCACAGCCCTCTGCAGCAATGAGTTCCACATCCTCTGGCTGAAGAAATTCCTCCTCACCTCAGTTTAAAGTGCTTGAGTAGATTTGTAGCTCAGGTTGTGGATGCTGTGGCTGGTTCGCTCGCTGGCTTGGCGAATGAAACAACCACATCATCTCAGTTCTAAAGGGTAGCCCCCTTTTTGTTGAGACTGTGCCTTGTTCATGCTTCCATACTGCATTATTTATTCGTTATGAATAAATAAATACAAAATTAATTCCGTAATCAGGAAAAGAGTACAGAATAAATTTATTATACAACAGACAGTACTCCCTCAGACCACACATGAACTTGGATTACAATCTGTGTACCAATCTCAGTTTGGAAAGTTTGAAGCACTGAGCAAAACAGAGTGCTGCTCACTGATCGTTTGTCGTTCTGATTTCAATATCAATAAAAAAATTGCAAACAAAAAGAAATACAATCCTGGTGTTGCAACACAAAACTTGGAAAAAGGAAGTCTGTTTAAAACACACACAAGCTTTAATCCAGAAGCCTGATTTGTGACAAGAGACTGTGTTTTACATTTTAAACTACATAATTATCACGACCTTATAAGATAACTGACCTTGTAAGGTCATTCACAATCACAGTGATGTCATCTGTTCTTTCAGTAAGACTTCAAATCTGAAAACTCTGAATGTCAAAATGGTCGACTTCTAAAACTGTAAACACTTCTTCAAAGCAATCTAAAAATCAATGGATGTTTTAGTAATAGCTATTTGCTAGTGATGCCAAGAATAAAGTTACTGAGTTGCCCTTTTGAAACAACTTTTAAGATGATGGGAGGACTTTTACACATTGGTAGTTTGTGGAATCTGTGGACTGGAGCAGACAGCAGGGCAGCAAATGGGGAAAGAGGGAACCACAGGTGAGAAGGAGAAGGAATGTGTTGGGGGGGTGGGGAGAACAGAGGGTGGGGAGCAACAAGAAATGGGGTATAAAGGGGACAAATGAGGGAGTACAGAGAACAGGGGTAAGAGACAGGGAACTGGGGGGAGCAGGAAACACAGCAGAAAGGGAAGAAGAATCCAAGCTCATTGGCTGCAACTTGCCAAATACTCAGTGTGATGGCAAAGACAAAATCTAGGCTCCCGGCTCTATGCTGATACACCCGCCACTGGGCCCAGTTTACTGGGCAGGTACCGCATGGCTCCTGGCCCCTTCTGGGGTAGGTCACCTTCTCAATCAGGCTCCTCCCCAGGTCAACTCTGGACAAGTAACATCAAGCTATCCTCATTCAGAGTGAAGGATGTGACCAGCTCCAACTGTGAGCTGGATCCTGGGGATGGCTGCCTAGACAGTGGGACTGGTCATCTGCCCGAAAGAGGTCAGAAGTATGATCATGTTGGAGAGGGAGTCGGGGGATAGAAAGGGTTAGGATGATGGTTGTGAGAGTTAAAGGATAGGAAGCGGGGGCTGGAAGCAAAAGCTGAAGGTGCAGATTGTGATGTGCAGAGGGTTTTATGAAACAGGAAAAGTGTGGCTTGAGTTGGAATAGAAAGGGCTGGTGGTATGGCAGCAGGAGGATGACAAATTGGGGGCATTTGTGTGTAGAGAGCTGGCCAGGCGAGCTCTAGGGGCAGTGAGGAGGTCATGGACAGCAAGTGGGCAGTTAGTCACAATAGACAGTAAGAGGGCATCAGGAAGTGGGAGCAACAGGTACTTATTGGCAATGGGGGTGGGGTGGCAATGGTGGTATACAGTGAGGGCACTATAGTCAGAATGGGCAGGGCAGAGTAATGGGCAATGAAGGGGAAACGGGCAGTGAGGAGGGCAATCAGAAGTGGGCAGTGAGGGGGACAATAAGAAGTGGGCAGTGAGGGGGACAATTGGCAGTGGGGTGTAATGGGTAATGGGCAATGAATGGGCAACGGGCAGTGAAGGAGGGGCAATGGGCAGAGTAGATGAGTTGGAGAGGGGTAGGTGGGTGGGAGAGAGGGAGGGATAGGGGGAAGGGGGAGGGGGAGGGGGTGGGAGAGGGGTCACTCCCCGCCCCCCACCACCACCCCTGTCCAGCCGGCTCGGTACCTCTCTCTGATCGCCGCCAAGTTAGAGCCGCCCGTCCCTGGGCGCCGCCGCCGCCGCCACTCTCCGCATCTCCATCACTCGCTGTGCCCCACACGTTTCCCGTCGGATGTCCGCAGACAGCTGGTCCACATCCAAAACACACACAAAAAAAAATGTTAAAAAAAAAACTTAATCCTCCAACTAACAGCCTGTAAAGATCCGAGTGCCGGAGCCGATCTCCTCTCTCCGAGCCGGTCAGCAACAGCAGCTCCTTTCTTGCAGAGGTAGAGAGATCCAAGCGGCTTCCTACGTTGCTGCTTAAACCCTGGGCGAACGCCTCTCACTGTCCGGGGCTGCTCTCGGTGGATTGGGGGGGGGGGGGGTGGTGTGGCGACAGCAGCTTCCTCCTCTCCTCTCTTCCTCCAGAAACAAACAGATGGGAGTTAGACACAGACAGAGAGGGAGGGGGTTGGGGTGGGGAGAGAAGCCGCGCTGCCAGGAAGGACACTCGCTTGGTCCGGCTTCGCCTGCGATCGTGCTGCGCTCCGCGGGCGGGGTCTGCTCCAAACCAATGACACAGCCCCACATGGACAGCCGCGCCTCCAGCGGTTCCCCACTCTACAGCCTTTCTCCTTTTACACTCAGCCTGACAGCGGAGGGGGAGAGCTACCTTCACCCAAATCTCTCTTTCACACACACGGAGAGCTGCAGCACCGCCTACAAACACCCAACTTTCCAACTGCGGCGTTTCCATTTGACAGAAAAGAAACAACAATGCAATCGCTCTCAAATCTACATAATGAATTAACTTGCACTCTTTTCTTGTTTTCCATTTTCAGTCGTGGAAAAAACAACATGGACCGCAAGTGAGGAGGCCTTAACTTTTTGTTCGGTGCTTGCTTGCTACAGCTACATACCAATACTTGACCTCTGCTCAATTAAAATATGTGCTGTTTCATTAAATACACACCTCAACAAGCTTGTAGTCTTTCTTAATATTATCTAATTGAATATTGATTTAAAAAACGCGCACCCACCCCGAAACTAAGTTACAGGGATGAGCTTTTTGAAAATCTAATTTAAATAAAACGCTTGAGTTATCATGTTAAGTTTTAAAACAAAAAGTTTCAGCTCGAATTTTACAGGATTGTTTGCATTTCTGGTCGTCTATGACGAGAGACTCTGATTTGAACGTTGGGTTGTGATCTTGAGATGAAGAACTGTCTGTTCCATTATAGTTCTTTCATTGGTGGTTTCAGGTTTAATCTATTTATATCACCTACAGCATTTAGCAATTTTTTATGCATATGGGTCAAACCGCGCTGAGCTTTGGTGTAAGGCAAGTTGACTGGCTCAACAGGCCAATTACCCTTTCACTCTTGCAGCTAGCGTTTTGTTGTTACCTTCGACATCAGAAGTATAAAAACGATGGGAAAGAAAATCACACAGTTCCTTTGACATTGATAAATTGGCATATCTGCATGGGCGTGGGCCAAGGATTTACAAACAGTTACTAAATTACAGAAACTTCAACGAATCTTGGCCAACCTCGACCTATTTAGATCACTGCCCCCACATGAAAGGGAAACACGAGTGATGCAGCTACATAGCTAAATAAAATAACCCCGCTTCACTATTTACATATTACATTTCACAATACGCCAGTGCTAATTTCAACCAATTCTAAGAATCCCTTGAATTTCAAAAGCTTGTTTAGGCCACTTTTATATTTAGCAAATAGCCATTATATTTCTGGTGCTCATCACATGAACGATGATCAGCCTGAATGGAATACAGTAATATTAATTTGAAATCCCTACTGATTAAAATAGACTATATAGTTAACACATTTATTCCAGATGAATAAATATCACTAACATTAATTCAAAATTTATTTTTAGATTTTTCTTAAAACCCAGGAACAATTAATGGCATGGAGAAAGGAATTGTTTTGACAAAATTTAACCTGATACTGACATGTAAGATTGTATGTGACAGACTTTTGCTGCTTTTCTGGCACAAGCAATGAAGTATTGGAGTTCCTCCAAATGTCATGAGACAGCAGGAGAATACATGGAAATTCTTCTAAAATGTCTTCACTTACTGTGGAATTCTCACAGAAGCATTTTGATACTTACCAGCAGCATCAGTGGTGCTCCATAATCAGGTAGCAGACCGAGGGAGGCAATTATTCCCATTCCTCTCAGCACAATTCCACAGAGTGCTCCTTCTGATGCTTAAAGAAAAAGATTAAATTCTCTGAACAGAGCCATATGAGTACAGGTAACAAAGATGACCAGGGCTCACAATAATTTCCTCCTGTTTGGGACACCTGAGGAATCAATTAATCTGCCAAAATTATCTGTCATTTATTGAAATCTTAAATAGCAGCTTGTTTGCTGAGGCCAAACCCACTTAATTATAAAACATCGGCTTGTTGATTTTAATATTATAAATTAACCTGAAACTGATAGGGACAACGGCTGTAGAACATATATTCCCGAATTTACCTCTACAAATAGGAATCAACAAGTACTAACGAATTCCCAACAAATCTGCAAAGTAGCATTTGAGTTTCAACTTCAGAGACCATGCTGCTGCACAATTCTCTATTTCAACCACCTTGTTTGTATGATATCAATTTTCTCCAATGTAATAAAGTTAGGGAAGAAATCGCAGGGCTCCAGCAGAAATATTTCTATCATCTATGAGCATGGGTGAGGTGCTGGAGTGGCTTATGTTGTACCTTTATTTCGGAAAGGCTGTAAGGAGAAACCTGGGAACTATAGACGTGTGATCCTGACATTAGTGTTGAAGATAAGTTGTTGAAGATAATCCTGAAAGAAAGAATTTACATGCATTTGGACAGGCAAGTAATGATCAGGGATAGTCAGCATGGTTCGGTGTGAGGGAAATCATGTCTCACAAACTTGATTGAGTTTTTTGAGGAAGTAACCAAAAAAGATTGATGAGAGTAGAGCAGTAGACATTGTGAAAACAGACTTTAGTAAATCCTTTGACAAGATTCCGAGTGGTAGACTAATTAGTAAAGTTAGATCACATGGGATTCAGGGTGAGCTTGCCATTTGGATACAAAATTGGCTCAATGGTAGGAAACAGAGGGTTGTGGTGAAGTGTTTTTTCAGAATGGAGGCCTGTGCCCAGTGGTGTTCCACAGGGATTGATACTGAGTTCACTTTTTTTGCCATTTATATAAACAATTTGGATGACAATATAGGAGGCATGGTTAGTAAGTTTGCAGACAATACCAAAATTAGTGCTATAGTGCACAATGAAGAAGTTTACTTAAGATTACAAAGAGATCGTGATCAATTGGGACAATGGGCTGAGGAGTGGCAGAGGGAGTTTAATTTGGATAAATGCGCAGTATTGCATTTTGGTAAAAACAAACAAGGGCAGGACTTACGTAATTAATGGCAAAGCCCTGGGTAGTGTTGTGGAACACAGAAACCTAGGAGTCCATGTATATAATTCTTTGAAATTTGTGTCACATATAGACAGGGTGGTTAAGAAGGCATTTACCATGCTTGCTTTCTTTGCTCACACCTTTGAGTAAAGGAGTTGGGACATCATGTTGAGGTTGTACAGGATGTTGATGTGGCCTCATCTGGAGTACTATGTGCGCTTTTGATTGCCCTACTATAGGAAGGTTATTATTAAATTGGAGAGGGTTCAGAAAAGACTTACCAGAATGTTGCCAGGAATGGGGAATTTGAGCTATAAAAATAGGCTGGATGGGCTGGGACTTTTTCCACTGGAGTGTGGGATGTTGAGGGGTGATCTTATAGAGTTTATAAAATCATGTGGGGCATAGATAAGGTGAATAGCAGAGATATTTTCTCTAGGACGGGGAAGTTCAAAACACGGGGGCAAATTTTTAAGGTAAGAGGAGAAAGTTTTAAAAAGGACAGGAAGGGCAACTTTTTTTTACATAAAAAGAGTTTCGTGTGTGAAATGAACTGCCAGAAGAAGTGATGGATGCAGGTACAGTTACAACATTTAAAAGACATTTGGGTAAGTACATGAATAAGGAAAGATTTGGAGGGATGTGGGCCAAATGCAGCCAAATGGAACGAGTTGAGTTTGGAAATGTGATCAGCATGGACTAGTTGGACTGAAGGGTCTGTTTCCATCCTGTACAACTCTATGACTATGACTCTGTAACATGGAATTTCCCTCAGTCAGTCTCAAACAGTTTTGGAGATCATTTGTACATATTTGTAGTAGATTTTCCTTCAGGCTCAAGTTCTCAGCTTGGTAAAGGAAATCTCAGTTTGTGACATGTTTATGTTAGAGAAAATGTCATTCCAATGTCCAATAAAATGTATTTTTATTTAACACAGTAAGATAGTAAGATGTATCACTGAGATTTATTAAACAAAATTTGACAAAACTCAACACTGAAATATACATTCACACATTTCCTTTGGATTTGTAATACAAATCCTCAAATTAGCAACTACCTTTTTAAACACAACGGAGGAATATTCTGAAAGGAATATTTTCCCAACCATTAATTCTCATTGAATATGGCACTACAGAAATCGCAAACAATAATAACAAAAATTAACAATGAAAAGGATATTTCTTCCTGTTTAGTTCTACTTCTGGAATCTTACCCCTTTAAATGCAGTAATAATGAAGAAAAGGCAAACACAAAGTCAAATTTTACCTGTTAGTACATTGTTTAGGTGGATAAACCCGTGCAGCATTTTACAACGCAATTTGTGCAATCAAATATAAAGTATCTTAATCTAGAGAGCACCTGAAGCTGAGAGTTTAACAATAAATGATTTTAAAGTGACTGGATGGCTATTCGATGCTATAACTAATGTACTGTGCAAGACCATAGGTATAACCATTGTCAGACATAGCATTTTGCGACTGGAACAGGTAAAAATAAGGCAGCTCTTGTGTAGTGAAGGCATAGAATGTGCAAAGCTCACAATTCAGGGAGTGGGTTTATTTTATCAGCTACCTGCCTAGTAAAAGAGCCTCAAACCCAGAAAAAGATTGTGACTAAAGTGTTCCATCTGGGATGTGAAAACCTGCAGGGACAGTTGACCATCTGCTACCAGTCACAATGAAGGTCAACACTGCTCTCACCTTTGAGGCCATGTTCAAATTACAGGCACCACAGAATCATGATGAAAATCAGCCCCTAGATTTGAATGGCGTCTGACCATCTGGGACCTGCAAACCCTTGTAAGGTCATCCTGGCAGTTATATGATCACTGTTTCGGTTGGTCCTTTGGCACAATATCCTGCCATAGTTTATGGTGGGTGCACCTTTTCTTTCATGGAAGTGGGCAGGTAAAATCCCAACTCGCCTGATCCATGCAGCAGAACATATGGTGCATGCTCACCACTGAGGATGACAAGGAAGAGCGAGCTGGCAGTGGAGGGAGGAGGTTGGAATTGCCAATACCCAATAAGTCATCATCATTACATGTGTAAAGAGTCAAACGGTATTTTTTTTTGATGTCTCTTCCGGGCCCCAGAAAATCCCCGAGGTCTTTGCTCTCCAAGCTCCCAACTCACAAACTCATCCCTTGATGGGGCTGATTTTATCTTCTCACGGGGTGCACATACCATCAGAATCACACTTGGTCCTGACCAACCCTTCACCGCAGATTCAAAGCCCCAGGTGATACGTTTCTTGTTAGGGGTGAAGCAACACTCAGTTCCTCCCAATCCATACAGAAGATCCCAACAGCCTGGCACAATTAGACCCTGGCATTTCTGGTAAGTTCCATCAAAGTTAGAGTAGGAAACTGCCAAAAACCCTGAGGATGTTTGGGCCTCCACCACTTTTTCTCTGATTAAACATTAATTCATTTTATAATACTTTTCAATTTGTTGTATGTATAAAAAGCCAACTAATAGGTTGGAAAATAAAACACTTGATACTGGCAAGCAGCTTTAGTGCCAGTAGTGTGTTTAATTTGAAATACAGTGGGCATATCGTGTTTATAAGCAGAGTGACACTGCGATAGCAAACTACTACTAATATGAATGCTAACCAGCTCATCCTATACTACAGAAAGTATACCATTGCTGGAGTGCATGTCCTCATTATGCGCATTGATCTGTCTGAGCAGGGTATGTATCTTAAGCAATTTATAAGGATGCGAGAACACCATCTCAAAGACACCTGGTCCATCATCAGTTCTTCCTACTGCTACCATTTTGCCTCCAGTATTTAGTGCTATGTTGCTTGCTGAACATCACAATGATCTTTCCCTGTTGTGTCTTTAAACATGTTTATGCCTGCTTCATGGTTACTGCCGACATGACAGATATTTTTCATTACTTCTTCCCAATACTGTATTGCCCTTTCTCTGTTTAGTGCATGAACCTACTCGGAGGGATTTTATCAGGGTCATATCATTCTCAGTGGTGGAACTGGAAGTGGGTGCCATTTCCACACTCTTTGCTTCTTCCCATTTTCCTACATGATTATACTTAAAATTTAAAGCGCTGACGGTGTACACAGAAACTATATTCAATTCTGCTGCAGGAGAAACTTTTCATCAGTAACACACCATCACTTAACAAAGCTGCAATAACGATTGGGCCATAAAGAGCTTTCTGACCAAACAGGGAGGATCTGTATCATGGCCAAAACTGCCATGCCCAACTCCATTGCTATTAACATAAGACTTTTTTTGCCAGCATAGAAGCAGCACAAATGTTTTTGAAATTGATATTTCACTTGTAATATTTCCTGTTCATTGTTGACACCAGCTTAGTCAGAGAGCTAAATGTACAACCACACCTTATGGTTGACACAGTGGTGACAGGGGAGTTATGGACATTTGTTTTAATATGGAAGAAACAATGTTTTGCTTTCTTGGTCTCTATTTATTAAATTTGCATGTTTATGTCCGTGTTGTATAATAATATTTGTGTCAACAACACTTCACAAGTTGGAATGTTACACCAACCAGCAACTCTGAGTACTTATGAGTTTCTAATCTGTTTCCACATTACAAAACATTGTATTCCTTAGGAAACCCAAACACAGTTGCTTTCATGTATGTATTAAAAACTACACATGCAAAGTTTACCATTGAAAAGTGATGCTCAACATTAGCACAGAAGATCAAGGACTGGCTCAAAACAAAATTAAATTCCGACTGGAGCTCTGTCCCTTACCTTGCACTTTGAAGCCAAACTGGCTACCTACAAACTGAGATTCCAATCTGGGGCTTCACTAGCTGTGGGCTTCTGCACATACACCATCAAAGCTCTCCAACTCATTACATATCATTACACTCCTTTATTCATCTCTGTACTTCATTAGGTTCTCAAATATAGCTCTCTAGTCTGGTGTCCAGGACCTGTCTCTTCACATGCTCATTCTAGACATTTTCTGGTCAATATATTCAGAGATGTTATTACACACTTCTGGAGCAGGAGGTATTTGAGCCTAGGCCATCTGGCCCAGAGATAGGGTCACCAGAGTTACATCACAAGAGCCCTGACACACATGCTTATTCTACACCCATATCTTCTCTCCTATTGATGTTTGAGTCATGGATCAGTTACATGATTATGGAACATAAAACAATACAACGTAGGAACAGACCCTACAGCCCACCACTATTTACACCAACAATGATGCCATTCTAAATTAATCCCATCTGCCTGCTCATGGATGGGAGCATTCTATTCCTGCCTGTTTATATGTCTGCCTGAACACCTCTTAAATGTTGCTATTGTATCTTCTTCTCCCACTTCCCCTGGCAGTACATTCCAGGCACCTACCACTCTCATGATTTCCATGCATCTCATTGTGGCACATACCTGTTGCCTACTCTTGTAGACTTCATAAACTGACCCCATTAACTTGCTTAGATATTAGATGGTCTGCATATACTATTATGTGCTTATGCAGAACATTCTTGAACACATTGATGTAACATAATGAGTTATAGAGGATATTGGGTGGAACGTTCCTATGCTTAGTCACACAGTTTTTTTTGGGTGAGGATCATGTTGCCTGGCCTGCCATGGGTCATGTCAACTTTTCTCACTCAACCTTCCACTCACTATTTATGCAGCCAGCCTCTCTGGCACTCATCTCGTCAGATTATGCAACAAGAGAGGTGGAAGTGCTTGCTGCAGCCAAGACTTTGTGATATCCATGCAGCTGGCTTCATACTTTAAACCCCAGTTCCACAGCACTTAGGGTGATGCAGTTTGGAAAGTGCTCCTCACACCATTGTCCTGCATCATTATCCCATAGGAAGTGGCCAAGAGAGGCAAGTTAACTCCTTGGTTTGCTCCCAGTGACCTGGAGGTGTTGGTGGACAGGGTTCATGAAAGAAGGGCACTCATGACTTGCAAAGGAGGCCCCAACACGTGAGCTAGCCAGCCTGGACCGAAATAGCCACCCAGTTCAAAACGTGGTCCTGGGTGAAACGCAATGCACAGCAATGCAGGGAGAAAGGGAATAATTTTCGACACGCCACAGGGAGAAGTACCAACATCTAAACTCATATTACCTCATGGTTATAGAGCCACTATTTACTATAACTCTGCCTAGTTTGGAATCAGAAAATCCATTTGACTGACTGGCAGTACCCCCTGACTGATCATAGTCCCCCATGAATACACAAAGGACATGTCCCACTTGAATTTCACACATGGCCATTTGATGGAAACAATGCAATGTGTTGGCGATATAGGTGGCTGGCACATGCTGTAGGTGTGACATTGAAGTAGCATGGTGCTGTACGAAAACATGTCAAAACCTCTGGAGTATTCAAGAGGAGTGGATCAGGCGAAGTGTTGACCCTGTAACTGGCAGTCAGCATCACCAAGAGGAGCACCCGTGTGAGTAAGGTTTTATGATAAGGTCATGTTTGTTCAAAGAATAACAAATAGTGTTCAGTGTTATAGGATGGCATCAGTGCAAACCAGTGAAGTGTACATCCTGCAGAAATGTGAAGTCATGGACGTACCATGTATCCCAGACAAACACATCTGCTGGAAGGGTCATCAGCTGCACAAGTTTCAGCTCTGGGTTTTGGAATTTGAGCAGAAGCTGGAGCCAATGGTATCATCTGCGAGGCAGAAGACTATATGTACAGGGAGCTGGTCACACTGCAAGTAGAAGAAGTCAGGCAGAACCAGAATGGGTGACTGACAGGAAGTCTATGAAAACCAGGCAGATAGTGCAGGAGTCCCCTGAGATGATCATTTGCGCTCTGTCCTTCTCCCAAGTGCTGGATTCATATTTAACTGTACATTTTTGAGAATAGATAATTTGTTCAACTTCCATTACCTTCATTGATCATATTTTTATGTCAGGAAAATGTTTTGTGCCTATGTTGTTAACATCAATTACTTTTCTTCATGTCCATATAAGATCGTTTTCTGTCATGACTAACAACTAGAACAACATATCAGTGACTCCTGAGGAAGGTAAAGTCAACAGAGTCCCAATGGATCCTGGAGCTGTTCTCTCACTAGAGAGAGATGATTGGTGGTGGTTTAACCTAAGGGTGACCACTCCTCAGGGAAGGGAGGAGTTTGGGATGGTGATCTCAGCCAGTACTGGAATTGAACCCATGCTATCAGTGTCACTTTACATCACAAACCTGATGGCCAGCCAATTGAGCTAACTGACTGCCAAACATCCAAGTACCTATGACTTTCCATTCATTAAAATTGATAAGGTTGGAAACTTATAGGGAGCTTACTCATAATGTCCTGATAGGGGCTTCAGGGGTGAGTGAAGTCTGTGTTTGAAAACTCAGCACTTATTTATCCAGTTCCTTCACTTTATGGTGACATACTTTACTCGTCCTATTAATTCATTTAATCTTTATCCTAGCCTTCCTGGCAGATCCCTCAAAGTAGTAGAGTTGACTCCCTGAGTGATAAACTCATGTCTTTTGCTTCCACGATTTATCTGGAGGCTGTCATCTCCGACCACAAATCCATTTGTGATATTCCATTACAGAGGATACCAGCCAGTCAGTCAGGTTTTTACATTGTTATAGATATTATTTGTAAATATTTTATTTCATGTTCCACAGGTGCTTTCATAAACATTTATGGATTCATTTTGATTAAGATGCTTGTTAACTAACTTGAGAAGCATTAATAAACGATTTTTGCAAAAGTATTATGAATAGCAGCTATTTCTTATTACCATTTCAGATCAATCATCCACAGTACATTGTAGGCCTGAACACTGAACTCCAAATCCAGATTTCTCGTTATACATCTCTTTCTGCATCTCCCCAATGGCGAAACGTTCAGTCGTTACCCTCCAACTACCTCAAACCATTTCTCCAAACCATTTGGAATTGGAAGACCTTAGCCTTCCTTCTGAAGTCCACCATAAACTAATCTCTCCAAGATACGAGTTAACGTTATCACTACAATGGTGGCAATTTGTCTCATGATTGGCCTGAGGATCACTTACCCTTTTTAAACATCCTGATTTCTTCTGGATGAGAAGTCATTTCCTCCAATTAGATCTTGGGAATACTGAAGCTATTGTTTTGATTCTATTCCAAACTCCATCCCTTAGATACTGGCTCCTGACTTCCCACCGACAACAGCATGAGGTTAAACCAGCCCCGTTGCACTTTCGGTGTAAGATTTGACTGCAAGGTGAGGTTCCAAACATATATTTGTGTGATTGCCAAGACTGCTTGTATTCACCTCTGCAATATTGTCCACCTTCACACTGTCTCAGTTCATCGCTGCTGAAGCACTTATTTATGCCATTTTTTCCATCTGTCAACTTGACTACTCCAATGCACTCCTGTCTGATTTCCACATTTTACATTTCTTTAACACTTGAGTTCATCCAAAGCTCTGTTGCCTGTGTCCAGATTCTATTTGCTTTTCACCCTGTTCTCAAATATCTCCTTTGTCTCCCAGTCAAGCAACACCTTGATTTTAAAATTCTCATCCTTTCTTTTCAATCCTTTGGTAACTTCGCTCTTTCCCTTTCCGTAATCTCTTCCAACCCCACAAATGTTCAAACACGTGCATTTCTCTAATTCTGGTCCATTGAGCATCCTAATTTTTCTTTGCTACATCATCAGTGGCCATACCTTCATTTGCCCAGTTCTGGAGTTCCTTCCTTGAATATCACCACCTCTTTTACTTACTTTCCTCATTTAGGATGTTCCTTAAAACCTACATCTTTAACTTGATTTTAATTTGATCAAAGTATCTGTTTATGTGCCTTGGTGCCATATTTTACTTTATAATGCACCTGTGATGCATCTCAGGATATTTTTATGTTAAAGGTACGTTACAAATATAAATTGTTGCTGAAACTCTTCCATGTTCAGCACATTTGTGCCAAAGACAATGTTGTTTTTGGAATTGCACATTTCCATAATTTTGTTAAGAAGTTGTAAATTGAGTTATAAAATTAATGCTTCTCTTACATTTCAAAACAAAGGAAACTGCAGCCCTGGTTAAGTATCTAACCATTACATTTTTTAGCTACAAGACCTAATTGCTCCTTTATAAAGGGTTATCAATATGAGGTAACCTGTCAAAATTAGTCCTGAACACAATTTGCCATTTAATTTGCTTAGTGGATGATTGAAAAATGCAACCCACCTCTTGAACAGCCTCTAACAACAGACCACTGAACTCTCCATTTGAGGTTTGTAAATCCAAGCATCAACTAAGTTTGAACATGCCAACCTATTGAACCAGGGCTGATAGAAACCTAGGCTTAGTCCATCCTATGTATACAGAACTGTGGCAGAAATGTCTTGCACTTCAGGTCATGTCAAAGAAAACTATTATCTACCTGTTAAAATACATTACTATCAACAATTGTGGGGAAGCCTGTGACACAGACTTTGCTCTTGTAAGCATTGTTGTGAAGCATTCATAAAAACCTTAGTCCTTTAACTAGTCTATGAAGGCTTTTCATGTTTGGATCAATCAGAGATTAATTATTAGATCTAAAATAATCATTTGACAAAGGAGGTGTTGAAACGACTGCTTGTTTCCACGTTAAAAAATGAATAGAAACTACTGTAACTGGAATCAGAGTTGATTCTAGCTTAAGCCAACATCTTTTAAATCATTTTGGCTTGTACACTGATACAATCTCATAGTGCATACAAGCATCAGAGGAAGCTGTCCTGATCACTTAGCTGATAAGAGCACTGTTCCTAAAACTGCTTTGGGATTACACTAATTTCCCCGTTTTTTTTATTCATTCATTCATAGGATGAGGGGCATCGCTGGTTAGACAGCATTTAGTGCCCATTCTTAATTACCCAGAGGGCAGATAAGAGTCAACCACATTGCTGTGGGTCTGGAGTCACATGTAGGCCAGACCAGGTAAGGATTCCTTCCCTAAAGGACATTAGTGAACCAAACGGGTTTTTACGACAGTCGACAATGGAATAATTAGATTTTTAATTCCAGATATTTTTTGAATTCAAATTCTATCATCTGCTGTAGTGCAATTCCAACCTGGATTCCCAGAACGTTATCTGGGTCTCTGGATTAATCCCACATAAGATCACTAGAAATCCCAAAGATACAATGTTCATCTGCTTTTTTCAAGAGTTTCCTTGATGTTTGTCATTTTTGAACATTTTCCTACAAGGAGTGATAGTATAATGTAGCAAAACATAATCTTAAAAATCCTGATTAAGCTACAATGAAAATATTAAAATCAGATATATTTCGAATTGTGCAATATTTTCCAAAACATAACACAATGATCAATTGCAATTGATGTTTCGGAGAGGGAGTAAGAGTCAACAATTATCTGGAATATATTTCTTCCCAAAGTAATAAGATATAAGTTAGACCAAGTCTTGATCTCCTAAAGCTAAGCTGATTCTTGGATTAAGACCTAATGTGTTATCAAGTCACCTCTTCTAGCTCCTTACTGTGTCGTCTCTGACTCCAGCATCTGCAATTCTTGCCTTTTGTTTGTGCCTGTATAGTGCCTTTCAAAGTTACAGGACATTTCAAAGTACTTTACAGACAATTAAATACTTTTTGAAGTATAGTCTATGTTGTAACATAGTGTGCACAGTGAAGCCTTTCAGAAAGCAATGTAGTAATGACAAAATAATCTGTATGTTGGTTACATGACAAAATGGTGAGGCTCCAAGCATGCAGTCCCTGTTCCTCTTACTGTCCAGGCTCACCACGAGAAACAAGTATCCATAGCTGACAGGAACCTGTAGAACCAAACTGAGTGCTTCAGGGAGATGTGAGAAAAGTTTGCAAGAAGTAAAAGGATCACGATTATACTTTTTAACCTAGAAGGAAATATACATTATCAAAGCAAAGCTACTGCACAGATTTGCAATGTCACAGTCAAATTGAAATGCTTGTTAAACACTGAAGTGAAGAATTGTAATGGAAAAAATGTTTCAAATCTATTGCAGGATCAAGCTTGGGTTTTCCAATTTCGAAATTTCAAAAGATGGGAACAGAATATATATATGACCGTGGAATGTAATGCTAGGGTCAGGTATGCATTACATTGGGCCAAGTTGTATCAATGACAATGGTCATTCCCGATCTTCCAGGTTGAAATAGGAAGTGAAAATGAAAGTGCTGATTTCTACTATAAAATTCAGTACACTTCCATTCACAACCACTTTCTGCAAGAAGTTACTTCCCTCACTCTACTTCTGCAGTCAAAGGGTACCTGTGGCCACCCAAACAAAACAAACAATTTAACATATTTTTCATGTCATCGTTTTGAAAAAATTAAAACTCGTCACTCCAATCAAATGTTAATGATGTTACTTTCCATCCCTATGTAGAGTTTCGCAGAAAAACAGACAACCTGACAGAAGACACGACTTATCATGTACGATGGATGAAGGGGTCAATTAAGATCAATTAAGTTAAGGATGTAGGTGGATAGCTAAAAATGTGATGCAGGATCCTTAGGGCACAGTACAAGAACGGGTTTAACAATGGGATCAGCTATACTATATCAAAACAGAAATGGATTGAAGAGCCCTGTACGGTGGGAGAGTTAAATGCCAATTTGGATGGGAATATGAATGTTAGATTTGCCAGGAATAAAGAAATAAAGGAAACTTGATATATGTTAAGCAAGACAGGAGTAAAAAAAAAATCAGACAGTGGGAAGGTAAAGAAAAAAAAGGTCCAGTCAAACCACACTGAACTGCATAAATGAAATAAAATTGGGAAACTAAAATTATTAATTCAAATAGAAAATCCTGACAAAGTAGCCAGAACATGGCTAGACTGCAATAACAATTTCTAATTAAATATGACTGAATGTAAAACATAAGGATAGCAAAGGAAGAAAGGGAGAATGATAATTCTGTTAATTAGAGATTTTGACCAATATCAAAGCAAATGAACACAAGGAGCCTAAACAAAGAAGTGTGTAAAGAGAATCCCTTTAAATTAAGCTGGGGAATAGCAAATAATCAGTCATTCCTTGAAGTATGTGAAAGCATACTGATCAGTGGGAAGAAATTATGGATGAAATATATACTTAATTTAGAAAGAGTTTTATTCGTAATGATGTTAACTGCAGGATATTTCAATTATCCAAAAATAGACTGCAATGGGATAAATTTCTGTGGAAAGGAAATAAGAAAGCTTTTTGTGAAATGTACAGGACTGACTGAGTGATCTCAGATGTAAGGATCATTTAGGAAACACTGAGCAAAATATAATTAGGTTTATGGCAAAAATAGAATGAAAAAAATTGTTGAAAAAATGAGTACTTGACTGGACAAACCAAAATATAGAAAAAACTAAAATTATGAATGTGGCATACAAAATGCAAGGAAAGAGTAGAAAATATGTAGACAGAGTCTAGAAGCAAGTTTTCGACTGAAGTGTTCACAGGCAAGTTAATAAAAACCAAAGCTAGGATAAATATAAAGGGAGTAGAAAGCTACAAAAAGTGAGATTAAAATTGCTGATAGAAGAGAAAATTAGCAAAAACCATGAAATGAAATAAAATGGCTTACAATAGCCATGCTAGTAGTAAGAGGGTAGTCAAAGTGGGAATGGGTTGCTAAATAATTAAGGAAGCTGGCTTGTGGTGGGAAGTGAGGAAGTAGCGAAGACACAAAATGAATATGTCTTCTGATTGTTAAAAGAAGAGGTTGATTTTGTAAAACCATGAAGAATAGGTGTAAACAGTCAGTGAAAGTTATTATTAAAAGAGAACATGTACTGACAGAAACTAAGTATAAAGAATGGAGGACACTGTAATTGATTTTTAAACGTTTTGTGCAGAGGAAAATTGTACAAGAAGGATGATGGTCAGTGTGCCAAACCATTTTGAAAAAATGATAAAGGAATAAATCAGGAAATTAATCTTAATATCAATTGCTGATAATCTATGAGAGTCTATAAAATTTGATGAAGTTTTTTATGAGGAACATAAATTATTGAGCATGGATTAAAAGGATGCTTGCAGTTGGTTAATTATCTAGAATTATTTGGGAAATAACAGAAACAAAGGTAAAAGGAAATGCAGTATTTGTGGATTCAATGGATTTTCAAGAAGCTTTTGATTACCTCATAACAGATCAATAGAATAGCTAATAGCACATCGACCTACAGAGAAAGATGGTTGGAAGATGAAAGGCAAAGGGCAGAGGTAAAGATAAGTTTCTACACTTGGAACGGTGTGCTGAATAGTGTTCCACAGGGATCTGTATGAGGGTTGTTTTCATTATAATTGATCTCAAAGTATTAATTGGGGGAACAATTTTCTGATGATATTCAATTGCCAAATTGTGATAAGAAATTTAAAATACTGGAAAAAGGTCAGAGAAAGACAACAGGATGAGCAACTAGATAACAGGCAGTTCAGCCTAGGAAAAATATGAATGAATGCATCTTGGAAATAAGAGTAAAACAATGAAGCAAACTTTCAATAATAACATTTCAGATGTCCTGGAGGAGTAAATTGATCTTAAAGTACATTTACTATTGTCATGAGAAAGTTTCACATTTTAGATGCAAGGTTATAAAAATGTAACTGACATCCTCATTTTTTGAAAAGCAGATTAGGGAAGTAAATGTGCAGTTAGGAATATTGTGTTGCAAATTCCTGCATTCTGGGACAGGATTACTCCCATGGTCAAACAGTCTGCCAACATTTACTATCATGGCACACAAATGTGTAGTTAACAGATTACCAGAAGGTGTCAGCACTTATGGCATCTAACCTGCGAATAAATCAACAGGAGCAAAATTGGACTTGCACTCAATGCAGATGGAAAGTTGATTAAACAATTGCATCATGTGCCAGTCCATGCTGGTTTGGGGTTCAAGTCAAGTTGGAAGAGGAAAATGTATTTTGATAGGGTATAGCTTTCAGAGCACTCATCGCTTGGAGATGAAACTGAATGTTTCATGAAATTAGAACAATGGTTTTGTAAAAGCAATAACAGGCTTACAGATGTGAAGTAACAGGAGTCAAAAAAGAATGCTGGGAACACTTGCCAGATCAGTCAGTATCTGAAGAAAGAACCAGAGTCAACAGCCCAGATTCTCAATTGCCAGTGGGGTTGGGCCCAGGTCTGGTGTGATTTAAAAATTACTCTCCCAGAGGGCATCTCAGTACCCAACTGGTACAGTCTCTGATTTTTCCAAGTGGGGGTGGGGAGGTGGGAATGGAATATTTGGTGACCTCCATTACCGGGTACTTGTTAATCGGAGTAAAGACCAGAATTGCAATTTTCAAAAGAAATTTTGCCAGACACAAACAGCCGAGGACACATTAGCATTCGTCTATCGGGTTCAATGTGGCTAAAAAGAGAAAGAAAAGTTTTGTACCTGAAAAATTAACAGGCGCTCATGTACTTTGTTTTGGTTCATGCAGGGTAGAACTTTGCTGTTATGCCTTTACGTTGCTGACATTCTGAAGAGTATTCCCTCTCTTTGGCAAACCAGTGGCAGATCCCATCATGGCTGCCAACTACTGCTCATGTTTTGCAGGCAGTTCCTCCATCTTGTGGAGAGGTTTGGCACCACTAAGTAGGTACTAAGCTTGACTCCTGCCCAATTAGGGCACTTGTATTTCAAAACTGCATAATTGAGGCTGAGTGGGATTTGGATGATGTGGGGCTTCTCAAAAATCCTGATTTTTCATCAGTACTAAAAACACAGTTGCAACACTTTTTAAGATAAAGGACAGCTGTTTGTAATCAACCTATTGAGTTACATTATGAGACACATCTGGAGTAGTAGGACTTGAACTCACTTATCTTGGCTTCAGGTAGGGACACTACCAAGTGCACCACAAGAGGTAAAGTTTAGAGGCTGGTAAAAGGTGCAGGGGTGGGATGAAGAAACGGAATGTTAGCGATAGCATGGGAGTGGGCGAGGTTAAACAACAAAAGGAGTGATACTGTAAGACAAATGACGTGCTAATAGAACAAGAAAAGAAACAAAGAATGTGTTCAGAGGAAGTGGAAATGGGAAAAGCAGAATCAGCACCAACAGCTGCAGTCCAAATAAAAAGACAGAGGTTTTGATCTGAAATTCATGAAAACAATATTCATCACAGTCTGATGTCTGTAAAGAGTCAAATCAAAAGAGGGTGTTCTGTTCTTTTGGCTTATGTTGAACTTCCATGTATGAATGTCAAAGGCAGACATCAGAGACATTAGAGTGAGTGTGGGGCAGTTACTTAAATGACAAATGACTAGAATCTCTACGTCATGCTTGCAGACTGAAAGGAAATGTTCTGTAAGGTCATCATGCAAATTGCATTTGACATCCTCAATGTAGAGCAACATGCATTGTGAGCAAAAAGTGCAGTTTACTAAATTAAAATTAAGGTGGCACTATTTTATCTGGAAGGAGTTTCAACTGAAGTATTAAAAATGATAATGTATGCCTGATTCAATTAGAACAAGAGGGATCCATTCTAGCTACTGTAGCTAATGGGAGATGCATAAGGGCCTAAGTGAAAGGAAAAACTAAGGAGGCTAAATCTCATTTCTAATTATTACCCAGGTGATTTTTGATCAACGTGCAAGTGTCTTTCTGGCATTCACTGATCTTGCCTGTTCCTCTCCTTCTCACTCATTGACCAGAAGAATATTCTGTTAGAAACATTGAAGTCATTCCTTTTTCGTTTGATTTAATTACATCATATTCAATTAATTTACCTATCGCTGAGGAAAAGCAAAATAAAATGGGCACAAGATGATAAGAAATTATGGATAGGAACTCATTTCATGTAATAAATTTCTTTATATAATTCTCCCAGTTTCTGGAAGATTTCAAATCAAAATATTAAATTGTTCTGTGATTTTCATTATTACTCATTGCAAAATCATACTGTATCTCCATTCTGTGATTACTTTGCCATGAGGGAGCCATTTCCTATGTATTATTGTGGTTACCAAATCAACATGTGAACTGCCACTTGTCATTTTCCAGGTACACTGGACACTTAAGTATTCATGAATTACTTATACCAACTTAGCTTTCCAACCACTTGGGGTATTTCTAATTCATATTTGTTTGATTAATGTTCACCCTGAAATGATGTCTTGTTTGCATATAATTTTACTTCTGTGTGGCACTACTATTTTCTTAGTTAGACTTGCCCCTGATTCTCTGAACTTTGGCTGGTTCACATTAAGGATGCATGCTCAGAGTAACTCATTGTGCTCAAGCTTTTTCCCCGAATAGAATCCCTACAATGTGGAAACAGGCCCTTTGGCCCAACAAGTCCACAGCACCCCTCATAACCCACCTAATCTACACATCCATAAACACCACAGGCAACTTAGCATGGCCAATCCACCTAGCCTGCACATCTTTGGACTGTGAGAGGAAACTGGAGCGCCCAGACTCGAGGAGAATGTGCAAACTCCACACAGACAGTTGCTGGAGGGTGGAATTGAACTGGGTCCCTGGTGCTGTGAGGCAGCAGTGCTAACCACTGAGCCACAGTGCTGCCCTTTATATGGAGGATGAAACAATTGACTAACTTGTTTTTTCTTACCTTAGTGTTCTATACTGTATTCACAGACATCCTCTGGTTTCAGCTTTGTTATTGACATCTCTACTCTAGGGTATGCTCACAGAAAAGTTCATTAGAAAATAAGCATATCAATTTGTCCATGTACCCTGAATAGGCCTCAGCTAAAATTGTGTGCCTTGCTTTTGTTTCCTGACAGGCTGGATGATATTACAGCTTTGCAGAAGACATCGCCAAGATTGAGTCCAAGTTTAACCATCTTACCCAGATAGGCTTAGGGTTTGTATACTTTAGAAGTGTATTCTCAGAACATTTTATTGATGTTTATTAAATAATGAATAGACTGGATTGCGCTCACTTCAAACATTTCTTTAAACTGAATATGTTAGAGGGAGCAGGTTTGCAACAGGCAAGTTAAGAACAGGCTGAACCAGGTTGGATATTGGGAGGTTCTTTGTTTCTCAAAGAATAGTCAACCTGTGGAGTAGGTTGTGACCTCATTTGGCAGGTGGTAATTTGTCAAATTCACTCAAAGGAGGGAGAGAAAGAGCAAAAGCTGTTCCTATTTCTGCCTAAGATGGAAATCACGATGTACAAGGGATATAACTCAGGGCCAATGTGACTTCATGGAGCAGTTTTGGGGACCAAAAGCAGTCAGAGAGGATTGTTTTAGGTTTCCCACCCACCACCATACCTCCACACCCCGAGCTCCTAATTTGTTCAGGTTTTTGCATAGCATTTTGCTTCCACCAGATTTCATAGTTGTGGATGGTTATGGAGTGTTCTGTGTTATGATTCATAAGATGTTATAAAAAATGGGACCAGATAGAGGAACCAATTGGTCTTTCCTTGTCACATTTATATTTTGTATGAGCTATGTTGGTGTACCCTATTGGTGTAATTCCCTTCGTTTCAGGCATCATATTCTTGATATTTCTGGTATTTATGTACATTACCCTGTTGTAGATTATCTCCATCTGCTTATTAAAGATATCAGGTTACTCTATATATCTCCAGATTGCTGTGTTAATCCCCGTCTGTTACATACAGGGCAATTATCACTCTTTGATCAATCTCATCTAGGATTAATTTCCTCCTTGCCTTCTGCATCAAATTATCTTGGTTAAATAATTATTATAGGATTCACATCAAACTATATTTTCTGGTTGTCATGGTTAATTTATCAAACAGACACACCTACACAGTTGGAGTTGGAAGTTGGACACACAATTAATGCATTCCAGCAGCAGACTCTGGATCAGTACTGACTGATATCACCTCCCATCTCTGAAAAATGGGTTAGTAGTATTTATGACAAAGACAAAGGTACTCCCAGTAACAGTTTGGAAAGCACTTGTACAATATTTTATATTCATATAGAACCCTCTGGTTTGCTGGTTAATCTTATTCATTTTTGCTAGATGGTAGATTTTTCCACAAAAAAATGCCAGATCTGAATGGTTGCTTGGGCACTGGAAAACTGGGAAGGGATTCACTTCAACTGATCTCTAACCATGAAGCACAACATGTAAATTTCTGGACTAATCTGAAACATTATGGATACATGCGTAATTCAAGATATTTTCGCCAGCAATGTACTCACTCTTTATTTGTTCATGGGATTCAGGCATCATTGTTTATCTAGAATTTATTACACATCTCTAATATTGTATGAGACAATTAGAATCTGAAAGAAATTAACTAATATCGCAAGATAAGTCTGCCCATCAGAATTAAAAAAAGAGTGCTCTTGGGAAGAGCTAACCAGTTGTTCAGTCATCTCTAAGTTGTGTATTAGAATGTTTCAGAGATAGTAATGTGTACTTGCTCTTACATATAGCTTGATGTCTCACAAGATCATTGAGTAAAATAGATTTAATTTAGCTAGCTATTAAGTAAAGTAATATATATTAAAAAACTTATTCTATTTCTTAAGACTTCTGACAAAAGCTTCCTCTTGTGGACATCCTTTCTATTTGGCATCAGTTTAATTGCAAGGATGAGGACCGGTGACATTGAATCTAACCAAGGTATCCCAGATGGTTCTGCTAGATATGCCACAACATCACCTGATTGTCTTTGAGAAGGTGAGCTGACTTCTTGAACTGTTGCAGTCCCTGAGGCAGGTGCCATGAGGAAAGCTGTGAAGGAATTTCCAGACCTTTCACCGAATGACAGTGAAGGAATGGTGATATAGTTGCAAGTCAGGACAGTGTATCACTTGGAGGGGATCTTGCAGTGGTGATGTTCTCATGCATCTGCTGCCCACGTTCTTTTTTGTGATGAATTTGCAAGTTTGGAAGGTGCTGTCAGGGTTTCTGGGTGAATTGCTATAGTGCATTTTGTGGATAGTATTCAGTGTTGCCACTGTGCATCAGTAGTGAAGAGAGTGAATGTCAAAAGTTATGGATGAGGTCCCAATCAAGTGAGTTGCCTTGTCTTGGTGTTGAGATTCTTCAGTATTTTTGAAGTTGCACCCATTCAAGCAAATGTCGAGTATTCCATCACACTGCTGACTTGTGCCTTGTAGATGATGGGTGGGTACTGGAGAAACAGAAGGTGAGATACCTGGCACAGAAATCCAAGGTTCTGACCTGGTCCTGTAGCCACAGTATCTATATGGCCAGTCCAGCTCCAATGGTAATAGGTAATTTGGCCAATGGTAACCACCAAGATGTCGATAGTAGGATATTCAGCAATAGAATTACCATTGGATATCAACAGGCGGGGGGTAGATTCATGTTGGAGATGACCGTTGCCTGGCTCTTGTGTAGCACAAATATTACTTGCCATTTTATAGGCTGAAATCTAACATTGTTCAAGTCTTGCCGTATATGAATTGACACTGCTTCAGTACATTTGTTTAAAATTCATTCACAGGATGAGGGCATCACCAGCTAGGTCAGCATTTATTGCCTATCCATAATTGCCCAAATGGCAATAAGAGTCAATCACATTACTGTGGGTCTGGAGTCACATGTAGGCCAGACCAGGTAAGGATGGCAGTTTTCTTTCCTAAAGAACACTAGTAAACTAGATCGGTTTTTCCTGACAATCGACAATTGATACATGGTCGTCATGAGACTTCTAATTCCAGATTTTTATTGAATTTAAACTCCACCATTTGCCATGGGATTCGAACATAGGTTCCCAGAACATTAGCTGGGTCTTTGGACTAATAGTCCAGCAATAATGCCATGATGAGGATTTAGAAATGATATGGAACATCCCTAATTTTGTATAATGATAAAGGGAAGCTCATTGATAAAACAGCTGAAGCTGGTTGGGCCTGGGGCACAACCTGAAGGAATTTCGTCAGTGATGCCCTGTGACCGAGAGGGTTGACTTCCAACAAGCAAAACCACCTTTCTGTACATGTGGTGTAACTAACCAGCAGAATGTTTTCCACCCAATTCCAATTTTGTTTGGTATCCTTGATTTTGTACTCGGTCAACTGTTGCCTTGATTTTGTACTCGGTCAACTGTTGCATTGATATCAAGGACAGTCACCCTCTTGAATTCAGCTCTTTTGTCCGCACTTTGAAGAATGCAGGCTCACCAGATCCGGTTTTGGTATTGTTGTTCCCAGTGCCTAAGTGGTTGCAGATGATCCTTTCAGTTTAAGTCCTTTCCAGTGGCTTAATATAACTGAGTGTCTTGCTCACCAATTTCAAAAAGTATTTAAAATTGCTGAGGATCTCAAGTCACATATAAGCCAGAACAAATAAGGATGGCTAAATGACATTAAATCCTGCTGGAATTTTAATGATACTTCATTGGTGGTTATTATTAAATTAACTTTTAACTCTAGATTTAGCAATTTAATTCAAGTTTCACCAGCTACCATGGTGGGATTAGAACCTAGCCCTGAGCGCATTAGCTAGGGCCTATCTGGATTACTAGCCCATTGACATTACCATTAAGCCAATACATTATTTGTGGTAAGAATTTGATCCTTGTTCCAGGATAATAAGGAGTAGACTTTTAAAGAGTTTCATTCTGCATTTTAGAGAGGTGAATTTAAAGACTGCACCAAAAGGGAAGATTTTGGATGTTGAGTTAAACTGCTGAGGAACTCACATTGTATTCCTGCCCCACCTGGATCTCTATATTACTACCTGAGCCACGAGCAAATTAGCACAAGGTCAAAAAAATTATAAAGGTGAAAGTGTAGCTTAAAGATTGGTGTGGGAGAAACAGTTTTGAATTCATTGGACATTTCCACCCACACTGGGGAAGGAGAGAGCTGTTCTGATGGGAGGGGCTCCACCTGAATCATGCTGAGACTGGAGTCCTGGCAAATTGCATAACTAGGGCTGTGGATAGGGCTTCAAACTAAATAGTGGGTTCAGTTGCATAGAAAAAGTTAAAGATGGAAGAGGGATCAGCAGAGGTTATTAAAATTTCCAGAACAAGTAATGGGACAGAGTATGGAAAGGGTCGGGAATCTAACTTCAGGCATAGCAGATTCAGGGACAACTATGAGAAGGGGGAGCAGTCAAAGCAGGACTGAGGGTATTGCATTTAAATGCACACGGTATATGAAACGAAGTAAATTAGTTGACAGCGCAGTTTGAAATCGGCAGATGCAATGTTTTAGGTACCACAGAGACATGGCTGCAAGGGGATCAGGACTGGGAACTAAATATCCATGGATCCTATCGAAAGCTCAGGCAGATGGGCAGGGCAGCAGGGTTGCCTTGTTAGTAAGCAATGAAATTAAATTGATAGCGAGAAATGATATATTATTGGAAGGTATAGAATCTGGGTAGAGTTGGGAAACTGCAAACGAAAAAGACCCTGATGGGAGATAACAAGCATGGGGCTGGATGAACACAGCAGGTCAAGCAGCATCATAGGAGCAGGAAAACTTGACGTTTCGGGCCTAAACCCTTCATCAGAAATGCCTGGAGGTGCCTGCGCATTGCTGCAAGTGTGTGTTTCAGGAGTCGCAGGGAGAAGCGCTTCTGGAGGGTCTCAATGTTCTCCATGTAGATATTGTCACGGTTGGGGCCAAATTGGGAAGGCTTGAATGTGGATTGTAGTCCATTGGGGATGATCTGGTTCCGTAGGCAGGTACTAAGAAAGGTGATGTGGCTGTAGTACCTGGTTTGCTTCAGGACGTGGTCGAGCAGTTTCAAGGCCGAAGAGGTGATGAGAGAGTTGCAGTGGGAGAGAGATTCCCTGAGGTTTGTCCGGAGGGAGGAGGGTAACTTCTTCAGGGTAGGCATCCTTAGAAGAGGCTTCGCAGTGGGGTTAAAATTGTATCAGAGATAAAAGGTACTGCAGATGCTGGAGAATCCGAGATAACAAGCATGGGGCTGGATGAACACAGCAGGTCAAGCAGCATCATAGGAGCAGGAAAACTTGACGTTTCAGGCCTAAACCCTTCATCAGAAATGATGAAGAAACCCTTCTGATGAAGGGTTTAGGCCCGAAACGTCAAGTTTTCCCGCTCCTATGATGCTGCTTGACCTGCTGTGTTCATCCAGCCACATGCT